>VWZF01006202.1:571269-794548 GCA_013396755.1 Sclerurus mexicanus | reverse complement strand
CCCTCGTCGGGGGCGCGGGGCGCAGCCGCAGCCCTGTGCCATTCATTAACGCCGGCGTTTAATGAAGCCATACCAGGAAACATCTCGTCCCACGCTTCTCCGTCTTCTCTTGTGTGTCGTCTCTCCCCCCTTCTCCCCGCCCAAGGATTATAAATTAGCCCACAACCCAAGACGGGGGTCAGCCCGCTGCCTTCAGCATCTTCGGCGCGGCCGGCGCGCTCCCGCAGAGATGCGATGCTGAGTTGCCGCGGTGTCTGCGGGCGCCCCGGCCCGCTCCCACGGCCGTGCCCCGGCTCCCCCGGCCCCGCCGCTCCACACCCCCCGCACCCCGCGCCGCCTCCCGCGCAGCAGCCCGGCCCCGGCCCCGCCGGGCTTAACATTTCGGTTTTCTGTGCGCACAAACGAAGAAGATGGCCACAGTCAATATTTACAAGGATGTAATTCAGACGTTATTTGACCGCCGCGGGGGAATGCGGAGCAGCCGTCTGCGCCCGCGGGATGTGCGCGGCGCGCACCCCCCGCGCACGCACCCCCCGCGACCCCACGGTCCCCATGGCACCTCGCTGTCCCCGTCCTTGTCCCCGCAAGTATGACCCCAAAGGACCTGAGTCGGCATGGCTGCTACCACTTGTGTTCTCCAGCCCCCCGCCCCATCCCCTAGCCTTGTCCCCTCCCTGGGGTGCAGAGGCCACCACGGAGGGACGCGCGGTTCTCCGCTGGCTCGGCGCTGGAGCGATGGGGACGGAGGGGGCAGGTATCTGCTGCGGCCGCGGCGGCTCCGGTCCAAGGACCTCCGCTTGCCCACCGTGCCCACTCCGGGCTCAGCCGCACTGTTTCTGTCCCGCCGTGGGGTGCTTTCTGGGACCCACTCCTTTCCCCGCATTTCTCCGCCACGGGGGTGTAACGTCACGGACCCTGTCTGCGACGTCATACAGCCACACGCACTGGGGAAAGAGTCCCTGGGAGAGGGCACCTTGGCGTCGGGGATGACCGACCCGATTGTGATTTCTCCATTTGCTGAAGGAAAGCGGGAGGGAGGTTGGAGAAGGGAATGCACTGAACAGATCCCATCGTTCAGGGAGAAAAATTGCTGTCCCCAGGGTGGGAGAAAAGAACATGAACAACCTGCTGCCAGTCCCCGGATGAGAAAACAAAGGGTAGAAAAAGGTGTAAATGACCACGGCAGTGCTCCTGTGCAGGCAGTGTATCCCTCATTTCCACAGACCTTCAGGCAAAGCCCTGATAAGGCTGTCCCACAGTGCCAGAGCACTCAGAACCAGCTGGGGGACAAGGGGGCATAGGGGCACACTGTGGGTTGAACATCACCTGTTGATCCATGCTAACATGATGATTAGGGGCTTCCTTGCAAAACACACAGCTCCAATCATTGTCATGCCCAGCTGAACTGTGTATGACCTGGGAAGTGTTGTTATAATTATGTCACAGCAAAAGGAGTCCGAGAAAGTGACAGGCTTGAACAAAAACAAGCTCCTGAGGGCTCCTGCTCGCTCCAGTGAAACGGAAATGGGATCTCAATCGTTTTCAGCCTCAGAAAAGTGTTTGCCCTGTTGCCTTCCCACTCTGCTCTCCCAATTCCTCTGGCAGGGCAGGCACAGGCTCTGGCCCCCATCTCCTGGGGGAAGGTGCAGATGGGGCACAGCAGGTTTCTGTGGGCCCTGCAGACTGAGGCAGCCTCTGGAGCAGGGGCAGTTCATGCACTGCCAGGGTACTAAGGAAGTGCCCTTGGAAGACCCTCCCCTCCTGCCTGTCCAGTGGAATGGATGCTTATTCCCTGTGTGATGGCTCCGGAGGATTTGAAAAGGCAAAGATAAATCCTTCCCTCTATCTACTGATGATGGTGCTGCTTGGGCATGGTCTTGGTGGATTGTTGTCTGTTTTTGCAGAGTATGTGGCTGCCCTCAAAGACATCTGTGGTCTCCAGGAGCACGGGAGTGTGTGCTACTCACCTGCCTGCCTGCCCAGAGCTGGGCAGCGCATGGGCAGCCAGGGCAGCAGGTTGCTGAGGGCCTGGCAGATCCCACACCCACACCCAGAATAAATCACAGCAACAAGAGCTGACGGCAGAAATCAGCATTTGGAAAGCGGCTCTGGAAAAAACCAAAAGTCTGTGCAGGGCAGGCGTTGCCAAACGCGGTGAGGCAGTGGCAGGAGCAGTTGGCACTGCGGCGCCTTACAAGCCTCTAAAGCAGTGAGATCTCCCAAATCATCACATGTAAATCTCACACACGCCCGCCCCCTCCATATTTTATTACTTAGATCACAGTTGAAAAGCTTAAATGAAAACAGTGTTTCTATTTCCAGAGCTTGTTTAACATCGTGAATGTGATACAAACTGTGGGCTTTATGTTTTTAATTAAGGTTACTTACCCGGCCATGCACGGAAAAAGAAGTCAATAGCTGCTCGCTGCATACCGCGGCCTGCAGCCGGCTCCCCTGGGGATGCTGCAGTGCTGACTGACGGGACCACTGTGGCTCCAATGCATCCCACAGTGGGGCGGGGGGCGCGGGGCAAAGCAGGAGGTCGGGCACCTGCCAGGCTGGAGCTGCAAGGAGATCCTTGCCATTCTTTGCAACACCCCTTTCCCAGCCCATTCTTGCGTGCCCAGCTTCAGACAGCTGGTAGGCCAGGTTAGCGCGCCAGAAAGTGGCAGCAAGGCATGTTTCCAAGGGATATCGTGCAGAAAGAGCCTAGAAGTGGTGCTTTGGGGCCTAATGTGTCTCACTGGAAGAGCCAGGAAAATATAAACTGTGCTGTCAAGCTGAGAGGAGAAATTGCTCCTGAGGCTGCAAGTGATGGAGCTCCTCCATGCCAGCCCCACTCCAGACAGCAGAGGAGCTACAGCCCCAGCTGAGCTGCCTGCGATGGGCAGGCACCCTGCAGAGCCCAGATTGCACCGCTGGGGCTGGCTGTGAGCACTGCTCTGCCTGCTCCCCCTTCTCTAGCCATGGCCAGAGGGCAATCCAAAACCAGTTCACAGAACCATAGAATCATAGAATATGTGAGTTGGAAGGGACACAGCAGGATCATCAAGTCCAAGTGCTGGCCCTGTGCAGAACACCCTGATAATTACACCATGTGCCTGAGAGTGTTGTCCAAATGCTTCTTGAACTCTATCAGGATTGATGCTGTGACTACTTCCCTGGGGAGCCCGTTCCAGTGCTCAATCACCCTTTGGGTGAAAAATGTCATCCTGATATCTAAACTAAGCCTGCCCTGACTCAGCTTCAGTTCACTAGAGTTCCATCTATGCTTCTAAATACAGTCATTTCTGGTCTGCACCTCCAGTGAAATGTTGCTTTTGTCCCTTGCTTCGTGCTCTGGTTATTTTTTAAATGCTTTCAGCAAACATTTGCTTAGTGTTGCATTCTCAAGCTCCTCCCTCCAGCTGCAGATTCCTTCACAGTAAATATATATGTTTGAAATTCAAAGAATTTCCTCGCGTCCCTGGTACACTCTGCGCTGTGGCAGGCTGGGTGGCTAAATAACTGCAGCCACATATGTTGAAGGGCCTGAGAAATCGGGTAGGTGAGAATTTGTTTAGTATTATACAGAATGAAGTGTTATCTAAACTGCAAAATAGTCACACTCGCAGGGAGAGCAGCTGCAGAGACCTGTTGCCATCCCTGTCAGCAGCTGCATCAGTGCTGAGCAAAGTCCTGAGGCACATGTTGACAAGGATGAACCTGCTTAACCAAGTTGGCTGAAATGGTGTCTTCAAGGGGTTAGTTCTACTTCGACAGGGAGCCAGAGCTGGCAAAGTAGCTCTAGCAGGGGCTGTTCATGCTTAGTCTGGTAACCCCCAGAGCACTGGGGTGAGATAACATAGGGGTGAAGTCAAATCTTGTAATGTGGAGTTTTGTTAAGTATAGTCCTAAGGAAGGAAGAACTGTCTCCTTTGAAGATTTTGGTGGATCAATGCTTAGAATAGCCACTGGCTTAGAGTAAGGGCGGGGTCAGTGCTCCATCCTTGGGAGCAGTGAGGTCATCATACCAGACATACAAAATCTGAGAGGGGAGATAATTATGCTGGGGTAGTAGAAAGCAAGGATAGGCTCTGAAGTTGCCATCTGATTCAGGCCTTTTCACATGCAAAGACCTGTGGAGAAATGAGCTTTGGAAGGTCTCTCAACAGCAGTGAAGGAGCACCTGAAAGACAAAATGAGTGCTTATTTCTTTTCTTCATGGGTATTTGGTTTGGAGGAACTGGTAGGAAGGTGTGTTGAAATGGAACCATGTATGCAGGAATCGAACACACTGACATGATCTGTGACCATTCCTAAAGCAGCTTCGGTGGTGGTGCTGCAGCTGGTAATATTGTCGAACTGCAGGGCCAAAGACTGTGGAGAGCTCTGTGAGCAAGGAGGGCAACAACAGCAGGAAGGCAAAATGAGGAGGTCGTCAAGAGAATATTCTGAAACTCGGCAGGCGTGACCATTAACCAAACCCTGGTGTCAATTCCAGGTACAGCAAGACTGGACTGAGACAAAGTGATGGACTGTAGCTCCGGTGTAGCATTCAGCGCAACTCAGGTGTTTTCTTACCATGTACATGCAGGAAGGGTGTTTGCTGAGGGAGCTGTCTGCTGCCTGCAGGCTGCTGAAAGGTGGACCAGATACTGCTGGACAAGAAACCCTAAGGCAAGAATTGCGCCAGGCTATGTACAAATGCAGGAGATGACCTTATGTGAAGGTCCAGTTTTTGCCTTCCAGTAATCAGGAGGGCTTGCATGCTGTTTGCTTTTAGAAGAGAGTAGACTGAGGGTATGGGCTGGGTTGTAGAGTGGACTCATGCCACAACACTAACATTTTGCAATCTGCCTTCTAGCTGGATTCAGCGATGAAACCCAGAGCCATGGTGATGGCAGGGCAAGGGGAAGTGGCCAGGAACTTCAGCTGCAGGAAAAGGTTAGCCATGAAGCTGTGCCTTGAACTCGGCCTCAGTCATGACTGCCGGGAGTGGAGGGACTGAGACCATTTTGGAGGCAGGTAGCTGGGTTTGCAAACATGAGGAGGGGGCAGGTGTCTCTTTGGGAGTTGTAGCAGGAGGCTGCTGGCCTCTGTTTCTTTTAAGAAGCATGAGGTCTAGTGGGCGTCCTCCCTGGTGATACCCTCAAACTGGGGTTAGTGGTGGCAAAAGCCCCAGACAAACTGCAGATCTAAAAACCCCCAACACATTGCTGTTGTGTCATCTAGAAGGGTGGAAGACCCATTTCTGTTCTACATCTTCTTTATGTGCTTTGTCTTAAGAATTAATAAACGAAAAATTAAAAACAAAGCAAGGTCTCCAAGCAATGGTCTCGGTTATTTCTACTTCCATGTTAACCCATCCCCAAAGAGTGAGAAGAACAATCTCCTGCCTGGTGCTCAGGGTCTTTTTTTCTCACTGCTCGGTTCCACCTCCATTTTTTATTGCATTTTTTTACATTTCCGTCCCCTTGGGCCATGTAAAACAAAACTCTTTCCATAGGGCCTCTGCTGTGCATCAGGTGCTGTGTGCTGGGGGCACAAGAAGGAGGAGGAGAGTCATGGTGTTTGCAGGAGATGTGTTTTCCCAGTGTCCCTAAGTTGAGGTTCTGTCGGGGCTCTGTGACAAGCCAAAAGGGATAAAGGGCTCCAGAGAGGGGCCACTTTCCCTGGGACAGAAAACCGTGTGTAATGCAGTGTTAATTAGGAGGAGAAGTGGTCAGCAGGAGAAGCTCTTCAGTTTGGCCCGGGACAGAGTTGCAGGTGTCTCGAGCTCAGGCCGCTTGGCTATTGTGTGTGAGCTGTTCTCCATTTCATGCTCTTAGGACCCAGGTGGGATCTGTGTGTGCCCCCACAGGAGACTCCACGCATGGAGCTTATGGCCTGCCTGGTTTCTTCGGGTTTCTGCCCTCTATGGAGCAAAGCTGTGTGGGTTGCTCCACTCTGCACCATCTGTCCTCGGCTGCTCTTTTCTGCTTAACCCCAAGGAATACAAAGCCAGAGACCTAAACCTTAAATATGTATATGAGCCCTTTTTCCTGTACCAATAGTTGCTGAAATGTCCCAAAAGAGGATGATTTTCTGAATTATCAACATAATCAAAATTAGTAATTTTGCTATGCTTTTATACTTTTTATTTATTTAATAAACATATTTATTTTAATGGAGTTTTAAATTCTGTGTTTAATATTCTCAGAGGGAAATCATATCCTTGGTGTTCTTCCTGGCCAGGGAGTGACTCAGTTCCATTTAAAGTAGTACTCAGGTGATAATGTCTGCTCTACATTTGGAAAATTAATGTGGATTTGTTTGGATTTAACATTAACAGTGCACATTGCAGAAATCACGGCTTTGAAAAGCTAAGCATAAATTCTTAACAGCTGATAGCAATAATAATTATAAATCTAATTATTCTTCAGTCACCTGTGCAAAAATAAACACATCACACTGTGTTATTGAATTCCCTACTATTTATTCCTGTTCTAGCTTGACTGGAAAGCATAGTCAGGTAATTTTGGCACCATTATTCTTCAATAGTACAGATAGAGAAATCAATCCATAATTTTGAAGTTATTATCTGAGAATAGTTCCAACGAGGAGGAGTTTTTGCCCAAGTCTGTCTTTTTTTGGGCAGGAAGAAAAGAGAATGCGCATGTGGGTGAGAGGAAAGGTGGTGCAGTAATGCACAAGGACACTGTGATTCGTGTGGCACCTGCCTGGGACCCATCCCTTGGGACTTAATCTCCCAGGCACAACTCTTTGAGCATCCCCAAATACCCGAAAATGTGAGCCAACCTGGTAAGGCAGAGACCACGCACGGGCTGAGGGGATGGAAGGGGCAGCTGTGAGGGGCTGACTCCATTCCCTGCTTGAGCTGCACGCGGCTTTATGTGACCTCGAGGATTTCACAATCCCCATGCCTCTCTCCTGCAGCTGTAACACAGGAATAATAACGCTTCCTCCCCTTTCTCTGCTTCCTACTCTGCTTTTGGCACACGGCTAATACAAGAGAGCTTGATCTCAGTTGGAATCTATCACTGCTACTGACATGTTAATAATACCAGAAGAAACGTTTCCTCTTTCCTTTGTACTGACAGAGCTCTGCACGGGGTAGCAGCTCCCAACACGTCAGCCCAGAGCGTATTCACTTTCAACCCCAAATCTAAGGCGTTTTCCGGAGACAAGACAGAGAGGATACAAGATTCAGGCTGACTTTTAGGATTTTAAACAGGGAGAAGTAGTCATAACATGCTTCAGTTTGATGGCCCTCCAGTTATTGCATAAAAAGCCTCTGAATTATCCTCAGCCTCTTGGCTGCTTACACAGCGTTAAACCTCGTGCGGTTGAGTCAGGGTTTCGATGATTTTCTGTCTAGAAGTTCCTCCGGTAGATAGCAGGTCTTGGAGG
The DNA here is from genome assembly GCA_013396755.1 of Sclerurus mexicanus. Lineage (NCBI taxonomy): Eukaryota > Metazoa > Chordata > Aves > Passeriformes > Furnariidae > Sclerurus > Sclerurus mexicanus. The sequence goes on along the minus strand of VWZF01006202.1, from coordinate 787,156 downwards.
GGACAGGCAGAGTTGGAGCATGTTGCCTCGGCAACATGGTTGTGATTGAGGGGATTTTGTGTCTTGAAGGAGAGCCCCAAATTTAATGCCAGTTTCTATAAAGACTCTGTGGGGTCAAGCACTCAGAGCCGCCTGGGCAGAGCTCCCTCCGGGACACGGAATCCTGCTTTCTCCAACTCTGCTTGGGAGTCACACAATGGTGGGTTGGTTTCCTGCAAAGGAAGCCTGAGAAAATCTGAGGATAAAATAAGGTTGCTGGAAGATTCTTCTAAAAATGACTTGCGATTAATGTTTTTGGCCTGAGTTTGAAAATCTCCTTCCTTATTGCTTGCAGTCATACAAAAACATCTCCCTAGCTGCTCTAGCTCTTACATAATTGATAATTTATAAATCTCTAAAGATTTAGAAGTTTTCAGAAAGTTGCCCAATAATAATAAATATGTTTATTCAAGCAGATCAAAAAGTCAGGCCAATCCTATTAATCTATTTAACCAGCGCTGATAGCTGTATTATCTCCTTTTTAGTAGAACTGGGGTTAAACCTCTGTAAAGGGCTTTAAAATACACAAATGCTATTTTAGCAGAGGCTAAAGCCAGAGACTCAAAATGCAGTTTGGCTTTGACAGCTATTGCCGGCCTTGAATGTGGATACCCAAGGAGAGGCAACAAACTCATACTCTGTCTGTGCTTTCCTGCTTGTGTACAGAATAGATGGGTTCTGCAGGGTGCAAAACATGAGGTGTAGCAGCATAACTCATGTACACACTGTTACTATTTATTATTGGTGAGGCTGAGGCATGCAAGCCAGTGAAGGAAATAGCTGGCACATCTTCATTAATTCCTTCTGGTTCTAAAGTAAGTAGTTTTCAGGAAATAATTCTCCAAGACCTTGGCTACACACACAGCATATTTATTCAGAGTTGGCAGGGGCACCAGAAAACATATAGTTCATAGAGCCCTCGTTTCTTTGGATCCTGGAGGTGTTTATCAAAAATGATTTTTAGACAGATTAGAGCCACACACATGCATGGAATCAGGCCTATGACAGTCACTGGTGTCTTTAAGCACTTTAGTTTTAATCATAACTCCCATCCACCCTATGAATAAACTTCAGGAATTCCCTGACGGCATTAAGGGTTATTTTGAGAATGAGGAGCCATACACTTTAGCTTGGCAAGTGAATATTGGCTTCACAGGTTTTTCCTCAGAGTTACTTGAATATAACTATTATAGTTTCTTCTGGATTGTGACTATTTGACTTGTGACCTCAGGGATACTTTACTGGTTGCTTCGAGATCTAGCCATGACTAAATCCAGAAATTTAGATATATATTCAGACTTTTTTATCTGAAAAATAGACTGAAAATCTTGAATATCAGTCTCTCTCATGAGATGTCCTGATTTCATGCATTACAGCAGGGCCAGAAATAACATGAGAACAGCTTTTCTCACAGTATTTCAGTAGTTCTTTTCTGGCCATTGCCAAAAGCAGGATGTGAAGACATGCACGAACATTAAAGCAAACTCTTATTAGAATAGTTCAAGTTCCTTTTGCATTGTGGTAAAAATTTGTGTCAATTTTCATTCTATTCAGACTATTTCAACCCTTTCAGTACTTCAAAAATCCGTCAGTGTTTTTTCTTAATAAATCATTCTGCTAGCTTAAATGTGATTTGTGGGTTTTCATATTTTTTTCTTTTTCTTTTTAAACACACGCCAAGAATATGACAAAGTGCTCAGACCCAAATTGCACATTTGATTGTACGCATAAATGTTGGCTATCCCGCTGGCTATCCCATTGGCTATGCAAGCATTCCTTATTGGTGTAATGTTAAGCCTCTAGTGTTTGCTGGTTTGGGACAGAAGGTGCCCTCTGATGCCCAGGGAAGACAGCAACTGCCATCAGTGGGGACGTGCCCCAGGGATAAGGACAGAATAGTTTCAGGTTTGCATAATTAGATTGTTTCCTTCAAAGCTGTCAACAAACTCAGGTGCTGGTCACTTCACAGTCTATCCACAAAGTAGTGAAATGGTATAAAGTTACCTGCTTCAGCTGCCAGGGTAAACACTGGCAATAAGTGCAAGCACAAAGCGGGGTTGTAGCCTGCTCCCGTGGGCTCCTCCAGAGCGGGATGTGCGCTGGGCTGACAGCCCTGGCAGGGACGGGGCAGGTCTTGGTGCTGTGCCTTCCCCTGTTCTTGGCAGTGCCTGCACAGTGCTTGCTCCTGCCCCTTTTCAGAGTGATAGGCTAAACATGTGCTCTGCCCAGACAGCAGTTTGGCCTCTCCTGGAGTGAGGCTCTCCACCCACGCTGGCGTCGTGGTGGCATCAGGTGGAGTTACGGACCCCTCTGCAAAGCAAGGCTTTCCAGATGTCTGAATGTCTGTGCTTCCCGGGGTGCAGAGGAGGTCAGCTAAGCCTTTTTGGACTTTACCTTTGCCATCAGGCATATTCCAGCCTGTTTTAATAGTCCAGGGCATCCCTTACTTGCCCATGTTTTCTCTTCACCAGTTCAGTAAGGAAGGAAACACAGGGGTGTGGTGAGCAGCTTCTCCATGCAGCACCTGCAGGGACATCTCTGCTGCCGCTGGCAGGCTCATCTTGATTAGGAGCTGGGCACCTCACCCATGAACCAGTCTCCAGCTGGAGGGGAAATGGGCAGAATTCTGGACTGTCCAGGGCAGCAGTGAAGGCCCAGATCTCCTCAACTGATCTGCTCACTAGCTGCAAACTTCACCACATAACACCAGGTGGTTGGCTCAAGCACTTCATCTCCTTAGAAAAGCTGTCACCCCATCAGACCCTGGCTGGAGAGGGTCAAGTCATGGTTACACAGGGAGAGGACACCTCTGCTTCTTTGCTGACACTCTCCACAAGGACAGCTGAGATATTAGTGTCTTACTCCAGATGGGCGAATCAGAGCATGAAAATACCCGCCTGGAAAGCCAAGAAATGTCAGGTCATTTACAGGATATAGTTCAGGGTTTGCAGAATTATGATCCCAGGATCTCAAATCAAGGGGCACTTCTGGAGCATTGAGATGCTAGTAGAGGGTTTTGCTGTTCACCTTTTTAAAGACAATAATAAGTCCCAAATCACCTGGCTACAAAGTATTTAAATTGGAAACTGATTTCCTTCTCAACATTTGTTGATTCTCCTTCGGTGGCCTATAACATCTGTCTCCATTGGTTGGGATGCAGATATCTGGGGAGGAACAGATGGCCTTTTGCGGTGCCCAAGTGAGACTGCTGGTTTTATTGAAGAAGCCTTTGAGGAGGACAAACACTGGGCCTCTGTAGTTCAGAGAGCTCAACTCTGAGATCTTTTTAATGTTGTGATGGCCACTGCCCTGTAAAAGGCTGTGACAGATGCCTGGGTCCACTTGGAGTGCTCTCTCAAAAAAAAGGCACTTTGATTTGTTCCTGTGTTTATATGGGAGACTCTCCATGGCTTGAGCCATAAAGTCCCGGTTAAGGTAATTCTGTCTGGCAACAGCACTAGATAGTTTGCAGTGAGCATTTACAAACCATCCAAGAATATGATTTCTTACACAAAAGATCCAGCTTTTTAAGGCTTTTACCCATGGAGCTGCTTCAAGCAGTCCTCATACCTCAGTCCTCCCTTGGATGGACTCTGCAGCCCTGGACCAGGCAGCTGATAATACAGAAATGCTCGAAATGCCTGGAAAGGACACAGTCATGTCAATCGTCTCCAATGAAGGTAGCAGTCACAAACACATGGGTTTGCCAGAAGTCCCTGGCTAGTTCCAAGACGCTTTCGTTTGTTTGCATTGCTAATCTACCAGAGACTGAGACTGCTCGGAGAGATACCAAGCCTTTTGTGAGCTTTCTTTCACCCTGCTTCTGTTTGGATCTGCCGGACAGCAGCCATCTGAGAAGGTTTTGGGAGACTATACAGTTATCAGACTGAGACAGAAGGAAATAGTCTGAGCTGGAGGCAGGACAGCCTGTGCACATATTCATTCTTCAAGTCCTCTTGCTTTCCCTGTGGCTCAGTTGCTTGTCGGGGCTGTCAAACTCAAGGTATCACTGCAGTGGGGTCTGGACAGGCTGAAGAAATGCCCTCTTGAGATGCAACCCCATAAAATTCAGTTAATGCTGTAATACACAGAGGGCATTTGGCTCACAGATCACTGCAAGATCTTGCCTACTGCAAGAAAAATTTCTTTAAGGCTTTTTGAAGCTCTCTTCTCATGGCAGAGTGCCATGTATTTGTGAGTATTTCTGAAAAGGGGAGCAGCATGAGGGTAATACAGAGTGTATAGAGCACATGTTCCTTCTCTGAGCAGATGTAGCATTGGTTTAAGCCCCTTGTTGGCCAGAATGGTTTCCCAAAAGAAGGGCTGGCTTTGGATCCTGGCAGTCTGGGTTGCCATTCCACTGTGCAGGATCCCCAAACCTGTGTTTATCAAGCTAAGAAACTAAACCATCTTTCTTTGCTTCTTACTAAAGTCCTTCCTTAATAAAACCTTTCTTTCCACCTCACTTCCTTCCACACAGTGATGTGACTGACCAGCACCTGCCCCTGTAGCTGAGGATGCAGCTGCACTCACCTGGGCCCTGCAGCAAAAGAGCAACGTGGCAAGGAGAGAGGGTGAGTGCAGTTGTGCTGCCCTGGTGCTCCCAGGGCTGGAGCCCACTGGCTACCTGCACATCAGTGACTTCTCCATCCCTCCCCTTAAATTTTCTTTGGGCAGGACTCATATCCTACAATCCCTGTTTGGAATTTTTGTGCTGTTACTTATCTCCCAGAGCTGCCCAGGGACAGTGTTCCTCATCACAGCAGGATGGGTTTACAGCACATCCTCAGCTGCTGGGAGCTCTCCAGGAGTAGCCTGTAGCCCCCTTTGGCTCTTGCTCAGCTGGTTTGCCATCATTTCATTTGCAGTTAATCAAGACATATTTGCCCAAATCACACTTGCTACTGGCCAAGGCAGAATGTTACCTGTCTCAGCAAAGTGCAATTTGATCTGTTTTTCCACATACTTTACCCACTGAATCCTCGAAGGGGTACCTGCAGGTGGCAGCCACATTTTGTAACGAAATTCCCTCCGCATTCTTACTACTTCGTAAAACTGCTACTAGTTGATTACAGAAGCACAATCTTGTTCCTTCGTTGGCCTGTTTAATTTAGAAATGTATATCTCATGAACTTCTGACAATTGCTAACTTTCTCATTGGATTAAATTCTTAGACAGTTTTATTGATTCATTCTGTGGGGTTTTCCAAGGTTTTTTTTGGCTGGGTCAGATTTTCTAAACTGCCACTTAGATTTGCTATGAAAATATAAGCCTCTGCATCCACTGCACACTCTGCCAGATGCACAGTGGAAGCCCTGAGACCAGACTGCTTATCAGCCCCCTGCCCAATGCTCAGTAGCACTAACATCTCCATTGGGGCTGGTGGTACTGGGAAACCCCACGGAGAGGCTCTATGCTTGATCTCAGCCCTCTCAGGACTTACACACTTACTTGAAGCTGCAAAAAGATGCGTCATATTCCTAAAGCTGCTTCTGGAGTTCAGCATTTTGACCAGCACTTTCTGATGCCACAACATCACAGCTGTGCTTTGCCCTGGTTGTAATGGTTGTCTGTGACATGGAATAACAGTTCCAAGGCCAGAGGGTCTTCTCTCACGTTTGCTTTCTCTGATAGAGAGTCTCTGAGACTTGCAGAGTTTCTGATGGTGCTATGGGGCACTTGAGCCTGTATTTCCCATCTCCCAGAGCAAGAACATACATGGTAGAGAACAGAGTATTTTCCTCTTAAAGCTGAAATGTATTTCGGCTCTTTGGGATGGTGGGTGTAGGTGTGGCATTCATATAAGAGAGGAGACACACGATTCAAATTCACTTCTAGCAAAAGTTATAGCGGCTTCTATTACACATTCCTACAAAGTTCAGAACAGATTAAGTGGTAATTAGATATCAGTAATTGCCAGTGGAACTAAAAACACAACATAAATCTCAGTAACTGTTGATTTAGAAATGTCCACGATAACGAGACTACACCCATACTTGTAAAACCCCAAGACTGGTGAAAAGAGCGTGTCCACACAATGGAAGCATCTTAAAAATATGCAAAAATCTGAAAAGCAATGTGAGTGGACTGAAAGGAGTTGTGTTTGAGTTTGCTGATTTTTTTTTTTAATGCTGAGTTTGGAAATAATTAGGCCTCAGTTTCTTCAGACAAATCACTCTTCTTTGTTTTGTACCTCTTCATGCCACATCAGATCCAGTGCTTGGCAGTCACCTATATTCCTTAGTTGCTGTGCTGAAAAACATTCACCTAGTCATTACATTCTGGGAAGCATACCAAAGCTGTCCACTTTCCCAAATATTTTTCCTTTTACATGACACCCCACCACAGACAGTTGTGGAATGGGCTGGAAGGAGGCATCAATCTGACCATAGCTTCTGCTACTGAACATATTTATGCCCCCCATCTTCAAGTGCATATGGGATATTTCTCTCTAAGAGTTGTACCAGCTCCACTTTGAATACTTTCCTTCCTAACCTCACAAAGGGATAAAGACTAAGTAGTCTTCTTTCCAAATGGTGCAATTAAAACAAGTTAGCCGGAAGTGAATTCAATGAAGGTCTGTAGAGCAAGACTGGCAGCCATGGGGACAGGAATTTTCCCTATACCGGACAAACACAGCACAAAATATGGCAATCCTAGAGCCTCTGACTATCACACCCATTATGACAGTGCAGTTGTCAAGGTCAGAGTGACTTTGGTTATGAGAGTGAAGCAACACTGATCTCTTCCCTCAGAACATTACGAGCTGTTTTTCTTTTGAGCTGATTGTCCCCTAGAAAGTGGGCAGAGAAGACCCAGTGGTTTAATATATGATGTTGTCCTCCAGTGGGTCTCGGCTTGGCCCTAATCAACCCCAGTCCCATAACCAAGAGTTACATAACTGCTGACCATCCACCACCAGCCTCCTTCTCCTCTTTCTTTTTGACTTTCTGAGTGTCTGTTTGTCCCAATATGTGTTCCCCCACCCTTCCGTCATTGGAAGGTTTAATGCTGAGTGAAAAACCACGAACAGCCTTTGAACGTGTTCTGCCAAGTCTCTTTACAGTACAATACTGGCAGGAGGAAAGCACTGGAGCCAGGCAAATATGCAAGCTTCATCACATTAAAGGAAGCAGAGCAGTACGGTTATTGCATCATTCTATGGCTTCCCAGACGTTGTTGTTATGTTTTCATTAGAGCAACAGAACTGCACTTGGTGCTTTCTGCTGAAGAGCCAAGGAGGCCCCTAAAGGCTGTCAACTGGGGAAGAGAATGCGGCAACTGGAAAGATGAGTGGTTTACTGCACTAATTTTATAGCACAGCCTTTACCAGTTAGTGGTAGAGGGAACCAGCAACATGATCTGTGTTCACTTTTTTTTCATGAAAAAAGACATGTAGCCAAATACTTATAACTATTTGCTTGTTCAAGACAAGTTATTTGGAAGTTTAACTACTACTGAATCAACCAACATTTTTCAACACTAAATCATTTTGACTCCATATCATGTGTTTTTAATTTTATCAGCATCTGTATTTTTTTAATTACCATTTTTATTAAAGCTTTTTTATTTTTTATCAGAAGCAGGACACAAATCCCTAGCTATTTAATCTGGGTATCAGAAGGTGCAGTTCAGGGCTTGGCCATTGCACCCACTGGACCACAAGTGCTCAGCTTTGCTTTCCTGCATTCACCAAGGCCCTTGGAGAAGTGGGGTAAGACACAGCATGACTGGACAAAAACTTAACACCACTACCAATTGAAAACAAGTTTTGACCCCCAAAAGCTTCTTGGCAGTTTCTCACCTCATGAAGAACGGAGCAGCTTTAAAAGAGTTCAGGATCCAGTGCAATGGAGAATTGACTGAAAACTGCTGGTTATGACCTCCCGTTTCCTGGTTCAGCGTTAGTATAATGTCATTCTTCTGGTCCTTTTCCAACACATGCTCAAGGTAACAACAAGCAAAGGTTTTGACTGGCCAACTACTATCTTGTCACCACGTAAGGATTTCCAAATGATGGAGGAAAACACGTGAAATTAGTGAAGATGGCTTTGTGTCATGGCAGAACTACAAAAGTAGCAGGATTAGGCCACGTCATATTATATGATAGCCAAAGTCAGTGCTTTTTTGCATGAGTTCACGAGCCTTTCAGAAAGAAAACATTTGTGTTCAAAGTAGAATTGATTGCAGTTGTAAAAGATCAAGCAACTGAAGGGTACTGTGCTCCATGTAGATCAGGATAAAAACACATAACTTGCCAATGACAACAAATGGAAAAGAGAAGGAACTTGCCAATTGAAAGGTGTCTGGCAGATAACACAGAAACAAGTCGAGAGAATAAACACAAGCCATGGTGATGTTGTCCACGGAAATACTTCCCAGCAAGTTGTACTACTGAACTGATAACTAGGCAAGGCACACGTTACAATGAAAATTGCACCCAAGGAAAAGGTTCATGAAAACGGCTGGCTTCAATAGCCAAAGCAGCAAGATAATAAACACTGAGGACCATCACTGTTTAAGCAGGGGAGGGAACAGTAATTGTCAAAATTAATTGCTTCAGAAATGATGCAATGTAACTTGCTGCTGCAATGGCTATGACTGCAAACACGCTGGCCCTGGCCTGCGTCAGGTCACTGAACAGCCCACGATTAGACTGTTTGAATTGAGGAGTGGCCAAGATGCATCACTGCTTCTTTCTGTTGTTCGGATCCTGAGCAGTGTGTGGCAAAGCTGAAGTGGCTAAAGAAGAGACAAGCTACAGTTTGCAGTTGGGGAGCAATCAGCTTCTGACTGTAATCAGCTCTGCAAGCAGCCTGCATGGAAACTTGAATTCCACTGCTGAAGAAACACACGTTTCCATCACAGTAATCCTGCTGTCATGTGTAAAACAAAGATTATTTTGGTGGAAATGAGCAAGGAACAACCATTTAATTTATTATGAGATGAAATTCTTAAGCTAACATATTATCTATTTTGGCCTCCTGGGACGATTCCCATCTGACCCCCAGCGTCAGCAGCTCATTCGACTCATTTAGAGACACGGAATGAAAAGGTACCACACTCTCACACTCTCACAAAGTGATCAGTTGGCCTAAAGCAAATTAGCGAGTCAAATCCCGAGACAGCCTACGAGTCTCAAGCTCATTTATTTGCCAAAGGAAAGTTTCGGTGATGGAGCGGAATAACAAAGCCCCTAATACATCTCAGATTCACTGCACCCAGGCCGTGAAGTTTATATTTCTCTAACAACTTGGAGACAATATCGTGTGTCAGAGCACATGCACTTGTCATTAGCATGAACAAGAGGAAATGAATGTTAAATCCCAGATTCAAATGTGTAGTTTGAACATCCTGGGACAATTAAATTATTGATAATGGTTATCTGTCACCAAGCAATAAATCATAAAGTTGTGGAGTGGTAGAAGAAAAGCTATCTTGCTGCTGACAGATGTGCAGACTGAAAGATGTGGTGGGCCTTTAAGGTTCCAGAAATAATTGCATAAAGGTGAAAGATTTCTTGTCTGTCTTTTTTTCTCATCAACTCTAGTATTTCCATACTCAAAACAACACTGTCTCGTGACAACTTTTCCTACTTGGACTCTATGTTTTCTGACATTTTAATGCAACTGAGGAACAAAGCTGACAGTGAGCAGCCAGTGAAGAGCAGGCCTGGCTTTACGACTGCCAGTTGGAGCACGGTCCTCTGTGCAGACCTGGGAGCTGGCTCCCGAAATTGTGAAAAGTGATGGATACTCCCTGCTGACAGTAACATCAATGTAAATAAACTGGAAAAAACCCCATATTACAAGAGCCTGAAAGGAGAGGAATGGCACAGTGGGAGCAGACTGAGCAGACTGCGGCAAATGAACAGGACAGAGGCCAACTCCCCCTTTTAAATCACTTCATTTTTGCAACCAAAATAATTTGTACACTAAATTGCTCTGCTCTGAAGGTAATACTGAGCTCCCACACTTGGTATAACCATATTTCCTAAGAGGCTACAGGTTTACACGGACAAGCAGCAGCTGGTGGAAAGAGCACGGAGTGAAGGCATTTCCCTTCCAGGCACAGGAGCCGGGGAGCGGGAGCTGGCTGGTGCCTGGATATTCGCGGTGGGAATGCTGGGCCTGGGTGGCGGCGGCTGCTCGGGTTGGTGCCAGGGCTTGAATAGGCTGGTGGGCACTGCCAGCAGGGCTGTGAGCTGCGAGTGGGACCCGGCTTTGTGAGGATCCCTTTTCAGAGGGCTGCAGTGCTGTGAAACTCAGCGCAGCTCTGTGGACAAAGTGGAAGCTTTTCAAATGTACACGTTGCACTGCACTGCTCAGAGGGGCCAGGGATCACATTCATTTATTCATTTTCCAACAACTAAATCTCTTTATATTAATTACATGGAATTCACCAGTTTTGGCAAAAAAAGATGTATTTTTTTAATACCGGTCCTTTGCCCTTGTGGCGATCTGTATCGATTTCAACAATTCTTCTCCCTGTACAGAACTTAAAAACTGCAGGCACGGTAAAGGAAAAGAAAACAGCACAAGTAAGTCAGCTTAAGTCTGGGATTAACTGCCTGAGGTCTTAAAATAAAGGTTTCAGATGAACTACTTGGAGGCATAAGGGCTACCAGTGTGAGTGCGAGTGGCAAGCTGAGGCCATTTCATTGTCAGGAACTGACATTTATTGCCCTGACACCTGTATCATAAAATTAAGCTTACTGTAGAACTTATTCCATTTGAAATCCATGCTAAACAGTCAAGTGTGCCTTGAGAGGTCATGTTAAGGACAGCAGTTATTTTCAGGGAGTTTTTTTCCCCTCAACAGTTAGAAAAATAAACCACCATTTTACGTGTTATTCATAAGTGAGACTGTGATAAATTATTTGTATCTACATCTCTCACAGAAAAGACAAAAATAAAGTGAAGCCTCTCCTCTTCCAAACGAATTTGGCAATCAGCATTTATTTTAGAAGTATATTTGGGTATAGTGATGAAGCATATGATACTACTACAGCTGTGACATCAGTATAATAAGATAGACACATTTATTCAAAATAACATACCAGGCCCGGGCAGCAGAGTTGGAAAATACCTAAAATAGCATTTGCTCGGTCACTGGTTGCTGATGGAACTTGTGACAATCCCGTGAGTATGTTGGTGTTTGCACTGATCAAAAAATACTGCTTGGATTTTGATCTCCACACTATTAGCACCTGTCCATAATTGGTTTCCTTTAAAAGAGTCTCTACACCTTCCCTGAGGACTCAGTGCAATTCTCTTTCAGAATTTCATGAGTCTTCTAAAATGAAATTTTAAATGAGCCTTCATGTCTGCTTCAGAAAAAAACTAAATAAAAAGGTGGATTTGCATTATGTCTTCCTTAGAAGCTTCCGTCAGCAGGAAAATTAGGTGCCTTGAGAAGTCATGCTACTTAGAGGAAAAATAATGAAATTACAAAATGCTTCCAAAACAAGAAAACTGTTAATTATTTGGTTAAAAAAAATCATTCAGAAGCCAGTTCTTGACAAATGCAAGTTATTTAAACATTTGCTTTTCTCAATTTTGTCAGTAGTCTGTGCTTGTAATTAAGACATTACTGCTCTCAAAGAAATGCCTTAGTATTATTTGTTGAGCATGGAAGGTACAGTGGGTCTGTAATTTATAATATCAATAATAATTTCTGTGCTTTTTTGAAAGCAACTCCAATTTTGAACACAATTTTATGTAGAAAAATAAAGTAACTGCATCAAACTGTCTTGAGTTTAAAAATGAAAAAACACAGAAAGATAATGTGCAAATATAAATATCCTACACTTCATTTAGAGCTGGTAAATTTTAATCTGAGTTAAACACGTGCTAATTAAAACATATTTCACCAGCTACTTAGAAAATTAAGCACTATTTTGTTTGATGTTGGTAGAAATGGGAAATCTGGAGTGATGCCTATTGCTACAGCTGTTTGCAGTCCTTATATAACACCAGATGTGAGATAGATGTATCTGCATTTTGTTCTCTCCCCTGACTCACAAGTAATCAAACATGCAAAAACATAATGAGAGGATGACTGGACAAGTTTATAATGCAGGGAACTGTTCAAGACATTCATAAATCACTGCAAAACCATAGACACAGTGAAGGAAAATTTATTGTAATGTCACAGATAAGCGAAAACATGTATATCTACAGTGAATTAAAATGCAAGCATATTAATTGTAGAAAATGTCTCTGACATACCTTAACTGACAGCCTTCTGAAAGATGCAATGCTAAAAGACACACAAAATCAGGTATGAGTGTTTTATCAAACCTAGGCGTGACAAACAGATAATGTAAAAACAAACGTAAGTTTCCACAGATTTGTTTTTATTAAATTACCCTCATCTAAATGAGTGCTGCTATGCAATTCAATACAATGAAGTGTAGCTGGAGGGCTAAACAAGTGTGTTGGTAAAAGCTGCTAAAGCATCAGCCATACTTTGCTTTTTCTGTTGCTAGAGCCAACCTGCGTATGTTTGCTATGCAACCAGCTGCTGCCTCCTGCAGAGGGTCATCTGTAGAGCCCACCATAGCCAGTAGGAGCTAGCAAAAATACAAAGAGAAACAGCATAAGAAACACAACTAAGTGTGCTGTTATTTCAATAATGTTCAAATCATATCTGGAACAATTGCGTGAATGTACCCCACACATAATAAATAAAATACTAACAGTCATATTAAAAACACTGTGTTATATATGTATTTATGTATACTATTACATGCATACTTTGTATACATATATATATATATTAACATCCACATAAGAATGCAATGCCTTATATTTTATCGTATTTGTACCTGTGAATTTTTATTTTCATGTCTTATTTTCTGGTTATTGTACCACATCTGCCTGTCGGTTGTGACATGGATTTTTTTTATTTCAAGTAGAAATTGCACATGTTTTATTTGAGTCACGGTTTTCCCCTCAAGGTATACCAGTGTAATTGTACATGCTCAAGATTTTTAATAAACAAAGCCATGGGGTTTTTTTCCCAGTTTCGATCACGAAACTGGATCCATGTGAATGGACCCTTGTGTCCCATTGACTGCAGTGCATTTCTTTATTGTCACAGCAAACCACTCATGTTAAACTGCTTGAGGGCTATCAATCTTAAACATTTGCAAGTAAAAGTGAAAAACAAAAGCTCAAGAAAGGCACCAAACTTTTGGAATTGATTCAGCTTTTCAGTGATGTGGAGTAAAGCCTCTACTCTGGAAGTCATTCAAATTTTTTAGTGGAAATTCCTTGGGAGTAAGGTACTGTTCAACATGAGTATGACACAAGACAGGCCTTGATGATAAAAGATTTTTACATATTAGAAAACTATTAATCATTAAAAATGGGTTTGGATCTCACTTCAGTGTGTTGCAAGTCAGTGATGCAACTGCAAATGCAATATAGCTGGAAAAGAGAAGACTCTTGCTTAGCTTAAATCAGCTCCATGCAAGCCCCAGATTTCTGAAAGTTTGCCAGGCTTAATGCGCGTTCAGGTATTTTGAAGCTCAGACAGCTCTAATTAAAACCTATATTTTCAGTCTGCAATACTTAGGAATCTGTATTCACCCAAACAATGTTGAGTCAAACCACAGAGAAATCTGTTATCACTCAACTCTGGTGCATATTTTTCATACAGCTAAAATATTACACAAAATTATGAACTGCTAAATATAAAAGCATAAATTGAATGCAGACATCAAATTCATATGCTACCTTTTTCTAACCTTCCAGCAGTCGTGAGGCATGAGCCACAGCTGCACACATATGGCATTTGCTTAGAGAGATCAAAGCATTTTGTACTCGAGGAAGTATTTGTGTTAGCCAAATGTACAAAACAAGCATCTTGCCAGTCACCTTTCACCCTCTGACCCCTACATGCAACTTGTAAGAGTGCCTGTGATAGGCCTGAACTATGTCAGAAAGAGTATTATGTCAATTAAGCACCAATGATCATTTTTTCTAGCCATTCTTCTTATAATTTCCATTACTGTAATAAGATGTCTAGGCCCAAGTAGCTAAGTTGTAGAATTCTTAAAGTATGAACACTCCTGAAAGGATATACCAGATGACATGAGAAGAAATGACAGGAGAAAGTTTTATATTACTCTACTTCATTTGTATCCAAAACCTGGGCCAAGGTCAGCAATCAGAGAGGTCAGTGGAAGGTTCACCACTGACGCCAAGTGGCCCTAAGACTAAGGAGGATGTCTTTGTGTACTGATAAAGCTGCTTTACAACGCACAAAGATCAGAATGCAAGTCTTATCAAATGCTTAACTTCTATTTTTTTCCTTAGAAATATTGCTGGATGAAAATCTTCCTTCCTTGCCTTTTGCCATGAGCTGATATTTTGTCAGCTTTAATTATCAAGTGATTCTTTGGGTGCCTCATGGCTTTCTTGTGTAACTTACAGAAGAAAACTGCTATAGATCCTTTATGCGCCTGACTCAACCCCAAAAATATGTATGAACATACCATTCATACGGTGGTTTTGGTAAAGCTCTAAGTTTCAAATTTGGGCGCAATGAAACCTATATGCCTTATGTGATTATTCACTGATTATTCACTTCACAGATCTAATGCAAGGCTTTTTCAGTGTAGTGAGTGTGGAACTCAAGCTTGTGATAATAATTTCAATGTATAAGAGCAGAAGTTCATCACAAAAATAATGTTTTGGAGATACATTATCTAGTAGGAATATAGCAAAAAGCAAAAATTGACATTTGTCTTTATTATGACTACAAGCTACATAGGACTCAATTGAAGGTTATCTCTTATTTTAGCCATCACTTCTTTCTAGGCTCAGAAGACTTAGGAAAACAGGTATTTTTCTGTCACTTTCCATGGAGAGCTCAATATTAAGCAATGACAAGAGCTGTAGGGGCGGGTCCGTGCTCTTTGTTTCAGGTGCATTTTGGAAAATCGGGGTTAGGCATCAAAGAACAGAATGCTACACAACACTGGTTCAGAGTATCCAAACAGATGCCTAAAGAATTAGTGGCACGAATGGCAACCAATGCAAACAACCATTTTTATAAAGGTATGAAATACTGATTCTTCTCCTGAGTTCAGGGGATCAAAGATCACTTGTGCTCCAATTTGTTGTTCTTCTAAATCACTTGCCAGTGGTAACATCTGTAAGAACTGCCACATCACACAAAGTCCTGTACTGCACTGTGTCTCAGGGTTTTCCCAAAACGACTTTCAAAGGAACATTCTCGGGAACACTGTCCAGTACAGTAGCTGCCTCTAAGGACTGAGGATATCCAGCAACACTTGTCAGTTACTCCTTCTGTGCTAACAAAAAGGCAGCTGAAGAGAAGATTATCAAAAATGCAAAACATTTCAGTAGAAGTAGGTAATTCTGTAATTAGGAATTCAACTTGGAAGATTTTTATATAAATCCTACCTTAAATGAAATAAAAAATTATTTTTTTTTATAAATATGTTTATAATTTTTTCACTTCCTGACTGTCTTTCTTTGACCCTTTCATGGGTTCAACTCAATTTACTGGCAATTTCAGTCATCCGGTTCAGGTAGATACTATACACAAACCACACCCATATATTAGATATATTTGTCAAATTCAAGAAATGTTTTTCTTTTTTTTTTTTTATTCCAGTGCACTACTGCGATATGTCATTTTTTCTTGATGCAGTGCCCTTGAACTTCATGTATCCCTTCCCTTTACTGTTCAGGTATTGTTTTCTGACACATGTAAATGTTAACAGATGTGAGAAGCAGTAAAAAAGCATGTGGTATAAATGCTTCTTTCTGGCACATAAAAGGCACTTTCCATAGACAGAGAAAGCGTTTGCAGCACCATGTAGCCTTCATTTTCTGTTGGCAGGTATCTATATTCTAAGGCAAGAGTCCAATATTTTTTGCACAGTTAGCACGTCATACCAGCAAATAAGCACAAATACAAGCTGTTTGGAAAATGTACAGAGCATATGTAGCATTTCTGCATTCCAAAAGCAAGAGCAATGCACAGCCAGATCATTTGAATATTCAGAACAATTAAGATTTTGCTATTACTATCCCAGCTTCAAAATAGCACAGAATTGTGATACTATATTAGGCCTGCAAAATCATAGGCTAATTCAGAATGGAGGGGATCTCGGGAGGTCTCTAGTCTAATGTCATGCTCAAAGCAGAGTCAGATACGAGGTTAGACCAGGTTGCTCAGAGTTTTATCTGGTCTGGTCTTGAAAAACTCCAAGGATAGAAATGGCACAACTTCTTTCGGCAACCTATTGCAACGTTTGACTGACCTGGTAGAGAAAAAGCTTTTCCCAGTGTTCAGTTACTCCTGTTTTAGTTTACGCTTGTTGTTTCTCATCCTCTTGCCATGCACCACTCTGAAAAGCCTAGCTTTATCTTTTTGATGACTGATCTCCCTATAGGCATGCTCTTGAACATCTTGGTGGTCCTCTGCTGAATCTATTATGGTTTACCTATGTCTTTCCCACATCAGAGGCCAAAGCTGGATGCAACATTCTAGGCATGATCTGATGAGCACTAAGGGGCACAATCACTTCCCTCCTGCTATAAGCCTAGTGTTGTGACTTCTTTGCTGTCAGGGCACATTGCTGGCTAATGTTCTGCTTGCCATCTGCCAAAATCTCCACACCCTTTCCAGTAACCTGCTCCTCAGCCAGTCAGTCTTTAGCCTGTATCACTTCAAGGACACAAGTCTGTCCTTTTCGGGACTTTGCATTTGTCCTTGCTGAAATTCCCAGTGTTCCTGTTGGCTGATGCCAGCCCTGCCTCGGCCTTTCTGAAGGGCAGCCCTTTCCTTGACTGTATGAAAACCATCACCCCTGGCCCAATTCTCCCCTCTGGCAATTTGGTGTCATTGCAAACTGTATGAGTAAGCAGATTATTGCCTTCCTCAAGTCACTGACAAACATGTTACATGGGACAGGTCCCAACAGAGAGAGCCCTTTGGCACTGCCCTTGTCACCCGCCATCAGGTAGAGTACAACCCATTAACTACTCCCTCTGAGCTGGGTCATTCCAACAGTTTCAATCCATTTGGTGGTTCACTCAGACAGACTAGAATACCCTGTAATTTGGACAGAAGTGTGCTGCGGGAAATAGTGTTCAAAATCTTGCTAAAGCCAAGGTAAATGACATCCACTGCTCTCCTCTCACCTACTAACTTATATACAGAGAGGGCAACCAGGTTTAACTTTGGTAAATCTACACTGACTGTTCCCAATCATCTTCTCCTTCTTGTGCCCAGAAATGGGTTCCAAAAGCACTCCCTCCATAAAGTCCCCAGAGGCCAATGTGAGGTGACCAGTCCGCGGTGCTCCAGACCAGAAGGTGGAATTGTTGCTCTGAAGACACACTTTGCAAACTGTTATTGTTGGGTCTTATGCTCTCTGGCACAGCAAAGGTGTAACAAAACCAGAAATGCCTTTGTTCCTCAAGGCAGTAGTAAGAGGTAAGTGGATAAGAATAATATTGGTGGCTAATGACGCCACCTTCCACTGCCTGAAAGCACATCTTCCTTCCATTTACTATCTTTACCATCACAAAATAATCATTTGAAAAAGTGTTATTTCAAACAAGATAACACAAGCATAAACAGAAGAACTTCTCAAAAGTCCCATTACCCTGGATGAGTAAGACAGGTATAAAACTGGACTAGCAACTCTCTTTCCCATGAAGATGTCTTTCTAGAATTTTTCTCTTCTACAAAAGAAGTAGCTCAAGGGGATTTAAAAGCAGAAAATGCAAAGGTAAGATATGTACCAACAAACCCTAAATCTGACAAAATCTCAGATGCTCTCCCTGTACTGGTTGCAAAAACTTAGAATTACTCACTTTCCTCCAGTCACAGTCATTGCAATTTCCAGCCTCAGAGGTGGGAAGCAGGAAGCATAGGATGTCATGTTTTTAGAAAGAATTGAGGTTTGCATGTAATAATCTTTAAATAAAACATTAGTCATGCAATGTGTCTACAACAAGTTTTCCAAAACAGTGGAAAGTGTAGAACAACGCAGTTGGAAACAGCCTTCCTTGCTCATAAACAGATAAAAGATCAGCCTATTCAATAAACAACACAGATGAAAGATCGGCCTATTCAGTACTCTGGAGTCCTGTGAACATGAAAGAAAATGATGAATAAAGAATAACTAAAAAAATATTTCATGCCCTTGTTTGTTCTGGCTTCTTTAGGTTTTCTGCCCTTTAAAACAAATTTTATTTGATTTTTTTTCTAATCAGAAGGAAATATGGACAAACTCCTTCAACAAGATTCGTATCTGTACTGGGAGGCTAGTCAGAGTTCACAGAGAGCTTAGAATTCCTGGAACTGAGGACATTTGCTTCAGTACAACATCTTGTAGATTGACATTGCATTTCCAGTTGGTGGTGCCTTTTTTCCCCTTAAATTTAGATTTAGCATCTGACTGCTTTTACATGCAGCATTTCCTGAAGGATGTTAAATTCCTAGCACTGTGATTTTCTAATTGCGTAACACTTCTTTTTCAAAAAAGACATTTTTCACATGTTTTTTATAAATCTAACCTAAAAGAAAAAAATACTTTAAATAAAAGCATATGGTAGAAGCTTATCCAAGAAAGTATCAGTCTAGATCCAGCCAGCATTTTCTAACTTTCAACACCATATTGCACACTGGAAAATATTAAAGCACCTAGTTTGAGTGTTATGTTACACATATTCCTACGAAAATACTACTCATAAAATTAAATTATAAATAATAAAACACTCCACAATCAAAGCATAATGAAGGCTAAGCTAAGTCACTGTTTCTAAACTAAAATTCAGACCAATTTCCTGATTTCCCCTTTCAGCTAAACGAAAGGGTAAGACAACATGTACCATATCGAGACTCCTAAGAAGAAGATGTTGATGTAAGTTTTGGGGTCTTTGCTGTCAATTTTTTTTCCCTCAAGTGGCACAAAGAGGAGAGATTTCAAACATAAAATCCCATGCACCGGAGAACACTCTGAGCTAGCAGCCATACAAAATCCAGTACCAAGAAATTCCAGTGATAGCAAAAGATAGGCAGGGCAGACACACACTGTGCTGACTCCGTCTTTTATAAGGTCTCCTCTCTGGGACTAAAGTCAGAGTAACCCCTGGTGCAGCTTAATTCACTCATTCCGAATGGAAAAAGGTGAGAACTGAAGTGTTCTGGCTGTGGTGGAAGAAATCCTAACAACGATTTCTTTAACCTGGCTTCTTTTCATTTCTTGTCTTATTTCTGTCTTTTCTCTCTCCCATGAAACACATCTCCATTCTGGCAGCCATGGAAAAAGGACAACAACCTTTTGGAGTCACTCAGGAATGGCTAGGGGGATGAGGAGGTCCAAAGGATGCAGCTTGGGCTAAGGTACACCTGAACATGATAGTGGCCAGCAGGCTGGCTAAGAACTGTCTCTTCTTTCTCATCTTTCTCTTCCTCCCTCAGAAAACTGGGGAAAGAGTACAGAGGCTGGAAAACCTGTGCAGTTTTTGCAAAGAGGTGCAGGACTTCAAGTCAGGATGAGAACAAACTTGTCTGCAGTTTGTTGTGTGCTTAAACCATCTCGCCTATCTCAGGACTTAGGACAGGTGACTTGTCCGTGGCAAGTTGGTTTTCCTATGTGACTGCCTGTGACAAAATGTCTGTTGGCAAGACGAATCCCACAAAATGCTGGGAAACATGGGAAAAAGAAGAGTAGGGCTTGACAGTGTCAGTGAATTATTCTGAACATATGACCATGGGTACCTTATAATGAGATGTTTACTATTTCTTTAGAATACATAGCTTAGTGAGCTTCAACTGATTTTACACAATGATAGATTTAAAATATTTCTGGGTACAGCTGCATTTTTTCATTTTTCCTACCTGCTGTCTGTCCCTTTTTGTCTATTTTGTTTAGTCACCTCCTGAATTACAATTTGACTGAAAGGTATTTGGGACAAGGACCTTATTTCTCCATCACAACTGAACGGAAACAGCACTCTTGAAAAGAAATCCTCCTGAGCACACAATAATAACATACAAAGTAAGAATATAGTTCTTATGTTCTCCGATAAGGTTAAATGTTGCATTGCATTACTTTGGAGAAATACATACAGCCTTAATGCCTAAAGGGAATTACAATATGGTGCACACACATACTTGCAAATGTTTAGATAGCTACAAAACATGAATAAACCCTACAGCTCTCTCTCCACCTCATCTGTTTTATTATCTGTTTCTTATATAGTTATTTAGAGAAGGATGTGCTCCTTCTGTGCAAAGACGTAATAAATGGGCAGTGAACTGTGAATATCAGTATCAAGGAGAAATTGACCAAAATGCTTAATGGTGAAATGTAAAATAGTCTCAAAACTGTAAATTTGCAGACCACTTTAAAATACACTAAGTTTAAAGGTTTTCCCATCTCAAGTTGCAACTTACAGGACTTCAAAGGAATATTTACAGCAATTGAAGATGTAAATCTAACTAAATATAATGGAAAGGTAATGTAGCTAAATAAAACTAGCAATAAAAATTATTTCTTACTTTGTTTCAAGATATGTAACCAACTGGAGTCCTTAAAGGCAGACCACTTGAATCCACATTCAGCTGTAAGATGTTTGGTGCAACATTAAGAAAGAATTCAATCATCATGAACATTCCAATGTACAAAAAGTCCTATGGGATATGAAATTCATCCCACAGAAAACAATAGGCAGATCTGATAATCCAGAAGTGATGAAGCCCAGGGTCTCACAGCATATTTTTATTTGAACCATTTTCTCTATTTTATTTTTATTTCATTGTAGTTTTCAAAAGAAGGTTAACATATAAAAGGCTTTTGGTGGGATAGAGAGAATAAAGAACTTTTTAAAAATCTCAACAGAGTGACATTTCAAAAAAGTTTTTTCAAGTCACTAGAAATAAAGTTTATTAAGATTAAAACATGAACCTGTTTACTTACCTGTAACAGACATTCAAAACATTAAACTTATGTCATGGGTGTTTCTTTCCTTTCATAATTTACTTTGGCTCAGCATCATTTTGGGGACTACCCTTCCTTTATGTCTCTGCCAGCCCGATCAATCTTTCTTCTTTGTATTTCCTGCTCTTTATCCATATTTACCTGCTTTTTCACACTTTGCTTTCCTTTTCACCTTACAGAATCATGACTTTTACCTTGCCTTTTCTACTCAAATATTACTGAGAAGGTAGCATAGGAAATTGAGAAAGAACTGCTAATTCAGCTTTGGTTTTCAAATTTGTTAACGTTACTATGAATATGAATATTTTGTCTGCCTATCCCTAGCAATCATATAAAGATTAGATGCAAGTTAATCAGGGGCAGTTGCAAATAAACTATCAGCAGCAAGTCAGAGGAAAAAAAATGAGGTTTAACCTGTCCATTAACCCTGGAGGGTTCTGCCTGACTTCTCAGCAATGACCTGAAAACATGCTGGGTTTTTTTCATTCTGGTTTGTCTGATATTCCTGAAGTGCACTAGTCTGTCTTTGAAGACAGCACTGAACTGCAATATAGAGACACCACAGTTTCCAGTCTTATGACAAATTTTGCAGTGTTTATCGCAAGGGCATCTTATCCTGAGAACAGGGTACGAAGTCTGACTGCACTGGTATTTTAGAAGTATGTTAGATCTACTGGTATGTGTGAACTGACTTCAAACTCTCTTCTGTATTCAATTCCAAGTACTGATTTTGATCTCTAAGGTTAATATAGCTTTAGGTCCAATGGTCTAACTGTCTGTCTCTCTTCCTATATATGATCATTATAATCAAAACCAGTGAGGTGCTTTTGCTAGTAAACCTTACATATCAAAGTCTGGGGATAAAAGCAGGATGTAGATCCATACAATAGAATTTATTTCAAATAAGGAGCCAGGCTATTTCAAAGCTCTTTTTTCTTGTGGCACACAAGAAGATTGTTCTATAATCTTTATGTTTTGATATGTGTGGGTGGCAACAGTGCATACATTTACATAAACTGGAAGATGAGTGATACTGTTCAACTTATAGTCTGGTTTTAGACTAGTAAATGTACTAGAAAATGTCCAGTTAGAACACAGGGTAAATAAATGTATAGATGGTATGAACAGCTCAGCTTTATTCATACAAATATGCAACTGAATGTGATGAAGCAAGAAAAGAACTGGGGCTGTTTATGGGCAAAGGTCCATGTATAGTCCACATGTTCATTCATACTGGTATATTTAAATGTATGATATCAGAAAATTAAATGTATGCTACCAGTTACTTCTCAAGATTATCAAACTGGGGTTTTTTGTTATCAGAGAAAAATATAAGGAATAAATTAATTTATACTGAGGAGTCAACTTCCTATAATCAACCCAAATTTCTGAGTCACTTGAGCATTTCTCTATGAACAGAATCTGATTCAGTGCTCATAAAATATAAGTGCTGGAAATTTGTGTGCTTTTTTACAGTCTGCATTGCAGAAAAACACTACCACGTACACTTATTGTGACAGATAAACGCTTTGGGTTTTGGTGATGAAAAGATGGGGAGTGGCTTGAACTAGTAATCCATTCAGGTCATATTCAACTGGAGCATTTGTGATTTGCACACAGTTACCTAGAGGGGAGTTAGATTTTTTTTTTTTAAATAAGCAGAAAATCTCTCCAAAACCACTCAAGGACTCTGGCCACAAAGTGCTTGAGCGGCTGCTGGATTTTGGAAGCTTTGTGAGATCAGAGACTTTTAAAAACACTGTGTAGCCTGCAAGCAAGCAGGCAATAATACCTGCCTGCCTGACTTTTGTACGTCAGCCAGGAAATACTAGAGGCCTTGATCTGCTTCCTTCCCACTCTAAAGATGTAACTATGAAGTAAGGAATGAGAAATTAATGAATAAAAGTTATATTTAAAACTTTTCTCTAATTGAAGCAAAAGCCTGTTCCTCAACTTTTTTATGAACTGCTCAATTTCAATTCCAAGCCTCAGGTTTTTGAGATGCTTTCGGCTTATTCATTTGCTTGGCCTTTTTTAGTTTTATAAAAAGAAAGTTATAGTTGTGCTTGGGCAAGTGGAGGGTGTACCACATGCATAAAAGCTCTGCTAAAGCTGGTTAAAGCATGCGGGGGAAGATGTGAAAATTAATTTTCTAAACCAATGCAACTCCCTGCTTTAATATAGAAAGAAAAAAATCATGTGGACCTTGTAGCTGAACGCTACCACTGCAAAAGGTAAAAAGAATCACAACTAATACTATAAACCTGGCATGGCAATTACTTTGTCTCTCAGGTAGGATGAAATGACTGGAAAGGTTAGTTAAGTAGCTACCCAAAACATTATTCCACAGCTCAAAGGCTAGCACAAGAACATTATTAACTGCACGTTGGACATTCTTGGGTGAGTATGTTTGGGGCTCTCTGCCACCTAACTAAAACAATATGTGGAAACTGGTTTAAGAATTCTTGGATTATGAGATCAAGAGCAGAAAGATTAACAGGAAGAGCCCGATCCATCAGAGCAAAGTCAGCACTTCAGGGTGTCCCTAACCATGTTTCAATGCATGTTACATTGACATTTTTTCTGTCCAAATTGTTTGCGAGGACTTTAATGCCTCACCCAAACCTATGGACACCTTGTAGTTCTAACACACAGCTACTGGCAGTTCCTTTGCATCTGCTGCACGTGTAGTGTCAACACAGTGCAGTGCCGTAAGTCCAACGCTGCCATGGGAAGTAAAAACTGCACTGAGCTGTGACGTATTTGCACAGGAGATTTGACCTCCCTGGCTCAGCACTGTGAATCGCACTTTGCAATTGTCTCTGTCTCTATTACCATGAAGAACTGTATTGTTAGCAAAGTTTGCAACCTTACCACTTACGACCCTTCCCATTATCATTTATGAAACACCGAATGGCAAGATCCCATGGAACTACACAAGCACCTCTATGAGTCCTGGCTTTTTCAATCCTATGTCATGGAGATATTTTCTTATTTTTATCTATACCTTCAACACAAATGCAATGAGTAGACTAATATCAAACTAAAGACACCGTCTATCTAGTATTACAGTTTCCCTAAATCCAAAGATAACATATAATTTGCAGTCTATCAGACTCCTTTAGTAACTAAATAGTGTTACTGGCTAATGTTCTCTTACTTTAACACTACCTTTTTTTCTTCAAAGCTTCTAGAGATCAAAAATTATCTTAAACCATGGCAAAAAATTCTGCACTGCTTAGCAGCTGATAAATACAGCAATAATCATCCTTGTTGATCAATGCAAAATTTAATAAAACCAAATTTTCAGAAAAATAAAATGGCACGAACTTTCAGTCATAGTCTAGGAGAAGATATATTTTAGCTTTTACATACAATCGATTGTTAAATGAGCATAATTGCATCAGCAACTCATAACCTGTGCCTGCCCTCGGTCAAGTCAGGACAGAATTCTCATCGGCCTCGTGCTGCCTGGTACCCAGGTCAGGTCTTTAGACTTCATGCCAAAGTGCAGAACACTGACCAGGAACATTAACACTAGAGCCCATCTCATTATCCACACATTGCAAATGGACAATTCCTTCGCATCTTTACCTTGAAAGTGACATCAGTAAGAGGTGCCAGATCACTTAAAAGATACCAGAGAGCTCTTTGAAATGGCAACATAAAAGAGATTACAATGACTAGGGCTTGAAGCCAAACTGAATGGAGTGATTGATTTCACAGGAAGAACTTTGTTCTTGGTATTTCTTATGTTCAGCTTCTTTGAATAGCTCCTTACATACAAGGAAACTATTTTTGATCAGCTGAATGTCAAAAATAATTACCTGGCATTTTGTCCTTACACATTAAGCCCAGTATCTCTCAATTAAGAAAACTAATTTTAAATCGGACAGTTCAGCTATTATTCCATAAACATAAAAATATTTTAATACTCTTCTTTCTTATTACCGCCAAATTAGAAAGAAATGATTCACATAGTCACAAGGATAAGACTGGTGCAGGGAGCTAAACAATTGCAAGAAGCTGCTCTGTGTATTTCTGTGGTTTGGAAATAGTGCCAAGTCGGAAGGAAAAGACATTCTCTGCATTTTCTAAAGCAAGATAAATAGAGAAAAGAAATATAGATGAAAGATGGAACTGCTATCTGTGGACTCTGCCAGATTCCTTGGCTTTTTGGCACACCTATTGAAGCTGGCAGACTTAGCCAGTAGCAATCTTTTCCATTAAAAGGAGCAGCATATATTTGGATTTAACATACTTTGTTTGTGCATTTTTAAGCTTCAAAAATGTCTATTTAAATTTTTTTTAATGATTCCTTCTGCACAGTTGGCTGCAATTGCACTTATTTGAAATGGCTCATTTATCACTAAAAGAGCTGCAGGGCACAGCTACTGTTAAACAGCTCCAACAAACCTACAGCTTAGTGGGACAAGCTTCTTTTTATAAGACTAAAAGATGTTTAAAATGTGCCAAGAGGAGCTTTATGCCAGCCTCTAGGTTTGTTATCCAAATGTTACGAAATTAGAGATCTCCTGAAGCACAGTTTGGGCAAAGATAAGCTGATCTCCCTTAGGCTGCTGTTTTTTCCCATCCATGATCAGCCAGATTTTAACAGAACATTTGCTACAAATCATAAACTTTAGTAATGTAGAATTTTGAAAAAAAAGAATCTAAAATTTGAGGCTTAATCTATACCAAAGCCAAACTTCATTACCTTTGTCAATGGTGCAAAAGCAAAATGTTTTACAAATAAGTGCCTCCACTTTATGAATGATAAAATTTTGCTTATTATGAAGATAAAGGGTTACTGTTTCCTTTTTCCTGGAGCTGAAATGTTAAGAAAAATGTTCACACCTGGCAGTTACTAGCACAATAGAAATTGCAGTGGTGTAACACCGTCAATTTTCATCCTTTTGAAATGAAACAAAATATGCTACTATTGGACTTAGTTAATGGAATCTCTTACATTCAAAATTTAAGTGTGATGTGATCAATACATTTGTGGGTGAAGAGATTTGTCGTACTTTCTGCAGACAACAGACATGCAGAAATTTTGGAATCTAGTGCCCTCTTTCTTGATGTCCAAGAACTGTAACAACTAATTTATAAAAAGCAACAGGCATCAGCTTGGAGTATGTGCCAAACACGCTGTATCTGCAGCCTGCACTGTGGAGTCTGAATAGAGTGAAACATTGCACTTAAAAAGGGGGTTCTTCTAAACTTAAAATAACCATATAAATAGGTAGATTTCAAATACCTACTATTATACCCCAATAATACTGTTGCATAGATATTACATTAAATACTTTGGATTGATTTCTGAAGATATTATCTTAAACCTTGTTCAGTAATGTAAAACTCCTTATTCTTCATACAACGTTCTCATCAAAGGCCCCTCACAAGAAAACAACCAAGCCCATTGCCAAATACTCTTAAAGAAGTAGGTGCCAGTGCTTTTGCACTTCATTTTCTATGCTCCGGATATATATAGTACATTATAAAAGGTTGGGTTTAGAATGTTTTCAGTAGAAATTACTAGTAATTGTCTTCCATATTTTGTAATTCACATCTCTTTATTTCACAAAGATGGTCTTATGAAAACCTTTGCATATAAAATGGTTAGCCAAAACTTCTTGTAGGGATTTATGACTTTAGCAAACAATGACCAATTCTCTGGAAGCTCTTCACAACAAATTACAGAAAATGTATTTTTTAATACAGTCATTATAAAGAAGTATAAACCCCCTTCCAAATACGAAAACTACATTGCACAATAGCTTTCAAAAATCATGGTTAAACAAGCTGATTTTGTATCTTGGATGATTACAAGGGAATGGATGAGCCTGACCTTTCTAGCACTAAGAACTGAACTCAAAAAGCACAAATAACTCCTATTAACACAGAATTCAGAAAATGCACTACAGCTGTTATGCCTTCTTTGCCAAAACCAAACCAACCAACCAACCAACAATCTCCGACTGAACAAACCCACCCTCTCCTCATCCTTCTCCCCAGGCATCTCTTTAGGCTGTAACCTGATGAAATAACAGGAATAAATCTGATGGATTAATTAAAAAAAATTAAAATCTTAGATTATACAAATCAAGTCTCCTTCTTAGGAGCATGACTCTCTCTTTACCCACCTTATTGTACCAAGCAGTTGAAATTCAGTTTTCAGCATCCCTGATGTTCTTAGAAGCTACAACAACTGATATCGTAGAAGGCATCTACTAATATATTGTAATATTAAGAAAACAGAGCACTTCCATGTTGGGCAAATAATACCATAAACCAGACCACAGAGTAAGGCTAAAGATCAGTTCTATGCATGGATAGGTTGGATAGACACTTCAATATTAAAAAACATCAGAACATGAATGGAAAGTCTGATCTTCTGCATTTCAGGTATTTACCTTCGTCATTAAGCTAATGGTTCCTCTAGCCCCAAAGTACTCAGTTCTGTATGTACAACGGAATAAGAAGAGGAGAAAATGGACTTGTTCAGAGTGCAGCACAGAATACTATCTTTAAATAAATCTGTTTGGAAACTAAAAGCAGCTCAGAACAATGCAAAGCTCAACAGAGACTAATTTACTCTGACTTCACGTAGCCCTCAGTACAGACACATGCAAAAACCTGCCAACAGCACCAGTTATGGTTCCCATATGTCGAAAGTGCCGTAAAGTCTGGGTCACTGGCTACTATCCAGTGGTTCTAGGTTTTTACAAAAAGCTTACAGTCAGTATTTTATCTTTATGTTTTACTTCAGAGAACTGAATTGCAGCTATGAATTAGGAGCAATTGTATCCCCGTTTGCTCAAAGCATCAAATATAATCACACAAATATTTTTACATATTTTTTCTACCACTCCATTCCTATCTGTTTGTTCACCTCCACCTTGCTGTGTGTCACATTTCAACTGAGAGTTTTTTGAGGTCATCTTCATGCAGGTACACATCCCTCCCTAGCATAGTGAATCACTTATCTGTGATCAAACCCTTTAAGCATCATCGCAGTCCACAGACATAAACGCTAAATAGAAAAATTAATACCTTTACTATTTCTTAGTTAAATAGTTTGGAATTCAAACAGAAACTTGAAGTCAAAACATCCCGACATCCTTGTATGAGATTCTGGAAATCACCTCATTGGGAAAATCTCCCTAAATGTTTTAGAATGTTTATGTACCATGTGATTGTGTACTTGCAAAGGTAGAATTTCATTGGCAGGCAGAACAGGCATTTTTTAACTTCACACTTTACAATGAAAGCCACTGGTATTCTTTTCACAGGCCTTAATCCACTTGTGTCTACATAATTCAAAAGTATTTACCACTTTCTCAGCCAGTGAACTCCTTCAGTTTTCTAACGAATCTTATTTCTGCCAAGGCTGAAATCCTCTACTGTGGAAAGGCAATATTTTGTTTTAAGGGCATGACAAGAAGAGTCAGGATGTTGGTCTCTTAAAATTTTCCTCTCTAAAGCAATAAAATGCTTGAATACATTTTGTGGCTGCTTTTAAATTGCAAACTACTCTTACAAAAATGAGCTAAGTCATCTGACACTCATAAAGTGTACTGACAACAATTAAAATGTGATACAATCTCCTGAAAAAAAAATCAGCTTATATCACAAGGTCTAAATTCACTGATGATTTTTACTCCTGTGCATGAAGGCCAACATTATAGCATGTGAAGGTTTAACCTGGGGAACAGTTTCCAAAAAGATGTGGAAATCAAAGTAGAAAATTGGCCGAATACGAATTTTGAGGGCAATACTGTGGCCAAACAGAATAATGAAAATCTCTGATGTTCAAACAGAAAACAGGGAAGTTATTTTACCTGTTTTAAGTATTCATACAGATATTACTGGAATACTGTTCTGAAGTATGTTGCAATTCAATCCAAAAAGAAAGTTCAAAAATAAAAAATTCAGAACTGACACACAAATATAATTAAAGAATTAAAAAGATAGAAATTTCATCATCTATTAACTTGCTTAGTTAATTATAAATATGACAGTGAGACAAGAAATTTGATCTTTTTAAGTAAGAATTTATACGAGAACAGAAGTTATGTAGGGCTTTTCAGTTTCCCAAGCAACAGTATCACACGTGCAATTGCATACGATAAAGCTAGACAAACCTGAGGCTACAAATAAGGTGCAAATGTTTTTATGGGGAAGGTATTTAACTACTGGAACAAGTTATGATGGCTCTGGTGGATTTTCCATCGCTGGAATTTTTTAAGTAAAGAGTCAGTGTTTTTCTAAAAGATATACTCTATTCCAAAGAGAAAAAAATGAAGCAATGTCTCTGGTTTGCATGAGCAAGGCTAGTCAGACCAGGATATTAAAACGATCCTTCTCCTATTACAATGTATGTACTTACGATTACTTATATGTCCAGTTTACTGCACTATAATCTTATTCGGGTGTTTTAAATATTGGCACATCACCTTTCTTCCAGCAGTGCAACTTCCCCTGTACCACAAGCTTGTTGAAAATCAACATTCAGGAGGATATTAATTTAAATTCGGCTGTCTGAAAGCTGGCTGTTCAGTCTGAGCTAGTCATCTAGGTCCTTTCTATACCCAGGGGAGAAAATCAGGCACTTTCATGAGTCTATTCCTTGCAGATATCTTGGGCACCTATTTTCAGCTAGGACAAGTCTGCAGGTGTCTCTCTCTCTTTTCATTGACTGCAGAACGTATCTTAGTTTAGACTACTTTAAACTCCATACCTAAAAGTGGCCAAAGTTAGATGAAAGGAATCCATCCTTAACACTTCAAAGATCTCTTTCAAAATCCTTGGTTTCAAGTTAGTTAGATCCACTAATTTAAAACATCTGGCATTATTAGATCATATACAAAGTGTGGTTCAGTTACTGCTGGGCAGATTGAGTTTCATCACCATCATAGCTTATAAATTCAACTCATCTGTACTCTTCTAGGAAAAGAAAAATCAATTTTTTAATAACTCTTTCTTATTGCACTATTATCCAGAATTCTGTCATTCCTATCTAATAATGAACTAGACTGTATATTCATTGTAAAAAGTTCTCCACTACCTTGGGATGGGATTCACTCCACTAAACA
This sequence comes from Sclerurus mexicanus, assembly GCA_013396755.1. Classification (NCBI taxonomy): domain Eukaryota; kingdom Metazoa; phylum Chordata; class Aves; order Passeriformes; family Furnariidae; genus Sclerurus; species Sclerurus mexicanus. The sequence goes on along the minus strand of VWZF01006202.1, from coordinate 757,021 downwards.
TAAGATACCTACAGTGTAGATGTGCAGATCTGACCTGTAAACCTGCACCCCAAAGGGTGCCAAAGGAGACCACAAAACACTGCCAGTAGAAACTGAGGTGCCTTATTTTTGCATAAATGTTCAAATTAAGAGAGATGAAACACAGCAAAGAACTTATTCCTCTTCCTTGACTATTAGAAGAACTGGGATGACTCCTTCAGTTTGGCGTGTGCAAAATGTAAACATTTAAGGTTAAGATGAATTATTAATTTGATTGATTTTGTTCTTCCACAGCCTGACTTTGGCTGCTTAATTTCCCTGGTTCTTAATTTTTTCATTACTATAACAATCTCCTCAGAGGTCTCATCATGCTCATAATAAACAACTGGACTCAATTCTATACATGATGAGGCCATTCAAACTTCCTAGGCCTTCTTTACACAGATATGATAATGATATTTCACATAAATGGATCTTTCACATCACTTACAAAGTCAGAAATTAACTTCCACAATAACAGAAATTAACTTCCACAATAGGTTACCTTTTATCTTTCTTCATTTGCATGTTACGTGTTCTTCACTTGTATATACTTTGACGCTTTTTTAAGATCTGAAGTCTTTTAGAAGATATATTATGAGCAGTGGCGTAAATGCCTATTCCAGACAAACCAGCATGTTCACTTACTCACTTCAGGAGTAATCCCAATCTAAAGCTCGACAACACAGCCAAGAAAAAGTGACTGTAGCACACAGTAGCATTGTATTAGTTTGACATGCTCTCTAGGACAGTGATTTAAATATTTTTTAGTATTTTCAGATGACTCGAATTCTTCCCTTAAAAACGTTTAGACTCATCTTTTCACTACTAAAGTAGCTGCACTTTCTCAGTCTTCCATTTCTTCCCCAATCTTTCTACAATTCATCCTAAAAGAGTAACCCTATTAAAAAATCTGTACTCTTTAGTGGACAGTTTGAAATCTTTTCATGAATGAACTTGATTTGTCTATGTTTTCAGCAGCAGTCAAATATAGGTAGACATCTTTGTTCCTCTGCAATAGCTTTAAGGGAGATTTTCTCCTGTTTCCATGAAGAATGTGGTGATGGCTTCTTGTTGCTTGTGAATTTTCCTGTTTCTCTTCCCAATAATTGTGACAGACTCCAAGTGTGAAGAGTGTCGCCTGCTACTTCTGCTTTTCTTGGCTATAAACTGCCAGTCCCCCCTGGATTTCTCTTCTCTTTTGGTTTGTGGACAGCTATCTCCAGTCTTGAATTCAGAATGATACCTGTTGCTTAGTCTGATGTCCACCATACTCCTGCTGTCTAGTGTCCCACATGTCATTACTGGGTCTTAGAAAATAGAAATCTATTTTCCAGCACAGCCATGAATTTTTACTTCAGAAAGAAGAAATATTTTCTGGTGTTTGGTAGAAAGAAAGCATTGATTCATCTGTCACAGGTCATAACCATTGTTCCATTCCCAGTCATAAGAACATTGAGCATGGAACTGAACATAAAAGGAAAACTCATAAACTGCCTTTCTAAACTTCCTCCAAAATCACCCTGTTTCTAATCAGAATTTCACATGACAGCTGAAACACACCAGTCATTTCTCAAGCCTTTTCTCATATAGACTTGCTTGAGAAAACTGAGTGTATTTTGGGTGCAGCTACAAGTAGGCAAAAACTTAGAAGACAGGTTTTCTCTAACAAATGTGTGCATACACCTGTTGCTTTGTGATTAGCAAATACTGTTTGAAGCAGTGGCAAAATGTGAAATACGAGAATCTGGTTGAAATTACTTTCCCTATATAATTTTATTCCTGGTTTCCTGGACAAAAACATGTATATACACATGGTCAGAAAGTCTAATGCTTTGAAAAGGCTCTGACCAACTGTTCAAGCACTCAGCAGTTGTGTCACTCACACAGGGTAAATGTTTCCCTGAAGCAGCAGACTTTCTGTGCGTGTGAACACAGCACATGAATATGCGCTGAAGAACACCTGGGATTATGCATGTATTGCAACCTAGTCATAACTACAGCAGCTGTGACATTAATCCAACTGGGCATGATTACTGAAATACCAGATATCTGGTAAAAGGATGAAAAAGTGTCAAAGAAACCCAAACAAATTTTCCAGTAAAAATGATTGGTCCTGAAAAACCCTGTACATAACAACTCTTATATTAATACAATGTATGCTTTCAGTGAACTATTCACTGGAGAGGCTAGAAGAATGAAAACACCCAGATGTTCTGTCATCACTGAGAAGAAAGGAGCAAAAATACCCAATAGCACAGACACAGTGCTGCAACTACTGTCTCACCTGTGCCAGGCCGACCAACTGAATGGACCAGGCAAGATTCAGCACTGTACTCTCACATTTGAGCAGCTACATCTCCTCCACCCGCTCTCTTGCCATCTGGGAATGCCTCTCTAGACTTTCTGAAGCCTCAGTAATTGATTCTTGATGGCAATTCCAAGAGAGCCAACACAGAAGTCGAGCCCATAAGCTTTGGCCATCTGTGCCCTGAGCTGTCATCATGCACGAGCTGATTTGCTTCGTGATCTACTGAGCTCTGGCAACACAGAACAAAAGCACCTGGACTAGCACGTATGGAGAAACTATCAAAGGTCCAACAGAACACAGTTTCTCAGACTGCCCATTGTGTTGCACTTATTTATCCTCACTGCATAGGAAACACTGTATTGCACTGGTCTGATGGGTCTCCCAAAAAGGCCTATTTGCTCCTTCACTTTGTTTTGCCCTTCTAGGCATTAGCGAACACATAAGCATCAGAAAATGTCTGGAAACATCACAGCAGGGTAATTGATAATTAAATCAAGACTTTATTTAGGGTTGGAAACTCTAAATGACCATAGGTATTGTCCTCTTGTGGGTAGGAGAATTCCATACCCTGAAAAATAAGGGCAAAACCAAACTACATTTTTAAAAAATTGATGTGTGCTGCAGTCATAGTATTAGAACAAGGCAAATAATCTGACACTGATCTCCACACTACTGAAGCCAGACAGGTAAGAAAGCTCAAGAAAGTTCTGATGACCTCTCACTGCACTTTTGTCATTTTATGGCCCAAGGAGAAGAGACCATGGTCCAGGTTTGTCATGGTTTACTAACATGAATCTCTGAACTCCTGACCTATGGGCTATGTTCCCTCTGACACAGCCCAGGATCCTGTTAGCCTTCACTTCTCCCGGGGCGCTAGGCTCATGTTCATGCTTAACCTACACTCCAGGTCTGTTTCAGCAGAACAGCTACCCTGGCTGATGGTCTCAACATGGACCAAAATGCAGCTGCTTCCTGTCATCTGCTTGTATGACACAAATACATGTGTGTGCTGGCACACAGGATGAGATTCAGTCACATAACTCTTGTGTTCAGGCCATCCATCAGTTATAAGATGAGAGGCACTTCCACTTTGGTTCTGTAATGAACCAAACACAAACCCACATTCAAACACTTATCCACTCTACTACAAAAATACAAGTACATGAGAGGAGAAGTACACCCTGGAAAGAAAGTTTAGAGGTAACAAACATAACCCAAGTTTTCTTATTTTTCAGTTTTGGTCTTCCTTTTATAGGTTCTATTTTCTCTCCCTTAACATATTATAGTCAATCCAGAATATTGTGGATAATTAAAAAAATTAAACAGTTGTGATATTTTTCTGTACATTCCTATTTATTTTTAAGTGCAAATTAATGCTTTTAATTTGTTTAAACACTTTAACTGCAACTGAAAAATAAAGATGAACCTAGACAGAGACAGAACTATTGTAAAACTGTATCATCAGAATCAGCTTTATGTTCACTTGTCTACAACTTACAAAACCTAAAATCTGCATAATAAAATGAATGAAAACAACAGATGACAAGAAGTCAGAAAATGGGTTGTGTGAGTTGAATGGAGAGATAAGCAACATTGAAAAGTCAACAAGCACTACTGCTTTAGTACAATACATATTCCTTGTACTGTTCAACCACTATAATGCAACTGTGATAGCAAGGTAGGGTAGCTTAGATTTTAGTAAGTTCAAGTACTGGCATTTGAACTGAGTCTTTAAATATTTTTGACCAGGGGAACCTTTAAAGCCAGCTACACATAACTGTATGATAATGCAGGACCATTAACTGTGTCAGAACTGAAACTTCTCACAATAAAGTGCACTATCCTAAGTCCAGGCATAAAATCAACATTAATAGTAACATTGCATCATAAGTCACCTCTTACTGCCAATACATTTGCCTGAACATCAAGTAAAAAGAAAAGTCTGAACACAATGAATTTTTGAGGGAATTTATGAAAATTGAGTACTCTTACTATCTCCATCTCTACAGCCATAATACTGATCTCTTCCGTGCCAAAGGAATAACTCTTCTGGCTTCAACTAGTGAGACAAAACTTTGCTAGAAAAATCTTTTTGAGACAAAAATTCTTTCTAGGGTAAGGTCTTTGCAGAATGTACTCATTCTTAACTCCTAAATAAGAATTTTTATAAGTAAATTCACAGAAGTGCAGAATTCAGTGAAACAGCTACAGGTGAACTAAGCCTTTGTATTATTCTATCTTAATTTGTCCCCAGATGCAGTTACACTCAGTTTCTAGTTGAGTTTCTGCCACATTAAGCAGCTACCCATTAAGATAACCCAACTTATTTTGGAAATGTCACTTGAAAATGACAAAATGCTGATGTGATGTCCTTACCAGCCTAGGTCAGAGTTAAGTAAACATCCACTTCATACTTCCATTCCCAACAACAACCTAACTGAAATATCTTTAGCACTGAAATCCTGTTTGCTAATTCACTAATAAACCACACATTTTTAGGAAAAAGTTTGGAAAGTTTGAGGCACAGAGCAGTACTCAAGAACTATTTCAAATTAAAGATCTCTTTTTTGACCAGGCTAAACTCCTTCACTAATATGAACCCCAAATAAGAGCAGCTTTCCATCTCACCTTCACCACTCCATTTTCGTACATGGTGATACAGTTGTCAGGCTCCTCTGAAAGCTGATATAAAGCCAGAGCTGCAGCTCTCTGAACTGAGGGATCATTTGACTTCATGTAACGTACTAAGGGAGCCACAGCCTTTAACTCTCCGAAGGTAGCTCTGTTGCTGCCCCACATGCAACAGTAGGAAACAGCATCTGCCAGGTGACGTTGCAATTTGTTATCATTCTGAAGAAGAAAAAAACATAATAAAGTCAACATATGACAATAAAAAATCCATACGAAAACAGAATTGTATTTTCAAATATCTTCAAGGTGTCCCAGTTTAACTGCTGTACAATTAAAACTGGAGAGAGTTGTAAGGCATAGGAGCTATGAGACTCTCTTAATACTCTTTTTGTAGGAAGTGCTCTGATTTTTTATATTGGTTCAAAGGTACTTTTGGACTGACTGGAAATTAGATTAAGATTGCATTAAAATGTAAAATATAGTCCCATCACTGAGATTCTCCGCATGTTTAGATTTGTTGCTTTCTCAATCCTTTGTGCTTTCTTCCTATGGCAGCTGCACCTCTCAAAAGCAATATTCCACAACAGTAACTATTAAAATGAAGCTCATCTTCCAAAGTAATTTTAGTACCAGACACAGAGTGTTTTCATGTCCAACACACATCTCATAGAGGAAGGATTCTACAGCTCTTCCTTGTAGCTGCTGCAAAATCTACTGCTTTTGTCAAAACCTTTTGGTTGGGCATAATGCAGTCTGATGTAAGAAATTCAGACACTGTATAATATGTTTAGATGTTACTTACTGTGTTTGCTAGTTTGGACAACAGAGGCACGACTCCATGATCTGTCATAACAGCTAAGTTTTCTTCATCTTTAGCTATATTTGCAATGGCTGCACATACACTTGTTAAAACTTCTTTATTCTTTGATTTTAGAAGACTGACTATCAGTTCCAAACCACCAACAAATGATCGAACCATTTCCCCAGAATCCTAAATGAGAATCAAAATAAATGTTGTTTTTAAATATTCAATCCATATTTATATGCAAATATTTTAAAAATATATCGGCATGACATATTTATTCAAAACTGCAGCTATTGCTGTGTTGCCTTCACCCAGAAATATGGCTAATTTGGAACTCAGAGCTCTTTTGATTGACATATGAGAGTTAGACTGTTTTACATACCACCATCTAGGCAGAAATTCAATGCCTAAATAAAGGTATCTATAATTTTTTATACTACAAGGTACAGCTGTCACTTCTGAAGGGTAGAAGTCTCCTTTATTGGTTATATCATATTGGCCAGATGGGTCAATAACACATCTAACACTCCTGTGGGTAACGCTAAGCAATATATTGCCAACAACCATCCATGAAGGGTTCTCAGGATGCCTAGGTATGCAGAGCTTGAAAGGCAACACTACAAAATGCAGCAGCATTTTCAGGAACTTCACTGTAAATGTAGTAATTAACAAAGGGGTGGATGGAAATTCAAGTATTGCAATGCAATCTGGAGACATCACCATTTCTGCTTGAAAGGACCCAAGAGTTGAGTGGAGATCTATAGTAAGCATATAATTGTGCATACAGCCTGTGCTTTATCAGAACTTCTTTTTACAATCTATAATATAGCCAGACATTTTGTGTTAGATTTTCAGCCTTTCAGATGTGGATCTGAAAAGCTGACTAGTTCTCTTAAAGTTCTTTGTCCAATAAATAGAGAAACTAGAGAATTACTTCGTTATGGCTAACTTAGGCATTCTGTTCCTACAGAAATCCTTAAGAAAAGCACATGAACTATTGACTGCAATATAGATACAGAGTAGGGTCCAACTGTATTGTGTTAGCTTTGCTGAGCAAATCCATCAAATCACTCGTGGACTTAGTAAATTACAATCTCAGAAGATGCTGCAGCTCATCTTTTTTTTAGTTCTGGGTCTGGATGTCAAACAGAACTCTTAGCTGTGATGTTTCCTTCTCACAGAAAGCAAGAGCAGTGGGTAGATATGTTGGGAATGAAACATTTCCCACCACAGGCAGTACAAATCTTGAAACTGGAAGGGAGAGGTTAAAGCCATGCAATGTGAGGGTAAAAACCAGAAGCCACAGCATATAGAAAATGGACAGTATCCAAGAGCAAACTTCATACTGAAGTCCTTAAAAACCCCAGAATTACCAAATTACAGAGGTCCTTAAAGAAATCAAAATAGAATCTACATGCAGAAGGACAATACAGGTTTGTGACTCAGAAAGGCAGCTGAGAGAAACAGAAGGGAGAGCAATGCTCTGCCACTCCATGTGAGCTGCATACATAGGCAGGTGGGCTAAAAGCAGGTTTCCCACGCATACACCAGCGTAAGTGTTCCTCTAACATTGCTGGTGTATGCATACCACAATGTAAATGCATCTACAGATAATCACTTGAATAAAAACATTGTTTCTTAGTATTAGTTTTCATGTTTGTCTTGAAATTTTACAATTTGACCAGAGGTCATAGGTTACAGAGAGTTTTCTACACACAAACTTCTTACTTATATGCATTCAAGGGCTAGGCAGCTAAGTGATCAGACACAGGAGAAGGAAAGAAAAGGAGGTATTTTATATTTACTTGAATTCCTTGCAAGTCACGACAGAAGTGTATAGTTTATACACTACTTGTGTATAAACACTGGCTCAACAGATAAGAAAGGCCTCTGTTCCACAGGTGAACGCTACAGTACCTTGCCTAAGATCTGAAAGGGGCCCAGAAAATTACTCTGCTTTTCTGCATGGTTCAGATATCTGTTATTATTATTCCTGCTTTTGAAAGATGTTCCAGGAAGAGATAAGGTAGCCTGAATCTCATCTTAATGAACCAATATGTACATTTTATATTTTCCTACCTGTACATATTGTCTTTCCAGGTGATTATAACTCTATTTGTTAAATTTCTCTTCTGAAAGCTTATACTTTCTGCATTTTGTAAAGGAGTACAGTCCAACTGAAGTGATGGAATAATACATAAACAATCCAGCAGTAAGTAAAAGAAAAGAGTTTCAACAATCATCTGTGAAACCAGCTAAACACAAGGACAGAACCTTCTACCAGTGATGAAAAACAGAGGGAAACTGCAGAAACCACATGTCAGGAAAGTTTCCCGAATGTGATTGTGGGTGTAGTCTGGTGGTCTGTGCAAGACAAAGAGAAAACAAAATGGCAAAAAATTTGAAGAACAATGAGCAGAAAGGACTGAAATGAGAGCTTTAAAGTCCGTTATGTTATGTACAAGACTTCTCTTTTTTCAAAGAAATTTAAACAACAAACGCCACTTTTTTGTATCATTTAGCAGAACCACATACTTGCTTTGTACGGTGAATTTCTACTTTTCTTTCAAACTGAAATGCGCCTATTTATTATATACCATTGCCATACTTCAAATATAGTTAAAGAAGAAATTATATGAAATTGTGCCTGTGATTGCAGAGGTCTGGACTCAATTCTTTCAAATGTTCTTCAAATGTTCAAGTGTTCTTGCAGTATACTGGTACTAATGATCAGACAGCTGCTCATAGGATAAAGTCTAAAGTAACTTTGTGATTTTAGTTTCCAAATTCTCTCAGGCATTTTCATCTATACCTTTTTTATTATCATAAGAGACGAAAAATAATGTATAGCAAGTCTTTGAAAATACTTTTTAACTTTGTGTTTCAAATAGAAATAAACACAATTCTTAAATTCTACCTTCTATAATAATAGACAACTTACTTTGCCTGACAAGCCAAAGGGTTTGTAATTTCCAGTTATGGGTGTGTGTTAAGCTTTCATATTTATGCACAGTACATTTTATCCAGGTGCCCCCTTCCCTTACCTATTGTGACAAAATCTTACTTCTTAGTTTTCCTAACAAGACTTCTCAGGTAGAATTATGCAGGGGAAAAAAAATAGCGCAGTAAGAGTAACAGTCTTTCTAGAGAAAAATATTGATAAAATCACTAATAAGCAATAAAATAGATGATTTTATTGTATACATCTGAGCGCATGTGTTAATGATAGGTTGAATGCATCCATTTTAACAGTATTTCCTGAGCTGAACAAAGTAAGTGGCCAAACGCAGACATTTAAAGAAGCAATAAAAGTGTTAAAAAAATTCAAGGGGAAGAAAGCTTTACTGTATTAACAGGAAATAACTTCATTTTAAATCTTCATCATTACTATATTTTTTAATTTAATATTTAACCTGGGGTGACATATAAAAAACATGGACTATTAAATTGCATTTTAAGTGGCTGAAGAAGATGGGAAGAGATAACAGCATTTTTCGTGACTTCATGTGACCACATCTTCTAACTAGTGGATGACAGAGTTTTTACCCTCAGAAAGTATGATACATACTGGCTTAAAATTGGATTCATAGGGAGGACTTTGCAACCTCAAGCAGTAAAAAGCCATCTCTCTGGCACAGATGCTGAGGTCAGCAAAGTTACCTGCTGTGCTAATAAAAGCCTCGTCCTGCTACTCTAATTACACACTCTCATCTTGCTGAACTGCACGACTGTTAAAATTTAGTTAACGTTCCCTTTTCACTTATTTCTATATTGGCTTCAACCAAGGGCAGAAATACTGTGAGACAGACCAGTATTGCACATTTTTTTTAATTAAAAGCAGAAACTATTACGCTATTTGCAGAAAGACATATTTGGAAAAATCACTTGATCTTTGCAGTATTTACACAAGGAGAATATTTTGGATTTTTGAGTTCTCTCATCATCATATGATATGTTTTTTTGTGTTTGTTTTCATGAAGTAAATAAAGCTCATCAGTCTTAAGCTGAGACATAGAGCTCCTGTAGAAGAACTGCTGGATTCTTTTGTAACTTATTTCCTTTCTTATTTCTTCCAAAGTGAATACTGTTTTCTTTATTTGAAAGATTTAAACATCATATTACAAAAACACATTGTTTATCTTTTAAAATACTCTACTTGAAAGACAAAAGTTTCTCCACTAAAAACAACTAGTATTTCACTCTTAGAACATCTTAAAAAGCTTAAGGTGTCAAAGTTAATTTGTCAAACTGAATTGCTTTTGCCCAAAAAAGTGATGGTATGGCTGTGCAAACAAACTTTAATTATCAAGAACCATCTTTAAACTACCTTTTCTCTAATGAAGGAAGCTATTTCCATTCGCTATTGCCAACTGAGTAACTTCTCATCCTAATGCACAAACCAATTTAAAATTCAAAATGAAGAATTGAACAGAAATTTCTATATTATAGCTGCTCAGTGAAAATGGGAAACAGTTTATATAAGCAAGTTTCTATTCTTTTTTTATTATTATTAAATAACTCAATGGTAATATTAATCAAATTCCTTTATAATTAAAGGCTACTTTTATTTCTGTTTATACAGCTATGAAGGCTTCCACTCTAGCAGAATAGATGAAGACACATCTTGAAAGATGAGACTACTTCACTACATCTCACAACTTTTCTTCTGTTATGGGCAAATGCAATGTGTTGGGAAAACAAGAGTGGACAACAAAATGAATTTTCCTGTCCTCTTTATCTCACTGAAGCAGCTAAAGCCATAGCAACAAAGCAGAGTCACTTTAACATGGTTCCAACACTACTCTATAGCCTGTAAGAGTAGAATTCCTCACTCCTGGCTCTTTAGGGATTTGATCATAGCACAGCTAAACACTTTGCCAATATATTTCTATTGGCAGTTTCAAGAAACAAAAGTAAAATCCATTGCTCAAGTGTACAGCCCAAGAATGCATGCAATGCATACTGTCTAAAAAGTGGTGTGAGGGGGAAAGTCTACATAGTCACTAATGCAGCTTTTAGTATTCCTTCTGTCTATTGTTTTCTTTACTTTTCAGTCGGGCAGACTACACCTGAAGTTCAGTCCTGGGTAGATGCCAAAATCCCAATTTTTTTTTTTTCACAGAAGCAGTGGAACTACTCATATCAAAGACCTCTGAGGCCACAGTTGGCCTCAATTGGTTTAGATTATCTTGAGGAGCATTTACATAATGAAAGCATGAGAAACAAATAACATTGAATATGTGGAAAAACTAAACATTGTTTCCATTGGTTTTGGATTTAATTGAATTCAAACACGTCTAAGAAAACTTCATACAATTATTACTATGTTTATGAGGTAGTCATCACTAACATGTCGTTTTATATCACAGAGGTGCAAGACAGCATTATTGAAATGTTCTGAGGACGGTCTAGCTAGACAATCAATGCAGTGACAACACAAACTCATAAGTTGTTACTGCACTTATTGTTTGCGTCTTTGCAACTCTGGCATGGTTCCATGAAATAGAGTCGTATCATATGGTACCACTCACCATTACAGACCACTGAGAATCTGAACAAGCAGCATGAAGTATAAAACATGTTTTAGTTCAATCAAAAGCTTCGGCACTAGATAAAATGATTGCTTGAAATTGTTTGGTTTATATTATGCAGCAAATGAAACACAATGATCTCTGTGCTCTTTTATTGCCTGATGATCTATGGAAGTCCCATGTGGCAAGTGAGAGGGTAAAGACAGGAAAAGAGTGAGATGGACAAAAAGGAAAAACAAAGAAGGGAGGGAAAAAAATTGGAGGAGGACGGGGTTTAAACCTTTTCTAGATTTTTAAAATCCAATTAGCAATCCTGATTTAAAAGTACAGAAGCTACATGACAAGCTGTTGACTGGCATGTGTAGCTGTTATAAACTAAGCTACAAGAAAAGCTGGTCAAATATTTTCCAACGGAGCAGTATTCCATCAGAAAATGCTAATGGAATGGAACCAAAACCTTCCATAAGAACACAACGACTTCTTGAAAAGTTTTGACAGAAACCAGGCAGAAAGGCAGGCTAAATTACCAGTGTGTCTCTTCATCTTTTCTCTTGTCAGCCAGATGGCTGGTGAGTAGCCTGCCAGGCTGCTTGGCTTCTAGTTTTCATAGAATCCCTCACTTCTTGCCTGATGGGCTGCCAAACAGCTGGAAAGCCAGGTCTCCAGGAGCTCCTAAGCTTTTTGGCTTCCCATGGTCTCCAAGCTCCCAGGCAGCTGCTTTGCATGGAACTTGGGACCCAAGGCTCCTCCATGAGGGAGATACAGGCTGCACCCTTAGTTTCCCTTTGCTTCACAGCTCTCAGGTTATGTGTTTTACAGAAACTGGACTGCTGTATTTCTAGACATTAAGGACCTCAGGTCAATGTATGTCCGTCCATTCAGGTTCTCCAACATGTCTATAGGAGGCCCAAACAACTCCTGGTAGTCGGTTCACTAAACCAGGCAGCCTGTGTCAAGAATCAATGGATGGGCTGGTTCTGCACGTTCCCTGCATGCACAGCAGTCAGCTATGGATTCACCAAGCCAGGTCTGGCTTCCTGGGCTTCCTAAATCTCCGAGGACCCTGGTTCTCTGCAAGGCTTGAGGCGCAAACCAAAAATTCCTTTTTATCTCCCTCACAATGTGCTTTCAAAGTTTAGTTCATAACAAATCCTTGTAATTTGGAAAGGTCTAAATCCAGATATTAAGGATAAAAGACTGCATAAAACGAGACCAAATACAGAGAAGTAGGTATGATTGATGTAAAAAATGATACTTCTATAGAAAACAAATAGGAAAATGGAAAGAGAGAAGTAAGAGCAATAAGTTTGAAGTCTAAGGTTTCTGTATAGAATTGCAAGAAGCATAGTGAAGAAAAAAAAAGAAACTGGAAAAGTCTGTACATATGCAAGTAGGGAATTTTGACATTTATAGGCTTAACCAAAGAATGGTACGTAAACAAAAATGTATTGGTATTGCTAAAGTAAAATTCTAACAATATAAAACAAACTAACAGCAGTGTGTAGTATGGAGCATGATTATCTTTATGCACTACAGTTTTAAATTAGTAAAATGTGTAAACAAATCATCTTAATTAATTTAAAACAGCAAATAATTTTATTCCTTTTTATATATTTAGAAGAATTTCCAAGTTCAACTGCATTTCTTTGTTACTTTCAGTAAAGAAATGCTCTCTGTGGTTTTATACATATGGTTATGTTAAAATTTCCATAACAAGCAAAATCTGAGTAAGAATCCTACATAGCATAGGTCATCAGCAGCATATTTTCCACCCACAGGTTAACTCCACACTGCTGGCTGCAGTAATCACTTCCTCGGCATGTAATACTGCTGCAAGGCTGAAGATTAATTGACCTTCACACGTACCCATCTCGTGACCCTTCTCTATTAAACCTAGTTTAGTTTTGATTTGGTTTGTTTGTCAGCACGGATGTTCTCTTTCCCCTTATGTAGGAAATGCACAGACAACTTTAGATGACTGATCATCTTTCATCACACTGATATTGCACTGCAGAGCTGAAATCACGATTTATTAGAAAAGTGTGAGATGTCATTTTACATGTACATTTTAAGAAAACAGAATAATTTCCTAGTCTCTCAAACCCCCAGTTTCTGACTGTTTACTTACTTTGACAGACTCTATACATAGATGGTTTCCTGAAGGTCTTTAAGAAAGCCTTACAGTTGTGGCTATAAAAAGGCTAAAACTGAAAGTTGAAGGCTTATGTACAAAAGGACATAAAAACACAATGCTTTACATCACCATTCCTATTCTAATGTTTGCACACAAAACTCTACTAAATATGAGGACAGAAAATAAACATCTACAACTCTTTTTTCTTTTTTGTTAAATTTACTTAAAGGTTCTAGAGGAAGGTTACTCTGTGAGGAACTAGGCATTTTCATATAAACTCAAGCTGGCAGTGTTTCTGTTATTGGCACAATGCCTTTTGATGATTTTTATAATAGTCCAAACGACATAGTAGAATTTCTCTAAATGTTTCTGTTTGGGCTGAATGTTCCTGTTCGGGCTGAATGTTTCTGTTCTGTGTGCTAGGAGAACATTACAAATACTGTTTTCCAAAGAAGCATCACAACCCAATATTGCTGTTCCAACATCAACAGGGTTGAGTAGACTTCTCTTAGCCATTTTTCATAATCATTTGTGTTTCTTGGACACTGTACTTACACTTTTTCACTACCAATGTGCCTGCAGTGGTAATGTTTCCTTTTGGAAGTAAGGCACTAATTAATAAGAATCTGCTTCCATGCAGATAATTCCTTCGAATAAATTACATTTTTGTCTCTTCATGCCTTAGATTTTACAGAAACGTATGAACTAATTTATCCAAAATCATGACATATTTGTCTAAAACTCAAAAGTAGTGCTTTCAAGTTCTATACAACTTTTCTCAGGAGAGTTCTACCAAACAAATTATATCTCTAACAGCAAGATATTTACAAGAAATTGTTCAGGCTAAACATATTTAGAACTAATCCTGGCATATGAAGTGCTGATTGATATCAAACCAATATTATGGTTGCCAGAGCTCTAAAAGTTTGTGTGCTACAGTGTACAACTTATATCTTCTATTTAAAAAGTCACAGATTTGTCATGGACCAAATATCACTGAACTTTATCATATTACTTTAACAAACAATACCGCTTAGCTATACCATACTGATACAAGCCTATTCTATGGGAAATACTCAGAAACAACTACCATAATGTGACTGTAAACATATATAAACTAGGGCTCTGGGAACTTGGATTCTTCTCTTTCTGCAATTAGCTGCCTAACAGCAGGCAAACTAGTTAGACCTAAAAGATCAAAACTGACAAACATCTACACTTCTAGAGAATTCAAATCTTGGCCTTTTGTGTCTTACCCCCTAATGGTAAAACAGCAATGGTAGACTTCCCAGTCTTAAACAGATTATGGTGAGAGTAAGTGTATGAGAGAGGAACACACACTCACACACTATGACAATAACCGCCCTATTAGAATGATTGACTGGCTTCTAAGTTATAAATAGAGAAAATAACCTTTAAATTGCTTGTGCAGGAAATGTCTGTGTGGAAAAATGGATGCTGCATTACACTGTTATAAACATTTGTTTCTGATACTATTAACAGGTTCAATTTCATCTATGAGCCTCCACAACACAGAAGAGAACCACTACAGCTTCCACAAAAGAACACAAAAAGAAAACAACTCCGGATTCCACGCTCACAGCTATTTGAAACACAGTTTGCAGTCCCATGTACAGGCTTGGAAAAGCCATAATGCACATAATCTTTTAAAGTCATATACTTATTACTGGTTTTGAATCAAGCACTGCATAAACCAAACTGTTTCTTGGAAGATCATGCTAATTGTTGAACAACAATAACTTTGAACAGCAAAAGTCAAAATTTTCCTTAGATATAAATAGTTGCTGCACTTCCACAGTGTGGCTATAATTGCTGCTTTATACATATTTCTTTCTATTCAGTGTCAGCGGAAAGGGTATTATTGGTAGGTTTGTTTCAGTGTGCCACTCGGCCTGAGGCTCACACAAAGAACTCTTTGTGGGGTCACAGATTAGCACTGGGGCAGGCAGCCAAGAGAGATGAAAGGAAGATAGCTACACGAAGGATGTACATAGCTTGCACTCATCAAACACCCCAGGGGAAAAAAAAAACAAAACAAGAAAAAAGTCCGTGTAATCTATAATTTCAGTAGATGTTCTTTATTCACTTAGTTTCTGAAAAAGTGTTTTTAGTGGAAACTCTAGCAATGTGCAGTTCCACTCTGGCTCCTCAGGTCACAGAGTCTCACACACAGTATTACCTCAGTACTGAGTTCAAGTAATATTTTAACATTCAATTATAGCAATATTGTTCAAGAGAGAGGTAGGTATACTTATACCATGACAGAGAGACGTGTACAGACCACACCAATAGATACCAAAACCCCTTTATTACACTAGAGTGAACATTTAGGGGAAAAAAAAAAGATTAAAAGAAAATTCAGAATAACCAGCATGTCTGAAAAATGGCAAGTAGCCATTGCAGAAATCATTGTGAAGAAACATAAAATGCTGAAGTCATAAAAATCAAGAACAAGTATTCTCACAATACTTTTATCCATATATCTGTATCTATATAAATTAATAGCAGCCATACATTGTTCAATTCCAAACAGGAAACACTGGCTGCAAAGGATGCTAAGGATATCTAGCACTTAGAAGGAATTTTCATTCTTTACATAGCCAGGATCTCAAACTATATGTATAAGAATACATATTTGTGGAATAGTAGAGAGAAGATGCAAAAGTCGTATCAATTATAGAGTAAACTAGAAATAGAAGCTATTACTGTACAAGGACTAAGGAATTAAGTTCATATTCTAGGAACCTTCTAATGGGAAACAAAATCTTGCCCATTTATTCCACCACAGGTCAGTGTTGAGAATTCACAGAAGATGACTTGCAGCTTATACTGACCATTTTATCTCTATTTGGAAACTGACATGAAATACATGAATAACTCAGTCTTCTATACACAACTGACCTGCACAACCACCACTATTCACAACTGGCACTTTTTGTTGGCAGTCTGAGCAGAAAACCTAAGGATTACATTGGCACCGAGTCTGAAATATGCTCTGAAATCAAATGATGGTCTCTTGAGAACATAGCTGAAGTACCTCATAGTGGAGAACAACTAGAACTACTTGTACTATTCATAGTCTGTGAGTAGATGCTGTTTTCAGCATGTTTTATTTGGGAACAGTAAGTTTAAATCCTGATAAGTTATTAAAGTATATTTTCTGAATACAGTAAATACTGTAAAGGCAAAACATATTATATAATGAGTGCTAGATGGAGGACTATTCACTTTTGAAAAGTGAATATATACGTTTTTTAAGCAGCTAACAGAATGAAACAAGGAGAGTGTAAGTAGCAAACAGCAAAGTATTGCTGGAAATCATCCAAATATAAAAATTGTGTATGCATATATAGATATAGATATATATATAACAAAACTGTTACTTTAAATACTATCTGACCTTGGCGTTTTCAATGCAAGGACAAAGAGCCCAAGCTGCACTTGCTTGAACATCTGGGTTAGGATTTTTCAACAACGACCATAGCAAGCGAACTCCGTCTAGACTGTCAATTATCCTATTGCAGAAACAGAAAAAAAAGAGAGAATTAATTATGGAGTGGACAATGATGAATCTCAAATTACATCAGTTTGTTTGGAACACTGCTTTAACAAACATAGGCATGATTTTAACACACTGTTTTGCTTTATGCATGTGCTTGTGTTTTATTATCAGCTAATCACCAACAACATAATGAGTGAACAGTGCTTGCTATACCAGATGGGTGTGAACAAACAATGTAAAGACAGAATGTTTCCTAACTATATCTCATTAATGCCATTTACTTTTTTCCAGCACTGTCATTCAAAATTCTTATAGAAGATAAAGTAAACTACATTACAACCAGAACTCATAAACATGAAAACAAGCATGTGACTTTTTAACGATCTGCATGCAAAGTGAAATCTGAATTCGAGCATACTGGCTTCTTTCACATAGTAACAAATACTTTCCAAAACAAATATTTATGCCCAAAACTATGTACTTAACTTTTTATTCAGTCTACGCTTAATGTATTTACTTTGCTCTATTACATATTTTAAAACACTATGTTTCTAATCTAGCATTAGAAATTAAAATGGTCACACCACAGAGCATCCTTTGTTGGGCATGAATAACGTGTAACTTGTTTCCCATGTGCTCCTTACTAACAAGACCAACACTGAGCACTATGTTATAATTGCTTAAACACACTGTAATCAAAGTATGTTCATGAGGAGCTGAGAAATGAATTATCAACAGAATCATCTCTACACCATCTGCGTTATGTTTACATATCGATCAGGCCTGGGGATCATAACTTCACATTAGATTCCAGTGAATACTGTAAATGGAAAGGAAGGTCAAACAAAACTTAATAGCCTTTACTAACATGCTCCTTTAAAAAAAGAAAAAAAAGCTATGTTAAGCTCAAAGCAGATAACCTAAAAAAGAAGAAAATACACCTTCATTGTCTAACCTCAAAAGTAAGAAATGCACTCGCATACAATGTGTTTACATCTTTAATTGCAAATGCAAGAGAAACTGGAATACAGATTGAGCTTAAAAGCAGCAAATAAACAATTCATTTGTGTTCACCATATATGGTTTGCCAGGAAATTTTAAGGATAATTATAAAATGAACTTTGTATGTAATCCTATCACCATTTGAAGAAGAAAAATTAATTAAGGACATGTAGTCTGTCTAAAATGAGACAGGATTTTATTAATAATGTTTTTATGCAAACTGGTTAAACAACTATGTCTTTCAAAATAATACTTCTTGCACAAAGTTATGGTTAAGCTAAAACACTGTAAATTTTTTAAGGCCTGCCAATTTCATTATTTTACATACTCAGCTCCAATTCAACTGAAACAATCATCATTCAAAGGACAATCTCAGAAGTTTAAACACAACAAAATAAAACAGCATAATCGCAAACTACACAGTTACACATGTATGTTCACACAGTAAGGATGGTTCAAGTAAAAGCTTCAAAACAAGCTTTTAAATGCTTCCAAACCCCAAAGACTTTTAAGCAATTTTAACATTACTCTCCTGTCATTTCAGAAAGCACAAGGAATTTTTTCCTATATTGGAATTAATTAAAAAAGAACCCATGAATCTCTCCTCTAGTCAAGCGAGTACTGATCATTTACCAACATGAGGTACTTCCTCCCAAGAGGGGCTAAATATAAATGACCCAGCTCCAACCAGTATATAAAAATCAAGAGATAGGAGCCAAGCACTGAGCTCAGATTTTTCCACCACACTTCAAAAAGGCAACCCCTAGGCTGATTTACCTCTCTTTTCCACTTTTTTTAAGCTTCCTTTTCAATTTAAAGTTTACTTCAATTTTCTTTTCAGTTTTTTTGTCTTCTCTTCAGTGTTCCAAGGTAAACTAGCCTCTCTCTATTGTTCAATTGCTGAAGAAGAGTTTTGCCTTTTGCTTGAAGACCAGAAAGACCAGTTGTCTTCGATTCAACAGAACCCACCTCAGAATATCTGAAAGTGTGGTTTTCTGGCCATTCAACATGTATAAAATCAAAGCAGAAAACGGTACAGACAAAACAAAAAATCTCCAAATTACCTTGTTCATTGCTGAGTACTGCTTTCTCACAGTTACACTAGATTAACTCAAATAAAAAGAACTCTACATACATGAACGATGCTCTTAAATTCTCATTCTGGAAGAATTATCACTGTGTAATCACCACGCAAGCACAAACCCTTTCATTTTCATCTTGCTGAGAGCATATTTTTGCCAATTAAGAAAGCATTGCTAAAGAGTTTAATTTTTCATCTTTCTATGGTTTCACTGCACAATCCAGCAGATGAAGAAAACGGGTGCTGAACGAGCGTATCTGCCTTAAGAGCAAAGGGAACACTAAAATAAATGGTCCTGAAAAATGTTTCCTCTATAAAAGTGCTTAGACATCAGTTTCCTTCCTATGTGAAAACTCCTTTTTGAAGTTGACAGAAATACACAATCAGGTTTCTTTACAAATAAACAAAGAAAGAGGGAGGAAAATAGACCTGCAATCTGAACATTTCGGTTCTGATGGCATAATGCTAAACAATATTCTGATTTGCTTTTGTATATAGTTTTCGTATCTGATTTTCTTCCCAAAACTTATTATAATATAATTAGCAGGATGCTGTAATAAGCTGCTTCCCACAATAAATACAAGCAAATATACCATAAAATTTACTCTGGTTCACACTCAATTCTGTATTCATCCATAGCTAGCACATTATTCACTCTGTGGTTTCACTCATTAAAATTATATATTTCATAATAATTTCTCAATATTCTGATGATAAAATTAAACTACAGTTAAATCTGGAGTAAGCAATCACTCTTGGGACTGTTAAAATACTGGGTTTTTTAATAAAAATGCAAAACATTTTCTTTGAAAGCTGAATAGAAACTCAAAATTTGAAAAAATATTAATTTAGTTGATATAAAAATCTTAATATTTAATACTTTAATATTCAAATATTTAAGTGCTTTATAGAATAGCTGATCTGCATGTATGTAATGTGTCTAATGTACAAGACACTATTGTTAATAGTCAAAACCTTAACAGGCATGAAACTCATCCACAGCAGAGATGTAAGCTTTATTGTAGGTAATTACTGTCTGGTGCTTCACTGTAAGTACATAACAATATATAAATATAGAAATATGTGGAGTTCAAACCCAAGAGCCCAGATTCTCACCTCTTGTGGCTCTGCTCCTTAACACAGCTGAGGCACCTCACAATAGAACTGGACCACCTCTTCTAATTCAAAGCGCTGTACCTTGTCATAGACTGATCTTACTCGATCACTGATATAATTTAGAACAGGTGCAGATTATTCTGCTCCTCAGAATAACCAAAAGTAGCTGTGTTGGCAGTCAGAAATGGCTGGAGTGAAGAGGCGCTGCTGTGCTGGCCAGACATGGTTAGAGCAGAGGTAAAGGGATATGCCGCTGGCATCGCTCCCACCAAAAGGCAACTGCAAGGTGTGTCCCCAAAACACCTTCCTGCTTTCCAGAGAACAGCTGATGTATGGTGTGTATATAGAATAGGTCTTACAGGCAAATAATTTCAACACAATTAAACCCCTTCAGAAATTACTGGAATATTTAGGATACAGTGCATTGTTCTTTGCTATTTGACCAATGCAGATAACTTAACAAGATATACATTTTATAATGATTTCTGTTGTCTCTTCACAGGTAAAAGTTGCTTAGCAAAGGTTTCTCAAATTATTTAAGAATCTTGACATCATGACAATATTGAGCATCATGAGCAAGACGTGGGTCACAATTCTAGCAATTTACTTTCCTTTTTTTAATATATCTGAAACCAGCGCAGCTGTTAATCTGCAATAGTACTTCTCTTTCAAATTAAAACTTAATATTGAACATTTCCAGTAGAAATGTCAATATGAATTGCTTAAACACACATACGTACACGCAGCCGAGACATCTGTTTGTCATATCTATCATCTTTCTCTGTTACAATGTTATGTGCCAGAACTTTGAGAACTTTAGTTTAATTGCCTGCCAATTTAGACCACAAATACAAATGTAAATAAACAAAGTTATACTGACTCTGTGTTGTGCTCACTGGTAAGATTACAGGGTTTAATTCTGGTAGAATGTAATCTTGTCCTTTTTGAAACCACAATTTAGCATTTTTCTTAAAACTTCACTAGTTGCTGCAGACTGCTTTGATAAATAGTATTATATACCAATGACTCAAACTCCATCTGTTCGGCTAAAATAATTGTACATTTTAGTTTATAAGATTCCAAACCCTCAGTTTTGAACACTGGTGATGAAGTCTTTGGGTTTCTTAATGGAAAGGGCAAAAGAAAACCTAGTGGCAGATAAAGAATAAGAACTAGTCCTTTGTTTTTAGTAAGAGAAAAGAAAAAAATTGCAAAAAGTTCCTCAAAAAGATAAATATACATTAAAAATGTACTGCAGCATCTGTCAGTGGGGGTGCAGCACACTGAGCATGGAGAACAGCTTCACGCTGTCCACATAAGAGTAAGGAAGTTCAGTCACATAATTATGCTTTTTTTAAGATAAGTCAACTTATTTTTGGCTGTGAGAGAAGCTGGCTGCCATTCTCTATTTTAAATAGCTCAATAAAGCCAACAAGAATCTCTTAATTGCTTGAAGTTGCCTTCAAGTAAAGGATTGGTACAGAAAAGTAACAGCAGTGTACTTTCCATTCAGTAGTTGTAGGACTTAGAGTGTCAACTAGGAAACATGCGAAAATAAAATACACAAAATAGATGTAGAAGATTCATCTGTGCCTATCTACTAGTCTCTCTCCACCACTGCAGGCTTCCTCCATGGAACACAAGAGAATTATACAGCATTTCACTCAGAATTTAACTGCACTGCTTCATAGAACACTCTCAGGTTTTTATAATCCACAATAATATTTTATTTCTTACAATAATCCCATCCCCTTCATTACGTATCTTTGAATCATTCACAGAAATTACGTGAGCTCTACTCTTGGTCTGTACAGTTTCCTCATACCTAGTGCTCCAAGGATAACTACATTCAAAATAGAAGACAGCTCAACTGAATATTTAGTCTCTAAGCCCCACTTTGTCTGTTTAAGACATGCAGGTAATGAAATGAGAGAATATATCTGAACGTTCTCAATCATTATGAGAACTTACCTTTAAATTTTCCTGCTTTTTTTTCCTGGGTTTCTAGTACATATGAAAGTCAATGATAGCAGAATCCAGAAAAATCATAGTTTTCAAAGCGTCTGTAATGCCAAACTAAAAAAGTAACCCTAGAGCCTCTCCGTACCAGATGACAAAGAAAACAAGCCTCAAGACCTGTCAGGCAAATTTGTCAAGACAAAGGCTAATAGTAGAGAAGAACTGATCACCTACTACCTGTCAAGCCATTCTGAGAAATCAGTGATTCTGAAATAATCAGGAATGTAACAGGGTTCCAACTAAATAAGAAAGACAACAGACAGCTAAGTATCAACCTGCAATGGGAAGTTCTCATCACCTGTACACACTTACAGGCTACAAGTGACTTTGCTTTGCTTCTTTTTAGAAGAAAATCTTGGCACACCTCCACGTCATTGTTAAGATGTGTCTTTTTGGTTAAGAACTTCAGAAAATGTTTGCAGAAAGAAACTGAACTCCACAGTAGTTTCTAACAAGGCTACTTATTGTTTTGGGTCCAAATTCCGTAAACGGAAAAAAGTCCTGCTACAGACTGTGCGTGTATATCCTTTATGTCTTTGGTGACTTATTCTTCCCCAAAAGAAGAGCACTTCGGATGAGGAGATACAGTTTCAGGTTCTGCTGTACTGATCAGAGAGGAGGAGAAGGGAGAGGAATGAATTTACTTTTTTCTTTTCTGAGAGAGAGAGAGGTGGGGTGACAGACACACGGGGAGGTTGCTTTTAAGTGCTCTTAACCCTGTGAGAGGTAGAGCACTCAAACAAATAGTTTAAACGTGAACAATTACACTGCTGTCAGTGTTTTAACTGAGCACTGTTTTTAATAATTTTGCTGGGTTCGTATCAAACATATCCCCACTTGGATGAATCATGCTTTGGGAGAAGACAGCAGCTTTATCTCTCTAGTACTATAAGCCTAGCTAGCACAATACATCAGGGACATGTCACAGTCTTGCTAATAATAATAAATTTTGTGTAACAGTTTTTCTGTAGTAGTAAGAAGTATATTCTACTCGTATCTAAGATCTTGTTTACTTGTTAATAACAAGTAAAAGAAGTTTAAAGAAGAAGTTTAAAACACTTCTAGAGTTGAGAACTTCAACAGAGAATTTTTTGTATGAACCAAATTCAACATTTGATTCCTTTGTTCACTCTTCACAAACTCTATAAATTTTTTCCCAAGCAACCTGGACTCTCTCCTTCTTAAAAACAAGATGGATTTTGTTCTATCACAATTTTAGCAGCAGCTTGTATTATTTTTTATGCTTATACTGAACACATTAGAGTACAAAG
The DNA here is from genome assembly GCA_013396755.1 of Sclerurus mexicanus. Taxonomy (NCBI): domain Eukaryota; kingdom Metazoa; phylum Chordata; class Aves; order Passeriformes; family Furnariidae; genus Sclerurus; species Sclerurus mexicanus. The sequence continues at coordinate 733,579 of VWZF01006202.1, read as the reverse complement.
CTATCCATACTGGATACTACAAGAGACAGTTCAGAGTATGGAATATGTCCGAGGTTTTATAAATATCAATTTATATTTACTGACATTTCAGTTTCTCAATACTTGCAAGGCTAATTCTGTTAGGTTAATGCATTACACTAAAGGCTGATTTTTCGTGAGAAAGTGATTTCATTTATTTATACTTCTATGCTACATGGCTAACTGCTCATACAACCCATGTTTACAGTTGTGTACCATCCAGGCTTTTGCCACTGGGTGACAGCCAAAGCATGAAAACAAAAGCCCTATTCAGAAAAAGAATTCCCTGCACTGCTATATGAATATCAAGTGAATTATGCAAATCAGAACAGGAGGAGCTTAATAAAACTCTCTTTCTGACCTTCCTTATATATAAGAAGGGAAATATGCTGAGAATCTTGAAGTAAATATCCCTGTAAGGGAACAGTAAGTGCAGTAAAGGCCGACCTCAACATTAAACTGGAACACTTCATCATAAAATTCAAGGATCTTTGCAAGTTATACAAATCTACATCACAAAATCAAAGAAAGGAACAACTCTCTCAGTCAAAAGATAGCCTTTTTCTTTGGTTTGCAAAGGAGTAAGAGGGAAGAAAAGGGTCCAAAACTGTCTGAGTTCACAAAAGGAAAAATGGAGAGGGATAAAAACATGAAATACAAGTAATACACTATGTCAAAAGATTTATTTTCATGACAGCAAATGGGCACATTTCCTTTCAGAATAACTTTCTCTAATTTAACCTTTATGATGATTATTTATGATTTGAGAACAGATGTAAAAGGACAAGGCAAACCACGTACGTATCCTGCAGCACTTCAAAATGGTGCTCTGTAACTTTGAATTTTAAGTTTCATAAAAAGCAATTTAATAAAGGTTAATTTGGTTTCCCTCAAAATGCAAAAGCTTTACATTCTATATATTTCCTTAATTTTTTATATAGCAATTTACAGTAGGATTTAACTAACACACACAATCGTGTAAAAAAGGAAAATATCCTTTTCAGTCAGATTAGAATTGACAATATTTACATCAGAATGACTAAAATTCTTCTTATATTTAAAATGCTACGTATATTAATAACTTACATCATATTTTCAGCTTCTGTTGCACAAGCTCCTACTGCTTTGTTGACATTCACAAGCAGTGCCTGATCAGTTGTAGTTAGTAACTTCACTATAGGTGGTATTCCACCACATTTGCGGATAGTACTTCGATTTATTTGCTCTTGGCAACATTCTCCCAGTGCTCCAATGACATTTATAAGGACTTCTTCAGGCTGATCAGTAAGCAGTCCTACCAAAGTTTCTACAGTTTGATATTCCCGAAATCTAAAAGACAGCAATAAACCCAAAGCTGTTATTTTCAGTGTGTTACCATTATAAAATTAATTTTATAATTAAAGTATCATTCTTACTGAAGTACAATGTTCAATTTCTGTGTTTAAATCATCTTGTTGAAGAAATCCTAATACAGGTAAACCATTTCAATCTCTTATTCTAAGTGTGACATAGAGCCTACCTTTCTAACGACATTTGTCTCAGTTATCTAAGGAATCTCTTAAGTAGTTTGAGGGTTTTCTAAAGCTTGATATGTGGATGTTTTGTTCAAAACTAAAGAGAATTATTTCCACTTAAATACTGTATCTTCCTTTTACATGTTTTCTGACACATTTTTGGTATATCAAGCTAGATCTAACCTGTATCTAATCTAATTATAAGAAACAATTCCTCTAAGGCTACTGAGTTCTTATTTGTGCTTCCCTCCCAGTCCCTATCTTCTGGAAGTGTCTGCTCGAGCTACAAACCCTCTGTATTTGCCAAGAATCAGTTCCACATGTGGCTTTTCTTTCATACCAAAAAAAAAAAAAATTAGTATTTCTCAGATTTTTATGGCAGAACTAGAACTGTTTCAATAAAAATTAATCTTTCCAAGCTGGATTGTCAGCATAACAATTAAAGTAACTGAAAAATGTGAAACTTTCTTTTTTTATTACTCAAACCTTTGCTTAAAGAGAAATCTTCCTCTCTTTCTTCATTATAACTTGGAAGTATCCCTATTTTTTTCCAAGAGTAAACATAAACAGCATGAAAAAAAAGAGCAATAAAGTAAGGAAACCATTTTAAAAAAAGGCAAAAAAACAACAAACCAAACTGATAGCTAATTTTTTCTGGCTACTTTTTCTGTGTTGCATATCAGCTGTTCACAGATGGAATGATAGGAGCTGGCTGTGCAGCAGGCAGGCTACACTCTGACAGAGCTGCTGGCTCGGGCCATCTTGTGTCCAGAAGCAGAACGGCTCCTTGCAGGCAAACTGGAACCTGAGCTAGACAGTCCAGGCATCTGTATCAGCACATCATCTCAGCACTGGACTTCAGCTGTATAAAGACTATGCAGCACTTTGATGGTAATTAAGTGCCCCTGAAGGAACCAGTAGGGTTTGTTAGTTCCAGCTCTATGCCAGACTCAAGCTCAGCCCTCCAGATCTACTTAGGTGTTTTCATATTGTACTCACTCCCCTTTCTTTAGTGCCCTCCCATCTTGAATTTGAATACGGTTTTACTGCTTCAGACTCAGCACTACGTAATACACGAATTCAGCTGGAGTTGTGCCTGGCTAGTAACCTTTGTGAAGCACCAAGCACTTGCCAAAGATATGTGAGTAGCCCAACAAAAATCTGTTTGCATTTGGACGGAATTATTGGCTACAGCTATCCTAATAAATAAAACAGGCATTAGGGCTCGCTCTCTAGCCCCGAGGACGAGAAGCACAACACAGCATCCATACAGCCAAAATCTCTTCTCACAACGCAGGGTGGCCTCACCCATTCTGCCTAATGGAAACAATCTGTTGCTTGCACTGATCCCAAGGAGCGTCTGGGCATTGTCTGGGAGAGTGCTTGCTGGCACAGGCCAAACTGTGCAAGGGACTGTGCTGGCAGTTAAACAGTATGGATCATCCTAACATAGTGCCTGAACCCTGAAAGATTTGGCCCTGTTTAGTTTACTAGCACGGAGAGAGCCATTCAGTCTCTCTTATCACTGATTGATCCAAATCAGGATATTTCAGTGCAGATACCCAAACCTGCAGAAAAGAAGGATACAACCTTCTGAAAAGTTAGGTTACCATGCAATGAAGAATGCAAAAAGAAGTAGGACAGCAGTAGAGGATGTAAAGACCACGGGTCTGGGAACTCACTTAGGACAGTAAAAAAGCCAGAATGTAAACCCATAGTGAAAATCTTCCTAATTTTTATCTAGCCTTTATCCAGCAAAGTACACTAAAATGAGGGCTGCAGGAAGAGGTGACTTCTTACTGATATTCTTTCTAACCTATGAATCTTGCATTCTTTTTTACAGAACAGCATAACTTCTGCAGAAAACCTAGTACCTATGCAGTGGAGCCAGGGTTTTTTGTTCTGTGTTGGGGTTGGGTTTGTTTTGGGGTTTTTTTGTGGATTTTTTTGTTTGTTTTGTTTTTTTGGGTTTTTTTTTTAGGCAAGGTGCATGAATATGATAAATTAATTTTAGATGAGGGAGTTGAATATTCTCAGTCATTAAGCTGTTCCATGAAAGGTGGAGGGTGATAACTCCTGCTGTCACATTTTCAGATATTACTCAGGACCCTGGTACAGAGAGGGTGTAGGTACCTACAGTAAGACTCTCATCAGTTAATTCCACTCATTTAGAAGCTGATTCTCCAGACTAACCTACTTTTTTGAGCCCCTTCTGTAGTCAAAAAGAGCAGCACTTAGGCTAATAATCCTAAACTCCAGTATATTTCTAGTATGTATTAGATATCTACCCTAGAATGAGATAATTTGTTCTCTGTCTCTCTTGATGTAAGATGTTAAAGTTAAGTGTACTAAGTACTCTCTCCACCATGCAGCAGTGATTCCAGTTTGTAAGCTACACAGAGGAGAGGGGATATCAGATATGGCCATGTGTCAAATGTTCAGTACTTGCTAGTAACACCTCCTGACTCAGTGTCCTATGTCTTAACTATTCTTTAGAGGCATCACTTGTCTCCATTGACTCTTAAGAGTCTAGGAAGTTACTGCCTCCACTGTGCCCTGATGAGGTCAGGTGGCAGTATTTTAAGTACTATAAAACCTAAGTTGAAAGTCCAACTGATTATAAAGAATGTTTTAGAAGAATCATGACACAGCAATTTTGAAGACAATAGAGGCCCATAAAATCAAAACACAATCATGTAATAAATGCTTGTAAAATTAAATTGTTACTTTGACACGTTTTCTATACTGATTGCGCATTTCCAGATTGCTCCTGTCACAGCTGCCAGAAGTTGTTTGTTTTCACTGTTATCAAGCAGAACAGAGAGTGGTCGTAGACCTTCATGTTGTCTAACCAGGTCACGTGTTTCTTTATCTTCTGCGCACTATACAAAACAATTAAATATATACAGTATGTAAAAATGTGTAAAATGATGCCTTCAAAAGCTAGCTTGTAACTAGTTAAAGCTAATACAGAAAAACCCATAAATATTGTATTGAAGTATCTGAATATGGTAACAACTCACTAACAGAGTTTGACAGTAAACTGATATTGTATATGCAGCAGTCAGCAGTGCTTATATTGTCACATTGTCCACTTTGTGGGCAAAGAAACATCAAAAATCCAAGGAGGCTTCTCTCCACTGGCTACCTATGCAATTTAGGGCTTGCACACAAGAAGAACAAGTAGGAACTTAATTACAATATTAAATATGCAGCTAAAATATTCACAACATTTTTATAAAGTAATTTCTTACACATGGGAGAGACAGTGAAATAAAAAACTATTAAAACTGACAATCACATGAAAACAAAGGGTCTCTGATCTACCATTACCTTAAATATGGCACTTGCACAATGCATCTGAAGCTCCTCATGTTCACTACTCAGATTTTTCACCAGGTTCTCAATCATTCCCTCTGTCCTTATTGCAAGTCTGTAACTTGGCTAAAAAGATAAACTGCATCTTTTAAATTCAGTGTATTAAGAGATAACAGGTCACAATAGCAATACAGTGCGACAATTCTAGGGTTTGATCATGAGAAGTTTTGTACTTTGTCACAAGTCATCATTGTCTTGAAAACACTACTGATGATCTTAAAGGTAAGCAAATACAGAAATTCTCTACAGTTCTCTTCAAATGACCTGTCGAACCAGGTGCTGTAATGCTTATTTTCTAGCCACTTGGCTTAAACAGAATGCAGAATATTCTAAAAGGTGTCTAGACTCCCTGCCCAGAGCCAAGGAAGTAAAGGATGCTTCACAATGTGATCAAGAAGTACCCACCCACTTCATGGAGAACCAGCCAAAACAACAGATCTTTTCCTAGAACAAGGTTAGAAAAATATGTTCTTAGAATTAAATTCTTTTGGTGGTATGTTCTTCCAAATTTTAACCAACAGGCATTCTAATAGGGGATGAATGTTTAAGAGAGGGGCAACATCTCTGTAAGAGATGCATTTAGTGTACTTTTCAAGTTAGGCCAGACAAGAAACCCTCAAAAACATCACCTTTTCAGTATAGACTTGTTGAACCTAAAACCCGCCAGGTTTGTGTCTCATGCAACATACCTAAATTTGTGTAATTCAAGAAGCCTCACCAGTGCCGAGTACAGAGGGGCAATCACTGCCCTGGTCCTGCTGGCCACACTGTTGCTGACACAGGCCAGGATGCCATTGGCCTTCTTGGCCACCTGGGCATACTGCCTCATGTTCAGCTGCTGTGGACCAGCACCCCCAGGTCCTTTTCCGCTGGGCCACTTTCCAGCCACTCTGCCCCCAGCCTGTTGCACTGCCTGGGGTTGTTGTGACCCAAGGGCAGGACCCAGCACTTTGCCTTCTTGAACCTTGTACCACTGACCTCAGCTCATCAATCCAGCCTGCCCAGGTCCCTCTGCGGAGCCTTCCTGCCCTCCAGCACATCAACACTCACACCCAACTTGGTGTGTCTGCAAACTGACTGAAGGTGCCCTTGATCCCCTTGTTTCCATCACTGATAAAAATGTTAAACAGAACTGTCCCAGTCATGTAATCACATATATGGCCACAGTAAAAAATATTTGTATTTAAATTTAAAAACTGAATATACCCAAAGTTGTGAAACCTGCCATGGGAGTCATTAGAAAAATCACTGATATATTCCTTTCCTTTATTTGCAATCGATCAGACACCATGTTACCCAATTCACACGGACATTGCAAACCACTCTGCCTTCACTGCATTGGATCTTCTTAGCCACACCTTAGCTTTGCAGAATTTAAATGTCCTGATTAATCAGAATATAGCATCTTAGGTTGACAAACTTGTAAAGCATAATAAAAACAATGAAATTGATTATGCTTTTCATTTCTACTTACTGTCTTTCACATACTAGTCTTACCCATTTAAATAAAAAATCTGTGGCCTTTACTTTGTTACAAGCTGTGACCTCAAAAACACTTTGATAACACAAAGCATCTACTTCCTGATGGGATAACTGTCCTGATTTAAGTAACATTAAAATATAATGCCTCCTTTTAGTAGCCAAGTGTTTTAATACTTAGAAATAACTTAGCTATATGCATTTACTTACCTCTGAGGCACATTCTTGTAGTGTCCCCACTACTGGGATTAAGATGTTTGCATCCGAGCATTTGAGCCATTTGGCTAATAATGGAATGCCACCAGCTCTACGGATTGCTTTCTTGTTTTTGGTGCTTTTGCTGCAGCTCCAGAGTGCCAAAGCCCCACAGCGTGCTGTTTCAGTGTCTTTGGCTTGGGATGGTGTTCCCGCTGAAACACAGTCCAACAGCCCAACCTAAAAAAACCCCAATTCTTTAATATCTAAAGGGAAGTTTGATATTGCACTGCTTTTTAATGATGGTAAACACTAGCACAATGATCACGTCTACAACACATATGTTAACAAAAATACAAGGGTACAAGTTTTAATGTCTGCTTACCAATCTCTTGATTCCTCCATATTGCCTCACTGTCTTTCGTGCTCGTTTAAATCTAGCAACATTAGCAATTGTTTCAGCTGCCAGACATTTTAGATCTTTATCTGGAGAGTCCAGTATTTTCACCATGATCTCTATGCCCCCAAGATCTGCAATTGCATGTCTGATCACTATATTTTGACTAATTTCCTTCAGGATTTTTAATGAACCAGTCTAAATAAAGGGAAACAACAGATGTTAAACATTATTCAATTAAAAAAAACGCCATTAACACAATTTAAAATGCTGGGTTATCTAAAACATTTTATCTTTTATATTTAAGCAGGACAAAAGAAGGAAACCGAAACTCATATAAATTGGTTTAGTTCTAAAAAATCTGAAGAAAAAAATAGAGGAATGAGGAAAGAAAGAAATCAATTGTCTTTACACTCTGTAACTTTGAAAATGGAAAAAATATACTAAGAGAAAGGGCATATTAATAGCTCTATTTGTTAAGGCTACTTACCTGACATTTAGTTTCTTCTGTATCGAGTAAATTAACTAACACGTCAAGACAGCCCGTGTCTCTGACAGCCAGCTGACACGTTTCTTGAGACATGTTGAAATCTCTCATCGAACACAGTGCGATTACGGTAGCTGTTGGATCACCTGCCTAAATAAAACAAATAATTAACCAATCTCTAAAGTGCTTTTAATACAAAACTTAATCACTTCTACTTGTACTAGTAAAACTACTACTAAAGAAGAAACACGTTAGACTATTTTGATTCTATGGTGTGAAATAATACAGACATAGTAAGAAATGGAATTATGATCAAACCTGTAAGTGGCATAAAGATTCAAGTGAGTGAATAGCTCAGGTGACAAATTACTAATAAGCCTTGCTGTGAATGGACCAGTAAATTAGGCAGTCAAGTACCATGAGCTTTATATAAGTGTTTGCAGACAGCAAAAGAACACACAGTGAAGATACACGTTTCAGAGAAGCTGTCTGCATTTTTGCATTGCTATTTCAGAGATTCCAACAGGAATCTTCCATTTTGGTAATTTCAGAGGATTTTTTTCTGAGACTGAAACACCTGTAGAAAGTGTTTCTTAAAACCCCCTGACATTTATGAACAATAAAAAGTTGCCACTATTGTGTAATATCCAGCTGATTTATAAAGGAAGAGGGTACAATAGTTGATTCAGTAGAGGTGGCATATATCCACTCACTTCAAAGTACCCTGTTACCAATGCCCTGTGAAACAACAATTGCGATATAAACTTTGAAAACAGCTCAAGGAAGGCCTTTTAGCCAAAAATATGTGCTGGACAAATTGGTAGATTGTAATAAAGAACAGAATTAGCAGACAGTAAATATAAGGTTCTTGCAGCAATACAATGTACTTATTGCTACACAGAATTTGTTAAGTGGAGTGCTAATCTGAAAAGAAGTAGATCTAGCAAAACCAGAACTTTTGAAGCATATTTCTTAATTGTAAACAGAAACAGTAAGACAAATACAGTAAAAAAGTGTTTAAATTTAACATAGTCTTCCTACAGTTCAGATAAATGTAGTAATCACAAGTGAGAAAATACATTGAAAAAAATGTGAGAACGACTTCATAAAGTTTCAGACCAGTAACTTACATCAGGCAAAACACTTCTGCTAATCAATAAAGTGTATGCTGATAGTGCTTCATAACTTTTACTTAAATTTCTCATAACAATAGATATCCACAGAATTTCTCCACAAAAAAAACCCCAGTTAAATATAAAGGTAATTTTTAAACATCTGTAACATATAGTGTGCTAAAGGAAAACACCCACAAGTTTTACAAGTTATCTTTTTTTAATCATCATTATCATCTTGACTTCAGAAGAATGAAATGTGTCTTGCTTTAATAACTTATTTTCATCTACTTTAAAAATATATCCTAGAGTATAAAATAGCGTAACAATTCCTCAAGTGTTTTCCTAGAGAAATCAGTTTATCCACACATACAAAACTCTGCATTATGTTCTTAAAAATCTGTAAGATATTATTAAAAATGACACAATATTCTGCAGCTCAAAAAACCAACAGCTGTCCTTTTCTGAAATTTGTGGTCTTTTCACATACCTTAGGCTTTGATATTCACTTTGCTTTGTATAATAAAATTTTTGCAACAGGTGTTCTAAGAGAAAACTTGTGGTTTTCTCATTTTACAAAAATGCAGAAGTATATCACTAACCTGAAAAGTGATGTCTTCTCTTTTAAGGATTGCTTCTCCTAATGTGAAACTACACTTATATATAACCTAATAACCCATAATTCCCTTATCTTACCTGTATAATGGTTGGCACATGATACTTCATATGGACCAGGTTTTTAAAAAAATAAACTTATTTTTCTTATACTAAATAAAAAATAGAACTGTATATAAAATATATATATGCATTTTATTTTTTTAGCTTCAAAAATGAACACACCACTTTAAGTGTTTTTAATATAAAACCACAATAAAATATTTTTCATATGTGCTGAAGCATCAGTTCCACAAAATAAGAAATATTACTGACGGTTTCAACAATTATTTTTTTCTTTCTTGAAGTTATCATTACAGTAAGTAATGCAGTAGTTCCAGCATAGATTTTAACATCCATGGAAATAGCTACCTCTCCATTAAATTGACATAAAATCTGCATCATGTTTTATACCATTTGACATCTGATACCCTGGATGCAAAATAGACTCTACTGGCAGATCAACAATCAATTTTAATGCTTGAAATTAAACACAGACAGTGCAAAATGTGCCTCTCTTCCTATATAGTGGTGTAACATATAAATCCACAAATTAAATGAAAATAAACCAGTATCACTGTTACACTATCAGTAAAACATCTTCTGTGCAATGTATGTGTAATGTCTGTTATGATACTCAGAGCTCACAACTAAGAATTACAGAACTACTGACAAGATCAAATAAGAATTAAAATAAAAGAAAAACACAAACAAATAAGGACACAAACCAAAACACAGTCACCAAGGAACACAGGAGTCCCAACAACCATTTTGCTTGCCACTTCTGTAATATTACATCAAGAGGAAAAACCCTGTTCGTCAATGGCAAGCCTTCAACAAATGAAACCAAGGAAGCTAAAAGCACTAAGGGGTCTTTTTTATGCATTAACCTTTCCTGTATTCTACTAATGTTTCCCTAATGTCACTGACGGCATACCGAACATGCTGCCTATGCTGAGGACATAACTAGTCAGTAAGTACTTAGCTAGCTTTAGATATTTTCATACTACACAAGCTTAATGGATTCTGCTCTATGGGACTGAGAGAATTGGCTGATGCCATGATCAGTTTGCAGAACCGTAGAAAAAATCTGTTGTTATCAATGGGACACAACAGAATCTATCAGTATCACAGTGCTGCCAAACAAAAAGGCAAGGATTACTGAGAGACTCTGAACTAGATTTGCAACCTGTAAGATACAAGAAATCATCCTCCTTTGGTTTGGCACAGTTTTAGGGGAAAGGCACCGCACACGCCTGGATTCAGGATACCAGGGAGCCTTGAGTCCTCTGACAAAATTCCTGCCTGCTACTGACCAGGTGCCTTTTCCTAGTACTTTGGTTCTCCACTTCCAAGTGAAACCTAAAGGCATTATTGGAGTACAAGTAATAAGAGCACTAACAAGATTATAAAGAAGATGATTCCAAATCTGTTGCCCAATTTGTAGCAAAATGAACGCAAATGCATGGAAATACATAAATCTTACAATAAAGTTACAGTGCATTTCATTTTCTCCAGAGAAAGCAAGATTAAATAAAAAGAAAACTACAAAAATTTTGGATCACAAACATCTCTATAAACATGGTACCCATTTGAAGGGGGTTTTAATTCATTTATTTAATTTGTATTAGGATTTGGAGTAAACATGACTGAATGCAACCAGAACATGAAAGATTGTTTTACTTTGCACGGCAATGTCAAGAACAGGTTTTTATTTCTGTTTAGAACTATGGCTGAAATTGATTTTGCCACAGTAAAAATTTATTTCATTTACTGTATTAAGTAATTTCTGGATAGATAGATTAACGGGCATGTCTGTGATAGCAAGCCTATGACTGAATAACAGGAAAGAAAATTGCTGTTTGTGGGCTGTTTTGCTATTCTTCTGTATAATAATACCCAGTTTTGATTAAGAGTATATGTAATCTGAATGGCAAAATTACAATATACTTGACGAAACTAAGACCAAACATACTAAGTCAACACATTTTTAGAAAATACTGGACAAACAAAATAACATAATGTGATATCCAAAAGAAAGTAGGTCAAATGATAGAAACCTTTTTTGTTACACCAGAAAATTTTTAATTAAAATTCATTAATGGAATGAAAAAAATTATAGAACAAAAACACTGTTTAAGTGGAATCCCAGCTCAAAATATTATTAAAATACTGCCATTTTTATAAGACAAGAAATCCAAAATAAATAGTAAAGTATGAAACAGAATTCTTAGTTTAATACTTTGTGACTTTTTTATTTTCTGTTGAACTTAACTCTCTCAAATCACAAACCCTTTTGCAATTTTCTGCTGGAAAGTTATTAAAACTTTAAATAAATTTTGATAAAGCTTAACAAAAGACTGAATATTGCAGTACAATATATATAATATGCTTCAGCAAGGCAATTTTTCTGTGCTAGTGAATCTCTAAACACTCTGAGTTTTGTTATGGTTTAAATATTAGTTCCAATTTTTCATTTTAGTTTATAAAACATACAAGCTGCAACTTGTTAAGACATGAATTATGGACAAGTATAACTGAGTTATGGAATAACTCCCCGACCCACTTCCTGAATCTTCTGGCATTCTTTAGCTACAGCCTGGCAGTATGTAAACCATACAGATTAATATAAGTAAAGCCAGTGGAAAATCACAAAGTCTCAAAATCCAAAACATTCACATTGGACTACAGCAGTGCACAGAAGCTGTGCAGTTTTAACTGCAGATCAGTACCTTGACCCTGACCCTACACAGTGGCAGAAGTGACATGCATGTCATGACCCAGATACAATGAGTATAAATTGTTGTATTATATGAAATTGAAAAGAGTTTCCAAACAAAAGAGTAAGTCTATTGTTTTGTGCATGAACCAGAAGGTTTTGTTAGGCAACCGCTGATTCTCTCTTGAAAACTCTTCCAAGACATGTATCCATTCCATTAGCTTTTCCTTTCTGATTCATAGTAATTGGATTCCACTACAGAGGAGGTAAGAGTCAAACAGTTCATGTGCAAACATATGAACTTTTACTTCATTGGACTAGGAATAATAGAATATATTTCCTAGTAACTTCTCAAACCTCAGACTTGGAAGGAAGTGAAAGAGTGACCCCAAAACCACAGAAAATCTGGCCAAGGTAATATATAATAACTTAACAGTGCGAGTTTATCTTCTACTGCTTCGTGAAAGTTTCAGTTTAGGAGTGTATTTCTTCTGCAGTTGCATCTAGACAATTTTGTAAAGACACTTCATCTGAGGAAAATAAAGAATGTATGTTTTTTAAAAGAACATGCTGAAATTAGAAGGAAACAGAATTGAAAGAGAATACAGTCTAGGATTACATTTTTAAAAAGAAAAAACCCTGCCCAAACAGCATTACTGTTAACATTAATTCAACATTGAATTTAACATTGTAAAGCCTGACTAGAGACTTGGAGAGGAGACATATGCTGTCCATAACACATATGTACTACTGACCTTGTGTGACAGTGTCAGACCTGCCTAAGCAATTTGGATTTTGCCTAGAACTTGGCTCACAAAGAGGATAAAAGCCTTAATGTTATTACAGCTATTTTAATTTTATGTATCCAACTAATTTGGGAAACCAGTGGAAGTGAACCTGAGGAGAAAATTTAATGAGGTTGAACTAGGAAGGAACTGTGCCTCTACAGACTACTGGAGAGCTCACACACTGTTGAAACTTTATAAGCACTGAACAGACAGAAACGACATTTGAAACTAGCAAAAATGGATTCTGCAAGAAAAACAAAATTATAGCAGTAGTTTATGAAAAACCAAGAGAGAGGTGTCCTCTGGAGAAATAAAACAAACCTCAAAAGAGGGCTTAGTAAGAGCATAGGAAAAATAAATATAGATGAGGACATGGCTGAAGCACAGGAACACTTCTGAAATGACTGTGTGTACAGTGAGCTGTGCTTAGATTGAGCCTAGTCAGTGTGGAACATCTGAAAACAATGGAGAATGTTGTTCTCACTACTAAAAACCCTTTGTAGCTTTCAGACACAATTCTGTTCTAATTCTTTAGGAAAGATAATGATTTGATTATCTACTTCATGAATATAAAGCCTGAAGTCAGATTCAGACACCTCTGGCAATTTACTATGATTTTAGAGGTACTGTAGTTACAGTGTTAAAACCATAGCTCATTAATTTAATTACCTGCTTTAACAATTGAACTCAATCCTGCAGAAAGAGGAGAATCAAACATCAGTTATTTTACACTCTTTACCTCATTCCTTAATTTTTTACATACCATCTCTTCTTTCTCCTTTATATTTAATTCTACTTTTTGTTTGTTTTTTTTTCCCTTTTATTTCTAAATTGCCTTTCATCTCATCAGCTATGAAACTCTTAGGAATGTGTGACCCTATAACATTAATTAAACCTCCACTACACAGAAATTCATCAAAGTTGGTGTTAATGGTCAAAATTCAACTGGCTGTTATGAATTTTATATGTCTCTTGTGATGAGGAATGATTGTTTGTACAGTATTTGGAGGAGAGAGCTATTCAAGTGCTTCAGCATTGCCAATTATAATAATAATTTGAGAGCTCACCATTTGCCAATATTTTCTACCTAGTAAATTTATCATAAAAATATTTCTTTTTCATGATCAGCACTATCTAGGTTGTTAGAAAATACATCTTAACTGTACTATGCAGTTTTCCTATATTTTTATTTCCTTTTTTTCAGTAATCACATTCTTTATTGAGTTTTAAAATAAAATCTTGGCTAATACTGGACGATGGGAGCAAGAGACAATCACAAACAGTAGAGAAAAGAGTGACATGAAGGCCGACAGGTTTGCCAAGCTGACAGGTTAGCCTAACGTGCCTAGAAACACCAGCAAGTGGCACACAATTATGTCAGATACACCTGGTATTTTCTGAAGAATAACAATCTACTACTTAGCCAAACTACTGCAAAATTTATTTTTCATCTTCAGTTGAATAATCTTCATGTTACCCCACCATTTAATTTCATCATGGAAGGGAAAAGATTTATAGCTACACACTCTACTAACAAGGTCAGGTAAGTTACCTGCAAAGCAGGTCAGTCCTGAAGAAAAGGCATTACACAGTGACAAAATTATTTTATATTTAAATATATTTTAAATGCAGTTATATATGCTTATTTTGTATTTAATAGTTAGAATACAATCTCCTGCAAGTCCTGCTAATATGAAGAAAAAATATAAGAATAATATAAGAAAAAACAGCTAACTCTTATCCACAGATTGTGAAAAAACCCCTATGATGTGCAATATATGTTCCTGCATAGGTTAGGTACTTTTACTCCTGCTATTAGATACTAACATTTGCACCTATTACACATATGGGGCCAGATTTCAAAACTACAAAATTTGTATTTGCAGTTCTGTGTGCAGTTTGCTGTTCAGGAATATACATAAATATGACATTATAGATTTTTCCTATGACTATCAAAAAATTCCTGAGCAGTGTTACAATGTGCAAAATAAGCAAAAAAATGTTTGGTACTTCACTAGGTACACTCTAACACTATTTTTTTCTTGTCTTATTAAATTTGTGTAGTTTCACTTTAAAGGATTAGTATTTGAAGACCCATTTTATTCCTTAAGCTGGGATGTTCATGTCTTTTTTTGAGATTCTGCATTTTAGAATAAAATAGAATTACTTTTCTACTAATCCCCAAATACAATTGATTTCTTAATCCATTGTTCATGAAGCTGATTTAATTTTTTATAATGAGTCCTAGCGTAACCTTAACAATATGGAACATTTCCAATACCATCACAACTTAAGAAACCTATACTTTTCCAGGAAGCAGATAAAAAATACTGTATCTATCCTCTATTTTGCAAATTTTCAGAAAAATCTGCAAGCTGCATCGATGTCTTCACAAGTGCCATAAATATATAACTGGTGCTTTTATAAGAGTTGCTGTATACATCACCTCCTAAGCCATACACTTTCATTTGCACAAGAAAGTAATAATTTTTTTGAAAGGCTGGATGTTTTCTATCACAAAATTTTATGAGGACGATATCTATTTTTCAGGTATCTAAAACCTTACACCTCAGATATGACAAGCCTCATCTTGGAGACAAACTGTGACTGACATTATATTAAGGCATAGTGGGGAAGTGTGCAAGCAGTTGTTGACTGCCTTCTGCTTCCCCTCTCAGTAGAGAAAAGTTGCATTGCAAACCTTGCATAGAAAGTGCAAAAGAACTCCCCACTTACATCCAACTGCAATCTAAGATTTGGTCCTCAAATGTTCTGAAATACGCTCCCTGTTACCGTAATAGTTTAGACCTTCCTTGTCCACATTCCTGCACTTCAGGCATACATGGATTTCCTGTACCCCAGTTTTCCCCAAGTCCTTTAATCCCAACTTCCAGGTGTTTCCCTGTCTTTTCCTGGGAAATAAAACTATCCCATACAGTTTATCAACAATATCTACATGAACCTCTCATTTGAGATCCTGCATCTTAGCTCCTGGCACAGTCTCCCTGCATCATTTCACTGTCTATTTGACTTTCTGCATTTCTAACCTGCACCTTTCTTCCTCAAAAACTACTCATTCCTGCAAGCCAATACACGGTTCCATTTTGCTGACAAATTTGAGCTTTCTGAGAAGAGAAAATAAACTGTGCCTGTGGTGCAGAGGTCACGCTACATCCTCCTGGCTCAGCTCTGCCTGCATTGCAAAGGGGAAGTAGAAGTGATGGGCCATAGGTCTTGTCCAACCAACAATCACTGCAATGCAATGATGAGAGATAGAGAAAAATGAGAGAAGAGAGAAAGAAAGAAAGAATGGAGAGAAAGAAGGAGGCAAAGGCCAGAAGGAATATTCCTGTACATTCCTACCTCCCTGGTCTGTTTGCCATCTTTATGCAAGTCCTCTACAGAGAGGCCTCCTGCCAACTACAGAAATGTTGCCTGACGCAGCAGTCTTCCAAAGGTCCTGCCAAAATTCAGCTGTGGAGAAGTCCTGAATACACCCAGTGTATCCTGCAGTTTTTGCACCTTTTCCTTGCCCACTGAATGATATTTCATTGAGTCATGTAAGAGATGTCCTTCCTTCCCAGCCATCCACAGCTATGCAGCACCAGGGCACATGGGCACCTGGGAGCTGGTGTTCAATGCCACACTCAGGGCATGCCCTCCATGGCTCCTGTGAAGTGCCATAGACTTTCCCCAGCTCCTGGACCGGGCACAGGATGAAAAGACCTGGGAAGAGACATCAGGTTTGTCCACCTATGATTCCAAAGTTGAAAAAAAACACAATGCTGTTATGGGAATGAGGTCTTTTGCACCGGAGTAATTCCAAATAGATATGAAATTAATGGGAATTTTACATGAAGTGTGAGATTTGAATGGTTTCACGAGCATGCCGCTGAAATACAGCCAAAAGTAGAATGACTTCCCACGTAAGAAACTGAAGGATGAATTCTGTAACTGACATGGTCCTGCAGAACTCTATCCAGAGCTAACCCTGGCAGAGGTGTACATATAAATCACACCCTTACAGGGAACCAAGATCAAGCAGCACAAGGGTTTAAGGGATTAAAGACTTATTCTGGAGACTTGAGTTATTCCTGGCACAGTCACCAGCCCCAATTCACCTCTCAACATCTCAGTTTTATCTTAAAAACTGGCAACAGCCAGTGCTCAACAGGGGCAGTGCAAAACCCAGCTCTCACCCAATTTTATTTTTTTTTTTTGAGAAAAGCCCCAGCTCTGCCACAAAAAAAAGATTCTGCATTTCTACCTAATGTTCTGTTTCAAGTAAAAGGATAATTGAAAAAGATGACACCTTCATCCTATTTGTAAATTTTTTCTGAAATAAAATGTAGTCCTTCCTCTAGAAATCCAATACTTCAGAAGCACCGATTTAAAAAAAAAAACCAGTCAAATCTGAAGTAGGCTCCCGTGGGTGAATTTCACTGTTACAAACATCAACAGAGCACTTCACTCCAGTTTCATCTACTCTGTCCCTAAAACACTAACCCTAACACAGGGTCATCACCAAGCTCACGGATCTATCTTCGCTGCTTGCTGTTAAGTCGATGGGGAGACAGGGAGAGAACACACATATTCTTTCTTCTGTTTCACAGCCTTGGGAAGCTTGAAGGTAGGACAAGGAGCCAGACCACAGAAGCAGCTGCTTCCCAGCGGAACAATTCCAATGTGGATACTCTTTCCCAGAAAGGAAGGGGAGTGGAGAAGGGCAAAAAGTCAGAAGGGAATTTCCCCTGCACTGGTATTTTTTCTCCATGAAGAGGTATACAAGTACAGAGCCTACAGGCACAACTCACAGGATTTAGTAAGTTTGCTTTATACAAAAAACAACTGTCTTTTTAACATTTGATGACAATCTAACATTGGTGTAAAAGCTACGTATCTTTCAAATTTTATGGAAGCTTTTTCTCTGTAAATTCATTTTTATAGAGTCTTGCTGAATTGTGATTCACATTTACTTTAGGAGACAGTCAAAAAGTGGTTGCGTCTACAAATGATTGTATCTTCTTGGTATCTCAAACATCTATTAATTAAGGCATTTTATTAATTTTTTTTCAAATGTGCAAACAATGTATACAACCTTTGAAGGCACATGAGTCCTCTGAAATTTGTGGTTCTACATAAATATCCTTGTAGATACTTAAATAACAGTGTCATAAATTTATTTTCTCTTATGTTGCATGTGTCATGAACACTTGCCTACATGAACAACAAGAATGCCAAAAAATCTCCTAAGTCTGGCCAGAAGTGCAGTATTTATATTTGAATTAAAACGAATTCCATGTGCAAGCTAAAGTAGCACTCCATCAATAAAACATTTCAACCACTGTCTGTGGTATGGCACTGAGGCATCTCTTTTCAGCTTTATCTGACACTAGGGAATTCTTGCTTTATGTAGCTAAGAATCAACACAGAACTATTTTAAGTATAACTTCAAATGCTTTGTTTAATTTATATCTAATTTAAAAAACTATTTGAAGACCCAGGTGTGCATGAATACATGAACAAGTATACATTTGAATTTCCACAACAGAACTATTTCATATTATGGAATTTTGTATTATAAACTTCTTAACAGGTACTCGCAATTTGATAAAAAATGTTTCCCTTTCTTTTTCTAATTCTAAACATTATGTAATTTTGCTTCTTGACAGCTGGAGCAAACTATACCAATTTCTCAAAAAAAGGTGCATGAAAAATATATTTTTCTATTTGCCATTCTCAGTCTTCACTCAGAACAGTTTCATGCAAGTGCAGATGTGAATTTCAATATTGAATAAAGTCCAATACTAAAATCTAGACATGACCATATGAAGGATCTAGAGAGGAAAGGGAGTTTGAGAATTCTGTAACCAGGAGAGAAGAGCCTGGTTGGTGGAGAGGGCGGTACATAAACAGGCCAATGAAAAGAGTTCTGTGAGCTCATGAACAGTAATTTCAAATATCTTCTCTAGGAGGACCTTGGGTCTTTACCGAAAGTAGCATGGTTGTTTCCCTGAGCTCTCAGAGAAGTACAAAGAGGTGCTTCATAACACAGACCAAAGGAAGCTATTAGCAAACTGAGAGATTTGAAAGCAGCATCTTGAACTGTAATTACACACAAATAGGAAGAATCATGCAAAATGTATACACAGTGTGTTCAGCATTAGGAGTAGCTGAGCAAGTTACATGCTCAGCGTTACACCAAATTACATTTGCAAAGGGTAATTTTACCCCAGCCAAAATGACAAAAATATAGAGGTCTAACCTAGAAAAGAAAATTTTAGAGAGACTTGCATTATCCACATTTGTCTGTGTCTCTTTGGCTACAACTACTAGCAAGGCTTCACATACATGAACTGAGAACAAGCAGTTTGAGTACTCTGAATGCAGTTTAAACGATGAGTTACTCTTCTACAATGGTTAAAGGACTGGGAGGAGCCAAAGCTCTTCTTATTCCTCACAAGCACTGAATCATAGAATCACAAAGGTTGGAAAAGAGCCCCGAGATCATCAAGTCCAACCTTTGACCGAACACCACCATAAACCACAGCACGAAGTGCCGCATCCATCATTTCCTGAATGCTTCTAGGGATGGTGACTTCACCACTTCCCAGGGCAGCCCATGCAAACACTTAACAACGTTTTTAGTGACACAATTCTTCCTGATGTCCAACCTGAACCTCCTCTGGCACAGCTTGAAGCTCCGTCCTATCATCCTGTCTCTACTTACCTGGGACAAGTGACCGATCCGCACCTGGCTACAACCTCCTTTCAGACAGCTGTAGATGGTGGTAAGGTCACCCCTGAGCCTCCTTTTCTTCAGACTAAATACCTGCAGCGTTCTCAGCTGCTCCTCATAGGACTTACTCTTTCTGCTGTACCAAATGCCAGCATCACCCTTTTATCAGTCGGATGTGTGTGCTCCGTACTCAAAAAAATAAACAAGCCAGTGCTTTTATTAGTAACTTAAAAGAACATAAATTCCAGTGCAAACTTGTAAAGGAATTTCTCCTGAGGGAAAAACATAATTGGAGTTTTCCAGAATAGTAGAGGGTTGTTGGGGTTTTGATGTGTTTCAGACATATTCAGAATTTTAACTGTCTATATTCATAAGTTCCAAAAGATTTTCAACAAGTCTGTGTAAAAACCTTATTTTTTTCATTTGTTTTAGAGGATGCCTGTTTATCATACATTTTCTTGTCCACTAAAGCATCTATCCAGACACAAGACCATGTTAGAATTACTTCAGTCATGCATTAATCATAGCTGATGAAAGACTTTAGGCAACTATTCAGTTTTAATAAAAACTCTTGAAAGTTATTATCCACATAAAGAAATATCTTGGAAAGTTTCATACAAAAAGCAAAACAGAAACCAAATAATTAATAAAGAGATTATACCATCTTAGGTTTTAAATAACACTGAACAGATGGTTTAATCTAAAGGTCTATATAAGCCAAAAACAGCAGATTAAAAAAACAAGTGCATGATAGGAAAGTCCACAGTTCCAGGATTTGAACAGACTGCATAGCAGGGCTATTCTAAAATATACAGAAGGTGGAAAGGACGAGGAGCTCTGTCCTCAACTGTATTTTTTTATTTTTTTATAAAATTTGTCAACATTTCTTAATTACCTTTACAAATTTCACAAGTTTCTGAATTCCCCAGTATTCTGGTGATAAATCAGTTGTTCCTTCCTGACGACGTATAGGCTGCTCATCCTCCTCAGCATCTGAGGAACTTTCACTGACATCTTCCAGACTGCTTGATGTTTTACTAAAAATAAATAAACAGAACCAACATTTTTAAACAGCTATAAACTAATATGGACAGGCACATTCCAAACAGGTGTTAGAATACTGCCTAATAAAAGAATTAGAAAACTACAACTGACATAACCACATAGTAAATACGGTGATAATTACTACAGACAGGGAAAATAAAAATTAAAAAAAGGAAGAAAAATAAGTAACTCATACCTTTTTGAAGTTTGATGAATTTTAAGAGATTTAGAACTGCCACTGGATTTCGTTTTTGCTTTCGGAGATGCAGTACTACTTCTCCCTTCTTCTTCAGTATCTTTTTTAGAAGCCTTGTCACTAGATTGGGGTTTATTATAAAACAAACAAACAAAACCCAGAAATTATTTTTTCCAGAACATTCTTCAGCAGACTGTGATTCAGAGAACTCCTGATTGTCCATGCATTAACAGTTTTGGATGGATTCTTCTTCAATGAGTGTGTCTGGCTGCTTTTTGAACTCACATAAACAAATGAATTTAATATCCTCTGGCAAAGGCTTTGAGTGCTTAGCTATGTGGTGTATGAAGAAGTCTCCCTCTGTGTTCTGAACTGATCTCACTGGCTCATTTTCATTTAACGCCCTTTATTCTTGTCCTAGAAGAGACAGTGACTATCTGTTCCTTATTTACCATCCCCAGTCATGATTTTTGGTATCTTTCTTCTTCTCCAGTCATCTTTTTTCCAGGCAGAAGAGTTCTAGTCTGCCCAGTTCTTCCACATGTTCCACAGCTTTGATCATGCTGAATACAATAGACCTCGCTTTCCTTATATTACAAAAGACTCCAAGGCCTAGCTGGGCACAATCTCTGGTGCTTTTTTGTCCCTGACTTACAATGTTGTGAAAGCAAAGTGTCTTTTCAAGCCTGGGCTGGCCAGCCTATCACAGTCACAACAATAAAAAAGAATACTACTCATGATTACAGCCAATTTCACTACACCTAGACTTTAACAATGACTCTGGGAAAATGTTATCTCTTGTCTTGGGAAACTATGTTTTTTAACTGATGACTGTAGGTCAAATCCCAGATATCTTGAAATGTTTCTTGCAATGTCACCTTGGCAGACTTGAGAGGATGCTGACTATTTTTTGTAGGATGGCAATCAAAGACTTTTCTTCAGATATTCTACTTCCTTCAGTAACACGAAATCAGGAAACATGAAATCAAAACAGAGTTTTGATTTCCAAAGACACATCTAACAATATCCAATACATGTCTACTCTACTTTGGGTGTTCAAACTTTGAGATAATCTCATTAGTAAATATAGTTGCTAAGTAGAGCTACAAAAGTGGCTCATATAATACGAAATCATTAAAAATTGGTAGCAAGAGTCAATCTGATTTCAGCTCACAAATCTCTTTTGCTTCCATCAGAAAGTGTGGTTTAGATTAGATTTTTCTACTCTGCCTTGGTGTAAAAGGCATTTTACACAAAAAATATGATGATATACCAGTACTGCTGATGATTGCAAGACATTTCCCTGCCTTGCTGTGGAAATGACATAACATCAAAGTTGCTGCATGAGAGAAAAACCCCAAGAAGTCTCTTTGGTAATCCATACTGTCTTCTTAGAAATTAACATGTAGTAAGTTTTGCTTCATTGTTCTTATCTTAAGACAATAATGCAAACCTATAACATGTAGTCCAATCATTAGCACAGTGTAGAGAGATCTACAGAAAAATTCAATTAGAAAGAGAACTACTTATCTGTGGGAAGCCGAAAGCCCAGTATTTTTCCACTGCATAGTTGGTTGTAACTTCTTGCCAATGGATCTTCTCCTTGCTGCAGAACTTTTCACTTTCTTGCCTACTTTCTTTTCTGTAGAATCATAAAGGTTCTGGGATTGGCTAGAAACCTCAGCATCAGCACCTTCCACATGCTGATAATCCTTCTCCTGTGCTGGTTCTTTAAAAAAACTATATTCCTAATAAAAGGAGGCATGGTTTGTCAGCCAGATTGCTATATGAATAATGCATATTAAAACAATAAGTTATAAGCACAATTCCAGGATTCTGTGCTTAAAAATTGCATACATTAAATGCAGAATTAGATTCAAAGCACAAAATTGTACTGTCTTTAAGAACCCAAAACATTAATTTGGAAAGTAGCAGTTTCCATCTGCAAATTAAAGTTTTTTAAATAATTGAAGTAGCTAAACTTGGAACTTTCTGAACATAGTTGAAAATTTGGTGTTGTTCAATTTCTAATACATCAAATAATTTATGACACAAGCAGTTCTGTAGAACTTAATTCCAAAGGAGTTTCAAGACCTAGAATTGCAAAGTCAAGTCACTCTTCTTTCAGTGGATCATTTACATAAAAGCCATTTCCTTGTTTTTACAAAAATTTCCCACGAAAAGTAATGAACATAAAACTGAAAGCAGGCTATCATAAAGTGCTAGACTTCAGTTCCAAGTAATTTAATTTGATATCGTTTCGAATTAATATAAACACGTTCCATTTCATTTTTTTCATCTTCTGTCCCTCAGGACAAAACACTTGAATAAGTCACATACAAGAATGGAGCTGAGTGGCACCTACCAATCCTTCAGCTGTCTGTGTCTAGTAGCATGGCTGACCAAAAACATACAGAACAGAAAGGACTCTTGTCAACTCTTATTCTCTATTGGAACATATTCAATTTTTACAGGAAAGACACCATACGATTGCTACTTATTAATATTATTATTGCAGCTGTCACTACCAGATAGGTGAAGACATTCCTTTATGTATCTGATTCATGGCAGTTTTAAGGAGACTGTCACAGTATGGTCTGTTTTCCACCAGTCCCTGATGGGAATCGGCTGTTCCAGGCTTGCCGACCCAACTAATTCCAAACCAGCTCATGCTAATTCTCTCATTCTGAAAATGTACTCCAGACAAGACAATTTTGACAATTATGTCAAAAACATTCATATGTTGTCCCATTTATGACGTGTAAACCAATATGTAGGTATAGTATTAAAAAAATACTTGCCTCTGAGATAAACGAAAAACTTTGAACTTATTGCCCAACAACTCACAAATTCAATTCCATTACTGTTAATATACTCTACTGTATTTATGTGCACAACTTGAAATGCTCTGTTCTTTCAGAACTGTCGAATATCTGTATCTCAAAAATCAGCAATACATCACAGAAAATCGTAACAAAAGGATAAGAAAATTTCCCTGATAATTACTTCCTTCTTGCAATAATTAAAATTGCTTATAAATAACCACAATAAAATTTTGGCAGGTTTGGGTCTGTAATGAATTTTACCACCAAGTTATTAATCAGTTACCACCACACTAGAAATCTTAAAAAAAAGAGTTTTTATCAGGAATGATGAGACAACTAAAACTGTAGTGGCACTGTGAGATTCTAGCTAATACAGAGCTCTAAATTAAAGCCAAAACACTTGCTTTTTCCAGTGGCTGAAGCAAGACACAGTGTGTAAGCTGAATGCTTAACTCTCAGTTCTGATATTTAAATCAGACAGTTCTCATAAAAAAAAAGTTGGTCTATTATTATATGTTTGGGTTACAAAGAATGAAGATAAAACGTAGGTGGTTTTGATCACAGAAAAATATTGTAATAAAAAGCTGACCTTTTCCGTAAGGATATCATATTTTCCTGCTTTAACATTTCCAGTGCTCCACAGAGAACAATCCCAAAAGACAAGCAAAACATTTCATGCAAAATTAGAGACTGACCTCACATGTGATTCAAACCCCATGGTAAGGTATGACAGAACAATACATGAAACAGTGTGTTATTTGCTATTTAAAAGAGAAACATATTTAGCAGAAACTGAAACAAGTCTAAAGACAAAATAATAAATGCATTTCAGTCTTTAGAATTCTTAATTTAATCCCAGATTTGTCTTTGATAAAGAACATAAATGTTCAGACAGGTTTATAATGTAATTCTAACAATGTACACTTGCACGAAGTAGAAGATACACCCAGTATCAGTAAATACATACCTGCTTAGCCATATTTTCTACAAATTTAGGTGATCTCTTTCTTAAAAATGTGACTATATCTTTATATACATCACTTTTTCTTTCATAGTCAATATCTCTATCCTTTAGCTGACCCTTAAAAAAAGAATACATTTTAAATTATTAATGGTTGTGCCTTACACAGGGAATTTAATCTGTATCACATAATAGTGCTAAAGAGCACCAAGGTCATCCTGTAACGAATTAGGTACAGAAGTCTCATGCTCAGCAGAGTCCACCAAACTTCAACAGTGCCTTGCAAAGATGTATGGATCATCTCCACGGATCCCAACAG
Organism: Sclerurus mexicanus; assembly: GCA_013396755.1. Lineage (NCBI taxonomy): Eukaryota > Metazoa > Chordata > Aves > Passeriformes > Furnariidae > Sclerurus > Sclerurus mexicanus. The sequence goes on along the minus strand of VWZF01006202.1, from coordinate 708,754 downwards.
ACGACCAAGGTCTTACACAGAATTTTGCAGGCAATTACTATCAGTTAATTGTACCGTGTGTAGTTTCAAGGAAAGGAATTTATGGTTTATGGCAAACAACCAACTAAATACGAGCTTCCAGTGCAGTACGGCAGATGTCTAAAAACATCAGAAGATAATGTGACCTGACTGTCTGTGCTTTATGAGCTCAAATGTCCCAAGTCAAAATTTCCCTGGATATTTAACTCCTAGGAAATCAAATGGAGCCACACCTAACAGACATCAGCCTGTCTTCAAAATGAAAGTGAGAGCTCTGGTCACTGCTTAACACTTGTAAGGGACTAATATGCCTAAATAAAACCCATCCAAAAGGAAAAAGGTAACCAAAGTTAAAAGGAGAAAATATAAATAATTTCTAAAAAGCTTCCACTGAAAGGAGAAAGAACTGCTTTTTATTATAAAACTACTTTTTTATTTATAAAAAGACAAAAGCAAGCCCTATTAGCCACACACAATAATATCATACTTCAGATGCAGAGCAATGAGGCACTAAAGAGGTATCAAATCCCACAGTACCTTTAAGTAGGAATAACGTGAAGAACTGCGAGAGCACATTTAAAGACCAATCAAACACTGTCAGCAAAAAGTGCAGAATACACTCCGAGTATAAAATGTATAGAAAAAGCACTCAAACATATGGAAAAACTAGCATACATTTATTACTGTGGCTTTTCCTTCTGTACCAAAACATGAGCTCTGCAGCCCCAATACCACTACTCTAAACCTGACTGAGTTTTGATTTTAGCACATAAAAACATTCATTACTGCATGGTATCCTTCATTGTTACTTACTCCGTTTAAAAACACTCCCGCTGTGCTGCAAGTGATAGACAAAGGATCGGTGTCATGTGGTTTGATGACTAAGTAACAAATGTCTCCATGCACTTGTCTCCAGGGAGGAGCTCGGCATCCATTAGCGAACACGTAATCTGTAACCAATTAGCATAAGCGTTTTCATGTAGTTTAAAAGTATTTTTTAATAGTTATGCTTGATGATTAATGTAACACGTATACAAATCAAAATCCCCAAACAATTCCTCACTCTTAGGTATAAATCATGCAGAACTCTGTGACCCTTGGCCCAATCCAACCAAGAACTATAACTGTGTTTAGCACTTTCCAGGATCAGGGAGTCAGATCACTTCCTCTGTTTCCACTGATGATATTCATATAATTGAGACATTATTTATGTATGTAAAGGCTGAAGAACACCAGTGCATGTCTGCAAATACTTTTTATTTTACTTTATAACTTTATGGTAGAAATAAACTCTTTAAATATATTACTGAAATTAATCCAGAAAATTTCACACAGAAATCAAGCACCTTAATAAAGGTCTATATAAACATAACATATGATCAGATCAGGACCTGAAGTATATTCCAGTGATTCCAGTACTGTATCTTCTCCTTCCCCAGAGAAATTCTTGAGAAGATTCACTTCATTATTTACAGCAGCTGGATTTAGTCTTACATCTCTGCAATTAATAGAAAGTGGTTAAAATATATTCATTAAAAGGATGGACTCAGAGAAATGAAAAGAATATTACTTGATCTTTTTCTTTCATACTGAGTTCAAATAGTAGCAACAAAAATATGAAAATGGGTCATCTGCCAAAGTTTTTCTTAATTTTATCTATAGTTCAGTGAAATTTTAGTTCCATACCTAATACAAAGTCCTTGTAACTATGAAACAGACTCAATGTAATACTTAATACAGTTCCGCGAAGAAATAAACAGTTCCATGAAAAATATTTAACTGTAACTTTGTTGTTTGTACAAATGACTTCAATTTGCTAACAAAATGCAAAACATATGCAATAAAAAAACCACACTTGTGGGCACACACTTGCATACCCACACCTACAGAAAAATCTTCATAAAAAAATGTTTTTTCAATAACTTAGTGAATAGCGAAAGTTATTTCCATAAATTTCCTTATATCACACTAAAAACACATGCTGTGGATTGAAACCAATCCGATTTAACAATAAAACAAAAAAAATGCACTGGCTGAGATGCTCAGCTTCCACCTGAAATGCACTTACTGTGAAATCTGTTTCAGAGAACTATTAAGTAGTTGCAAATCCAGCTGATGAAGAAGAAGAATGATTTTCATTTTCATCTCTGTTTCAGGGTCATAACCACTTTTCACTTTGTCAAATAAATGCAAGATGGACTTATCTTCTCCTTCAACAGTCCCATATTCAGGGCCAAGAATTTTCACTATAGGATCTCTGTTAGCTGTAAACATGAAACAGAATCATGTAATGTGCTACTATGTTTAAAACTATTAGGTAAGACAAACACTTTTCATTTCAATGGTTGCATGATTTTGATGCTATTAATTTACAATAAGAACTTTATAATGTGCAGAGTTATTCATCAAACATTACTGTCTGATGTATTCTTTCACATCCCTCTATCACAATCTTAAATATACTTTTAAGAATATCATAACATTAAGAACAAAAAGAAATTTTTCTTAACAAACCAATTGCTTTTCACAGCAAAGATGAAGATTCATTCAACCAAGGGGTGTATATTAAATAGTTCCCTTTATCAACAGTTCCTTTTCCCAAAAATATGCCTGGCTGATTCCCAAAACAGGAAATCAATGGGCTTAACTCACCGAAAATTGATCATTTTGGAAATATGATTTAGTGTTACAGAACATTTTTAACCTTTTCTAGCAGCATTCCCAATGGCCCCATTACTTCCCCAGCTATGCCAGCTGTTCTTTTTGGTAAACAGTGACATAACTGCATGTCAATGCGTTTTACAAAACCATTTTGCTCTGTTCCTGCAAATGAGGTCCCATGCATCTGTGAAGGGCTCTGCAAGACACACTGGCCATATTATTCTTCCCTATTATTCATGGTTGATCAGTGTCAGTGACAGGACCCTGGATTAGATGGATCTGAAGCTTGATCCAGTACGAGCATTTATATTTTAGTACTGCAGATGCAATTTCTACTAGTATTACAAGGGAATACCACCGATCTCTTCTACTTCCAGGTAGGAGAAGGACATCCAGTTTAGCGTATCAAGCGTCTTCTTGTCAGTTTGAAAATCTAGGACTTGAAGATGACACAGTAGAAGTGCTTGTACCTACATTTTAAAGCCATTGTGAGAAGGAATCTGGAAGTGCTCATTGTGAACCTTCTACAGGTAAGAATGTCTTAAGCATATAATATTTTCTTTGGCTATTTTTTAAGATAACATTTTAAAGGAGTATTAAAATATGTAAGTAGGAAAATTAGCCTCAAAGAAGACCTTTTTTCCCAAAATTTAAGCCTACTGTCATAGCTGGATATTGCTCAGTACACATGAATTTGTTTATGAGACTCAACAATTTTATTTTAACTTTATTTCAGATTTCTCTGTTTCTAACTTCTGTGTAAATAAAGCAAGAAATAGAAACTCTATTAAGTTCTGGATCAGCACCTTTAGCAACCTTCACAAATGAACATTTTCTCACATAATTGAAGGCATATATTTAATTCTGCACATTTTATAAACGTAAATTGCAGAAAACATTTTAAGAGTGGGAAAGATTCTGTTTAAAAAAAAAGGAAAAAAAAAGAAGAAGAAAGGAAACCTTCAAGGCATGTCTGTGCTTCCTTTAACTTTTTATCCACAGCAATTTGTAGCAAACGGGACAGCTGGTCAAAACTGCGAACTCTGAGAGTTGATGCCGAGAGCAGAAGCAATGGTTGGCCATCTCTGCTTGTGGCTTCAGACTGAACAGTTGCTTCCCTAGAAACATTAAATTACATCTTTTTAAAATAAGAACTTTAACTGAGAAGAATCTTGAATGTTATCCAAGCTTTACATGCTGCAGCATACACAATTTCTTTGAACTGTATTTCAAAAAACTTCTAAGGTCCATCAATTCATTCATTATAAATCAGCAGGTGGATAGGCCCAAAAGAAGCTGTGACCCCATGGGAAGGCTGTACTAGAACAGGCTCCTGGCAGGACCTGTGGACCCAGCGAGACAGGAGCCCGTGCTGAAGCAGGTTTGCTGCCAGACCCACACTGGAGCACGCTGTTCCTGAAGGATTGCACACCATGGAAGGAACCCATGCTGGAGCAGGTTGACCTACAGCCCATGGGAAGGGCTCACACTGGAGAAGGACTGTCTTGTGGGAGGGACCCCAGACTAAGGCAGGGGCAGAGTGTGAGGAGGAAAGAGCATCAGAGGAAAATGAGTAATGAACTGACCGCAAACCTTATTCCCCATTACCCTGTGCCACTCATGAGAGAGGAAGTAGAGAAAATCAGAAGTGAAGTTGAGCTTGAGAAGAGGCAGGTGTGGGAGGAAGGTGGAAGGCTTTAAGATTTGGTTTTATTTCTTATTATCCTGCTCAGACTTTTGATTGGCAGCAAATTTAATTTCCGTGAGTCGTCTGGTTTGCCCATGACATTAAGGGTGAGTGATCTCTCCCAGTCCTCATCTAGGCCCATGAGGCCTTTGTTGTATTTTTCTCCCCTGTCGAGGGTAGGGGAGGATGTGAGGGAGCAGTTTGGTGGGCACCAGGCAACCAACCAAGGTCAACCTACCACACAGGAGCCTCTCCTAACACAAAGAAAAATCACACTTAATCACTGTTTGATGCACACTGTGAAAAGTCTTAGGAACAGACAGTTCAAGTTGTCTAAAATCACTAACTTATCAGGTCTGCATCACAAACAAGACAGAATAGTCTCAAACTCTCAAAAAGAAACACTACAAATTTTAGCTCAAAATTTTCAATATATATCAATAAAAATCGCAGCCACTTCAGCCTCACAAATACACTAATGCTTGCTTTATGCTAAGTGAGCACAAGTTTGCTTCACAGTTCACTACCCGCATTTGAAAACACTGCAATTCAGACTTACGTGATCTCATAACCCTCTCGAAATAGTGAGGAGTCCAACTGCGTTTTCCACTCAAGGGGCTCTTTGAAGACAAACGCTGCTTCTTCAGGGTGCTTAGTGCTGAACTCCTCTGCAAACTTAATAATCCGGTTCAGGAGCGCTTCGTTGACAGGGGTGATTTCGAGGGAGCCGGTGCCGGAGCCAGCAGCAGTCCAGTGGGCCGCTCTCTGCAGGGCCGCCCCCATGGTGTGAGCGCCCCGGGCACAGGGACCCTCCGCGGGACGGCCGGGACGCGCTCAGGCGGCAAATGCTGCGGGGAGCGGAAAAAAACATATCTAGGAAGGAGTGCAGTCTTCTAGCCCGTGTAAATCCCCGACGTGGGGAAGGGGGGTTTGAAGAAGCCAACTGGAGAATTTTAAAGAAATAGGGAAGTCGGTGCAAACGCAGTTTATTTCGCCTTAGTTAATTACGGGTGCTACAAAAATGCTGGGAGCAGAGGGCAGAAGGTCTCTGTTGTCTGTAACAAAAGGGTGCCCTCGTTAAAACCCTCTGTGCAGGCGGATGCACACAGACAGAGAGAGAGACACNCGGGCCGGGCCGTGGCGGGCGGTGTGGCACGGCCGGGCCGGGCGGGGCTGTGTGCTGGGGAGGCCGCAAGTCACCACCTGGGCACACTCCGCACCGAGAGGGGAAGGGAGAGCACCGGGGGTGTTTGGCTGGAGGGGCAGCCCGGACCGCTCACACCTGTCGCTGGCTGTCAGCTGGTGCCAGGAAACTGCTTTAATTAGTAATTCACTTTTTGAGGCGGTGTGACACATTATGCTTCAAATGGTTTTCGTTCAAGGAAGTGTGGTGTGAAATTATTGTTACTGGAAGAAGTAAAGGAAACAGTCATGGGCAGTAGCAATGAATAAAGTCCTTTCACATAACAAGTACGACATGCATGCAAACAGCCCCAAACACAGAATGGAAACAAATGCTACCCCCCTTATCCTATTAGTGATCCATATATTGTTAAATAAGCCATCAATATGGATGAATTTTTCAGTTACAAAGTTCCTACCGCGCTCATCTCATCAGGCGCTGCCTCACCCGTTGCGCTGAGCAGGTGAGAGGACGGTCCAGCAGGAATGCCNTGTCTGTAACAAAAGGGTGCCCTCGTTAAAACCCTCTGTGCAGGCGGATGCACACAGACAGAGAGAGAGACACAGACATAGACAGAAATAGACAGAAATAGACAGACACGCACACGGACACAAACACCCCCCCACAGAGGCCAGGGGGGCCGCGGCCCTGAGGGAGCCCGGGGCAGGGAGCGGGGATGCCGGGGCCGGGATCCTCCGGGCTGTGGGGCGGCCCGAGGGTTTCGGGCGGCNCCAGGACACGTGTCCTTCGAGGACGGTCCAGCAGGAATGCCCATCTTCCCAGGAGACGTGTCCTTCGAGGACGGTCCAGCAGGAATGCCCATCTTCCCAGGACACGTGTCCTTCGAGGACGGTCCAGCAGGAATGCCCATCTTCCCAGGACACGTGTCCTTCGAGGACGGTCCAGCAGGAATGCCCATCTTCCCAGGACACGTGTCCTTCGAGGACGGTCCAGCAGGAATGCCCATCTTCCCAGGACACGTGTCCTTCGAGGACGGTCCAGCAGGAATGCCCATCTTCCCAGGACACGTGTCCTTCGAGGACGGTCCAGCAGGAATGCCCATCTTCCCAGGACACGTGTCCTTCGAGGACGGTCCAGCAGGAATGCCCATCTTCCCAGGACACGTGTCCTTCGAGGACGGTCCAGCAGGAATGCCCATCTTCCCAGGACACGTGTCCTTCGAGGACGGTCCAGCAGGAATGCCCATCTTCCCAGGACACGTGTCCTTCGAGGACGGTCCAGCAGGAATGCCCATCTTCCCAGGACACGTGTCCTTCGAGGACGGTCCAGCAGGAATGCCCATCTTCCCAGGACACGTGTCCTTCGAGGACGGTCCAGCAGGAATGCCCATCTTCCCAGGACACGTGTCCTTCGAGGACGGTCCAGCAGGAATGCCCATCTTCCCAGGACACGTGTCCTTCGAGGACGGTCCAGCAGGAATGCCCATCTTCCCAGGACACGTGTCCTTCGAGGACGGTCCAGCAGGAATGCCCATCTTCCCAGGACACGTGTCCTTCGAGGACGGTCCAGCAGGAATGCCCATCTTCCCAGGAGACGTGTCCTTCGAGGACGGTCCAGCAGGAATGCCCATCTTCCCAGGAGACGTGTCCTTCGAGGACGGTCCAGCAGGAATGCCCATCTTCCAACACCACACAGCCAACACAGGCAAGGGTTGTTTCACCAGCTCAGAACTCGGCGGGGTAAGAAACCTCTAATAGTGAGGAAGGCCATGGAATTTATGTGGAGCGTATCTCAAAGAACAACAGCGTGGGATTCATACGGTTCTTTCACAGAGATGATCGTCCCTACACATTTTACTTACTGAAACTTTCAAGCAGTAGCTGTGGGTAAGTACATGCAGTCTGCACAGTAATGACTTAAGAATAGCATTAGCTTTTCATGTTTCACTGCATAACTTAGGCAAGATAGAAAATGAATAGTTTGATTAGGTGAAACTGAAGGAGCATTTTTAGTAAAAAGCCTGGGTAAAGACTTAATGCCATTTCTTTTATGAATGGTATACTTTATATGAATACATTTCCAGAAATGATTAAATCTCTTTTTTTTACTGAAACAATGGCTATTAAAAAGTTGATTTGGATGGGCAGAAGGTGCCAGCAGCAAAATGTGAAAGGGAGTAAAAGTATCCCCACCATGGGTGGTGGGGAGTGGAGACAGTGAGTTTTCACACACAGCTGAGTATTTTAAGCATGAAGTCGGTGGAGTAAGAAATAGAATTACTAAATGAGATCACTCTGTTCCACTGAACAGCAAGAAGAAAAGATATTTCAGTGGCAAAGATAAATGGGATGATTTGCCCTCGAAGACTGTGCATCTCTACTGGCTAAAAAAGCAGCTTTGGTAACCAGCTTAGTCTTAGTTACCAGTGGAATTTCCTGTAGGAATAGATAAGTCAAAAAACTAAAAACCAGAACAGATCCTGCAAGCCAGGGTGAGGAGTGCTGCTGGGATCTGGTAGTAGAACTTAAAGCCTATGGAGAACTTAAAGCTCTAGAGCTGGAGGTGCTTTTCTGCCTTTTTTTTCTTTTTTTGTGGCTGGCAAATGCGGAGTTTGTAGCACCACAGCACTGCCAGGAAGACTGCTCTAACTTTTCTGAAGACTAGAAACAATCTGATTTAATTTATAACCTCAGTTTGTATGACAAGTTTGTGTGTATTTGTTCTTGTACAAATGTCGGTGCTTTACCTTGTTTCAACACCTACTTTTCTTCCATAGATGTTATGCCCAGTTTCTGAGTTAGAATGTTTTCTGTGAGACTTCACTTTGCTAGGCTAAACCAGTTCAGTTCCTCTAGATGCAGCCTACAAATTCTTCATTTCTCTTACCACCTTAGTATCCCTTATTTGCCTGTGTTCCAGTCTGAGCTTTTTTTGTTAAATAGATTCAACATGATTTCTAAGATCATTTCACCAGGACCTATTACAATGGCATTAATAGTCTTAATCTATTTGGAAGTTCTTCAGCTCTTACATTCTAGGATTGCATTCGGTTTTCACATTTGGGATTGTTGTCACCTTGCAATTGAATAATACAACCAATTTTTAATCCATCACTTTTATTTTCAGCTGATGACTTTGTAGCTTTCTACAGAATTTGAACATATAATATTGCAGTTTGCCCTTATAAAATCAAATTTCATTTCTAAAGAAAAGGAATATTTATAGCACATGGTCTCTTTCTTTTGGTTCCCATCCTCTTCCTCTTTCTAAAATAAGTTTTGAATCTGATAGAAAATTTGAATCACATTTCACAAAGGGTTGTGGTCTTGGAAATAATTAAGCGATATGAAGAATTTCTGTTCCTGCCCATAGTCTCTGTGCTCTGTAGTTTTTTGCACATTTTCAGACATGGATCAGCTGTAGCAAGTCGTTTCTGCAGTTTTTGCATTGCTGTTTGAGCTCTGGGTGATTCCCTCGGTTACATTCAGGCATATCTTTCTGGATGACAAGGAATCTTGCCGCCTTACATCAGCTGTCATTAAAAAAAAAGGTCTTAGGAACTCCCTCACTTAGCTAGACTGAAGGATATTTAACACCACTTTTTGCTTTATTTGATTGATCAGTGCTATTAATATGTCCTAGCACAAGACTGCAAATGGATATGTTAGAAGAAAATTTTGCCTGAAAGCTAAAGTGTTAAGTAATCACTTAAAGCAATACTAAAGTATGCTCTTGGTGACTCAAAATCAGCATGCAAAAAATTCCAGGCAATAAAGCTATAATGTATTCTCAAAATCAGCTTCCTCAGAAACTGGGCCCGCCCAGAGGTGGCATATGCACCATGTTTGGCTAATTCTGTAAGCTAGTATTAGTACATTTATGTAATAGCTACTTTTTGCTCTAAGTTATTTTTACATTTTTAGTGTAAAAGACATTTTATAAAACAGTAGGTGAGATGTTTGCCTGAGCATAGTCAAAGATGAGATCATTTGTTACTGGCACAAAGAAATGGGGAATATGAAGAAATGTTTAGCGTGGAGCGTAAGGCAATTGGAAATTTTTTTTACAATCGCAAAGTTGCAGCCAGAATGTGTAAGCAATTTTTCATGTATATTTTTCCTCATGTTATTATAGAATAGGGCATAAATTATTACTGCTAAAGCTGAACAGTAATATCCGTTGTAGAAAAATTGTAGAGGCTTACATAAAATGAAAAAGGTAAATAATACAGCTACTCCTTCTGTTAAATAGCAGTGTAGCTAATCAGCTTCATGGTCAGTTTGTCAGACAAGTTGAAAATCAGGAGAAAACAATATAATATTTGTCAATTTTTTGTTCATTACCTTGCCTTTGTTGCAAAATGTATGTATTTTTGTCATTCACAAAACAAACTAAAGTCTTACTGTTTTGGTGAAAAGAGCATAGCAGGAGAAATTTAAAAAAAATCCATTTGTGCTGCTTTTATTTCATTTTGTATCAGTCAAAGGCACCATTTAGATGCCTCAAGTTGTTAACAAACATTTTCACGCATCTTAAATTCTTGTAATCCATTGTTGTTGTTGAGTTTTGGTTTTCTGTTTTTTTTTTAATTGGGTAGTAGTGCTTTGTGGAAAGGCAGGGTTTCATCTCAAAAGGTGACATACCTGAGGATGTAAAAAGAGAGAGAGGGCATGATGAATCTGTTGATACCTTTTTTCCTTTTTTTTCACCTAGTCTCTGATTTCTGTGTTGTGATCTCCTACTTACCTCTTGTTTTCTGAGTAATTACATGCTCCAAAAAAGGCCTACTTATCTGCAGGGAAGATTTTAGAGGATTGGACATTGTGCAATACACTCTCGTGGTCCCACAAATTAAAAACCAGAAAAGACCATTTTTCAAATGGGATTCAGCACAAGGGGCAAAGAGATATGCAAAGGTGTGCATGAGTGTCTGGCAAAGAGACAGCTACTTCAAAAATCTCCAAGGAAAATAAAACAGGACAGTATTTTGGTTAATAAGGGATAGATTAACAATATTTGCACAGTTATTTTCTGAACAATGACAATAACAGATTCCGCTGCTCTTTTTTAGAAATGGCTTCCAGATGGGATTCATGTTTTACAGGCCAAGATTGAATGTGACTTAATAAGTTTCTATCAGTAAAGAACATAATATTTCAGAATGTGATTTGTGTTACTAGGCTATGCTTCCCTCTATTTGTAGACAGCCATTTATTACCATTTGTTCATTTCTGTTTACTACTGCCCAGGACTTTTAAATATTGTTGAGTATAATTTGAAAGAAATAATCAGTCTGGTGTAATAACCAGGTGAGTGTAACTATGTCGTAATAATATTTGAAGTGCTAGTTAGAAGACTGTGATTTTGAAAGACAGTAAATTCATTCAGCTGTTTTCTTTGTAGCATCAGAACAAGATACAGGACAGGTTATCAGGAGCCTTAAGATGGTGGGACACCATTTCGGTGAAACTTGGGCTGTTTTTCCTGGGTTTGTAATACTTTAGTAGGGGATAATTACATTCAAAGATTTTTCTTTTTAATTCTTACATTATCTTTTTTGCATCTTCAGCTTCAATTCCCTCTTCATGTAATATTTTATCTTGAAATTTCTGCAAGAAAAATATGTGTCCATAACACTGAAAGAAGAAGCTTTTGAGAAAGGTATTCTGAAGCAGGGTTATCTAAGTATATGAATCAATTTTGAATTGTTTTAAAATCCTGACTTTTACAGGAGTCACCTTAATTTCTTCATGTACCAATACAGCTCCTTACACACATAAAGCATTAATGGCTAATTCTCTTTATTTTTCCAGCTGATTCTTCCCTGCATAAAATGGAAACTACATAATGTCTTTTAAAACTTGCTCATCGGTTGGTTGAGTTGGTTTTATGAGTGGATTATAACTACAGAGTTAGTACAGTTTCTGCACAGAAATCAGAAAGATACGGAAGCCTTTTAAATCTTCAATGTAAATCAGGCATTCTAATTTATACTATAAAAATGAATGGAACTTTAGCAGTGATGCTTTTCTCTGAAGTAGTAAAGATTCAGTTAACACAAAACAAACCAAAATAAAACCCAAAGTCTTTATTCAAAATAGTGGGTGCCAAGTGGACTGGACAAAGTGGTAACCCTGCAAATTAGAACACCTTACTCTAAGTGAAGTGTATCCAGAAGCACTTTGCACCTTTGCAATTTAGAAAATAATTTGACTTTCTAGCCAGTAAAACATAAAATGTAGAATTATTCTAAAATTCAGGCAGGAAAATTGCCAGCTACACTTTTTAGTTGTATGTTTAGCCTGTGTTGCTGGACATTTGAAATAATTCGCTATTGAAAGCAGTAGTGCAGACAGCGTGTCTTGTACTGTATTGAAGGCAGTGTTTTTGGCTTTCAAACATAAACCCTTTGCAAGGGAATGCTACTGACATGCCCAAATGCCTTTTGCTTTCTTAGTAGTTTCTAAAAATTGCCTCCTTTTTCAAGGGGAAAAAGGGAGAAAGGATTGGGCTGTTTGTTTTGTGGTGGGAGTGTGAAAAGGAGATTGTTTTAAAATTAGAAATAGAATGTCATACGTAGTCTCCAGTTATGGATTTCTTTTCCTAGAGGAAAAATGAGAGGTATTGGTGGAAAGTATTTTGGATGGTGATGTGGTGACGCTAATCGGGAGAGAGGGTTTGACTGTTTCATGAAGACCGGGTTCCCACACGAGGTGCTGATACAGACACACAAAGGACACTACGTAGAGAGAAGGTTAAAATGCTTTTTAGGTACTCAGCTCTCAGGTGTTACTGTGGTAGCCCTATTTCACTGCTTAGGCAATCACCACTAGCAATTCTGGATAATTCCCTGTATAGTTTTTACAAAGCTAGCATGAAAATAAAATAAAAAAAAGCCCCTGTATCGCTTTCGCTCTGTTATATAATCAGAAAGAAAGCCAAGACTGACATCAGGACATTTTCTCTTCTTTGTAGGTCACTTCAAGGCAGAAATTCAAGCACCTTGGAGCAATCACTGGTTTGAAGAGACTGCTTCTATCATTTATGGTGGTACGGTAATATTATATGGGAAAAAGTGAAATTGTGAGAGGAGTGGAGATCAGAGTAAAGCCAAATCACTACAGGGTTTGAGCAGCAATTGGCTGTAAAATTAATATGGAGCAACAGTTGGATGTTGCAAAGTTGAGCATTAATCCAGTGTCTGCTAGAAAAAGAATGTATTTATCTAAATTTCTGCTTCACAGTGATTGTACTGTGCAAGCTATTAAACAAAGTAAAATAAAAAATCGACTCTAAGTCCATTGAATATGTTTGATGAATCTGACATCTTCACTCAACTTGCATGAAAAATAACTCCTGCATGGATGAGAAAAGGGATTATAGCTCCATTCCAAATCTTTTTACGGTAGAACTTCAATCTGGGTAGGAAAGTTGCCTTTTTATCAAAATTATTTTTATTGAGAGAAGCAGAAATGCGTGTTGCATATACATGTCTTCTTGCATAGTGTACATTCTGATACAGTTAATTCAGCCAATTTTCTGGTATTATTCTCAAGATCTGTGCCATGGATATTAGAGACCTCTATATGGGTACATTTTTCCTCTAATTTTTTCCGCTTTTTCCTCTGGTCATAACTGTATACATTCAAGCAATTTAATTTAAATTTAGAATCACCAAGGTTGTTCTAGAAGATCTGAAGCTCTGCCACAGTTAGCTAGTTATTTTGTTGTAGAAGGAGTTGCCTGTAGCTCTTACATCTTTATTTTTTAGCTCAAGAAGAGATAGAGCTTAAAACTATCTGTGTTTAAAAAGTCTCCACTATTTTTCCATCTAATTTATGCATAAATTAATATTTCAGCTTATGACAATAGCAGTTGATTTTCAAGCCTTCAACTCTGAATGTAGAATTTGGGGGCTGAAGCAGGCCCCTTTTTCAAAATGCATGCATATGTGCTCTGCTTAGATTTGGGAGGAAGAACACTGAATAGTTTGAATGTTATTGTTTCCTGCAGTATCAAGGTAGCATCTCTTGTTTTGGTATTGAAAAGGTTCGTGATTTTGATGCCAAAAGACTCTCTTACTGGGTAGTTCGAAATAATTTCTCAGATGTGAAAGGGGATTCTGTCCCTAGTGGAAAATCGTACATGGCAAGACTTAAATATCTGTCCCCATTGTCATTGATGGATTTCTGTCATCAGTTTCATGGGAGGAAAAATTTGGTCTATCAACAATACTGTCAGATAGCAGGCAGTTAAAGTAAATTTTTCCCAGAGTATTTAAAAAAACCCACCAACTCTAGGACCTGTGACATTCTAAAACATAGTTTAATTATATTACTGACATTTTTCTTTTAAGATTTCAAGGTGAAAGGTTTGTGATTTGTTCGAATTTTGGTAAAGCATTTCACGCTGGAAATAAGGATGCCAGGGGTCAGAAGCAATTAGGCTTAAGAGTCTGAAAAAATCTACTCCCAATTAGCAATTTGCTACTGCTGTCAAGTAAATATAAGCATATTTGAGTACGGTAAGCCCAAACTGATATATTTAAGTGATTCATTTATAATGGTATTGTAGTCTTTGATGTCTTGGTTCAGTAATACCACTGAATTTTCTGCAGTGACATTCAAGATTAAAAATGTTTTGTGCTATCAAAATGAATAAGAGCAGAATAACATCTGAGGATCTGATTCTGCCCATTTTTATGCAAACAGCCCTTTGTGTCTACTCCTAGCTGTGCTACACTGCACAGTGAGTACGGTGCCAAAGCGGGCTCATGGGCTGGGAGCAGGGTAGCCTGTTTGCTCAATGCTTTGCCAAAGCTAATTTACTTTGCTAAAAACCAGGGTAAATTAGACAGTGTGCAGCATTAAGCAATGTGGTTAAACTGCTTCCACTTACCCAAGCTGGCTCCTCTGGAGCTGCTCTGGCTGTGTCTGTGCAGCACAGTGTTGTGCAGCACAGACATGCCCTGACTAAAACTGATGTGTGTGAAATTGTATTCATGTAAGGAAGGACTGATGAATCATGCCCATCCTCTCTTGTGCAGAAATTCCGGCCTCAGATACAGGCAGAATGTACAACTAAGCATGTTTTCAAATAACTACAGTATGACTGTCATTGCATTTGACCTCAGTAATGTGATTCTCTGAGTAAACACAGAAAAGCACCACAACTGATTATAATTAAATATAAGTAGCTAAGCACAGATCTGTGGTATAAATAGATGTGTTACAGCTGACAGTTAAAGTTTGAGTTCAGTTTACGTGTGAGCCTTTGTGTTACTCATGTAAATCAATGTTCTCGCTTACAAGAGAAACCTCGTAATTTACCACTACCCATAAAGTAGCCTCGCTGTAATCAATAGTGATTCCTATATGGAATTACTGTGGAGAGCAGCATTTCTTCCATCCATATCCTCAGTATGATTACTCTATGGTTTGGCACCACGACAGAAAAATATCCAGTGAGCTCAGTAGTTTTCTGCGTGGAAGGACTTAGTTGTCCTAATTTGGTACAAAAATTCCGTTCAGTTTAAAGTAAGCAAAACTGGAATTAAATACTCCACATGGGGAAGGCTTGAGTATAGTCTTGGGGGGGGAAGAATTGTTTGCAATTTCACTGTATTGAGACTTTACAATTCAATTCAGCTTTATTTTTTTCCATGTAGAATACAGTAATCAGAAATCCTCAGTGTTGTCTGCCATGTTGATAACAGTAAAGGACGATCTGGAGATTTGTTTTGTCTCTGCTTGTGGTGATAATTATGTATTGAGATAATTATACATTTGAGACTGAGAGCAGACCATATACAAATGAATCTTGAAACATTTTACAGCCTTCTGATCCTGTGAGCTGTGCTCAGCATTTCAGTCCACCAAACAGGAATGATGAGTGCAGAGAGGTTTCTGAATCCCTCCACTCCTCTTGGGAGCCTGGGGGTGCCCGTGGGGGTGCAGGGCTCTGAGACACTCTCCCAGGGCACCTCGTGGAGCCACAGTCCCTGTCCAGTGGGGATGTCCTTCTATAAAACAGGCTGAAGCTTTGAACTTCAGAGTAAGGTAGGGACTCTGAAGCACGCAGGAACCCGAGTCCTCTGTAACTCAGCAGACCACTAGACAACTCCACAAGGTCATGGGTAATTGCCAAGTACCCACGAGCCCAAGATATGAGCGAGATCCATCCTGGAAGCAGCCAGTGATGTCAGTAAGTGGTAGGTGTGCTCAGGGCACCTGGATTAAAGTGATCCCCTCAGAGAAGCGAGTCCAGACTTGCCTTTTTGTGGGGTTAAAGGAAGCTGTAGCTGGAAGCTGAGAGCTCGGTGTACTCACAGAAACCTTAGCTTTGGCACTTAGCAGACTGACAGGACCAAAACAACAGAGCCAAGTGAATTCAGATTTTACAGTCAGCAAAGCAGAGGTTTTCTGAATCACTTTCGTGCATTTGGATTGTCTGAATTCCACTTTCAGTGCCTTGTGTGCATCCTGAGCGTATGGCTCTGTGTTCCAAAAAAAAATATAGGTTACATTTCAAATAAGCAAAATTTAGAAAACAATTGTGTTTTGGTGTTAGTATGTGTTTGTGATTACTAAAGTTAAAAACATTCCTGTACTGTTCTGGTCACCTATGTAACTAAGAGCTCAGTGGAGCGGAGCATACCTCTTGCAGTTACATACCACAGACACGTCCAAATGTAATGTTTTAAAAAGCTGTGACTAACTAATGGGGGAATAGAAGAGTTTGTTAATAAGATATGGTAAACATGCAAAATAAATAGCACTTTTAAAAAACCAAATAGTAATTCTCCTTGGCACTGGATTACAGCAGCAAGGAGTGACAGTATTTAAGCTGACAAAACTACTACAGAAATCTGTGATCTGCTTTCCTGTTCTCATTTTCCATTTCTCGTGTGAAAGACACTTTTTTTTGACTTTGTCCATCTTGGTATAAGGATAGCTTACATACAAAATGCTGTACAGTTTTTCACGCAATGTTGTGATTTTTAAGATACACATTACACAGTCATGTTTTCTTTTGTAAGCAGAAGAGTAACCCCTCACTTCAAGAATTATCTTCACATAAAGTGTGCTGTGTGTCGTCTTCAACTTTTGCCAACAGAACAGTATAGTATTTTTAAAGTGTTATCTTTTTCCTGTATTGTTAAGTTTATTTTCCACTTTAAGACAGAGGCTATTGAATCCCTACCTTTGCATACAGTCAATTAAAGCATATATGTACTCACAAGATGGATTTACTGGAGTTCTTCAGTGACTGCTCAGTGATACAATAGTATCTCCATTCAAAAAGATACAATAGCAAGACAGATGAAGGACAAACTGCAAAACAGTAATTTTACTACTTCTCAGCTTAGCAGACCTACCTCAACTCCGCAGTTGTTCACAAATACTGCATTTGTATTTAGCTAGAAATGTGCTGTTCTTATTTTAGGTACAAGAAAGGACAAGATTAAGAAGGTCAAGCCACTTCAGGCTGTTTTCAGCCATATAAACTGAACTCGTGAAGATTTATCTTTGTAATCTCTGCCTCCGCTTTGCTTGCCTGCCTCGTTGGGATGCAGGGTGCTTGGTTTCTCAGTGTTCATCACAGCACAGCTCCCACTCCCTACAGTTTGCAGTGGCAAGTGCTCAGCACTTCGACAAATTACACTCCTCCATACCAAGCACCACAGTTAACAACCACATGTGCAAAGTGACTCGTATCACACAGGAAATCTGTGGCAAAGGCAGCAATACGATTCAGTTCCCTGGGGCTGCACTCGTGCCTTAATCGTGAAAACATGTTCCCTTCTCTACAGTCGTCTGCTTCGTTCAGTGTGTCGTTACAGCAGCTGCCACAAAGAAAGTACAGCTTGCACAGAGCTTTTAGTGCGCAGTGATTCATCCTCCAGCACAGGTCCTCTCTGTGCGCTAAATAACACAGAGGAGCCGCGGAAAACTCTCTCTGCTCCAAGGAATTACATGCAGTTCCCTCTGCCTCATCACTCACATCATCCACCAGAGTCCTTGTCCTTTTGTCTGCCTCTTCTACCACCAAGTGAGTTGGGTGCATGGGAGCGGTGGGATTCCTGATCCAATTCCTGCGCTTAATCAGGCCCGACAGCAGCCGCAGTGAGCGGCAGGATCAGGGGAAAATGTTTTGAACGCCAGTAGCCCCAGGGCTGGAGCATGCCCAGATGTTTCATGGAATGGCTCTGGCAGACCAGTCACACACAGGTGTTTATTGGCTTGAAGTAAAAGTCAGGAATACCAAGAATAATTCATCCACCACTTGGCTCTTCAAACAGAACAGGAACGAGCACAACGTGCAAATCTAAACGGCAGATAACAGCAGCTCCCAGCTAACACACACACACAGTACCCCCTGAGCTGCTTGCCTGATGAACTTTTTATTTTCCTGGAATGAACTCGTTTTAGTTATGAAAGCTGATTATGCATATAGTAAAAGGCATGCAGCCAAGCAACTGTACAACTCACTTTTCCACTAATATCTGTCATTTTTAGGAACAAAACATGCTGCTGCTAATTGCAAGTACAAATCCACTTAGAAATATGATTTGCAGTTTACTTTCTCTTTACACATAAAAGCTATTTAAAACATCTATCTTGATCAAAAGTAGCACTGTGTACTTAGATTAAATATACTCATTTTCACACTAAAGTTACTTTAAGGAGCGAAGACTTGCTGTATGTGGAAAATCAAAGGAGAAACGTAAGAAACTATTCCAGAGAGGTTCACTACTCTGCACAGCAAAAGCTCTGCACAGCCTCTCCGTGACCTGGACTCCGCACGATTTATTGGTTATCTTTAATAAAGCGAAATCCAAGCACCTTTTCTGTTTTGTTACTTCCACTTTAGCACTAGCAGTAGCAGACAGACAGACAAAGTTTAGTTTTAGCCTGGGAGCTAAAAGAAATACTTCTAACATACATATGCACTGTTACAGTCTGACTTATAAACGCTCGGTAGTAAAGTCAGCGGGAATTGAGCACTAAAACTGGAGAAGAGTAAATGGAAAGAGATCCTGCTGTATTTGCAGACTCGTGGTAATAAGGAAAGTGCTCCTGACTGCTCTTGGAGACTTGTCATGTAAGTGAGTAAGGGGAGAGGTCAGGCAGTGACAGACTGCTCTTCCAGCCTGAAGTGGGGAGTTGCACCAGACAGAAAAAACCAAAACCAGTTTGAAACATGCATTTAACTAAAAATTAATGTTTTTAAAACAAATTATACCCATCATTTAGAAATGTAATCTGAAAGTACCGTAACTCCTGGCTTTTCTTCAGTTGACGTCTGGCAGCATGCTGTGCATTGTTCACAGGAACTGCTCTAAATCTCCCTAAATTCTGATGATTCTGATGTCATTTTCTAAGCTTATTCTTTCAAGTGACATCAATCATGACTCAACCTGGCCTCTCCTGCTACATGTGACAAAGGCTCCTATTTTTAAACTTTCAGACAAACACAGCCTGTATAACTTCATTTTTTTGCCAAGAAATGTCAGTTCAAATCTCACTATTCTGAGCATATTCTGTTCTTTGAGATACTTGTCAGCTGGCCTATTTGTATCAGGTTTGTAAGAAATTAAATGTTTTTCTAGAAGCAAAATATCAGACTCGGAGAGCAGAGCTTCCACCTTGCACTATTAATAGAATTTGTGAAAATCTGTGGTTCTGTTGTTAAGAATCACAGGCACTAATTGCACAGAGCCAACAATTCACTCAGTGTGGTGGTTAAAATGGATACATGGATAAAAAATGATTTGTATTAGTGCTTGCAGTCTCTTCTAAATGTCAAATACTTTCTTGACATTCTAAAACCCAGGCTGTAAAGCGAAAGTGGGAGAGCAGCATTTCGTATTAATTTAAAAATGCACAAAGCTGATCGTCCCCTTCTAGCACTGAGCATTTCAGTGCTGCACAAAGACCCAAGATGCTGACTGTAACTGGCTGCACTCCTTCAACTCATCATGGCTCTCATTTGTCTTCCAGCAGAGTGGTGAAAGTTTTCCTTTAGATAAATAAATTTTACTTCCTATGTAAAAAGATATTTACAGAGATCCCCCACAACAAGTTTTCCCACGTGGAGTAAGTTGTAATGTTCATCTGCCCCATTTCCCAGGCATGGCAGTGTCACCATTCTCCTGAACTGGCAGTTCCTCTCGTGTCAATCCCCAGCCCATGCATGTATCTCAGTGTATTTCAGTACTGTCACTTCAGCTTTATCCTGTTCACTTTAATCACCTTGCAGGGTTCAAAGGACACCTGGACATATTTTCGTCTCTAGTCGCCGAAACATTCACCAAAAGTTCTAGTGTAAAGGATTTATGATATTTCCTTAGTTCACAACATTTATGTCCTTACCATACATCCATTAGACTCTACTTTTTTTACTCTGCTAACGTAGAATGATGCACAGGTGTAATTGAACTGACAAAAGTGTTAATGTTTGTCTAGAACAGATCACTTATATTTAGTACAACTGACATTTTACTCATTGTTCTCATTAGTACCCACATTTATTCCAAAAGAATTGTGAAATGAAATCATCAAAAAGCTACCAGCTGCACAAGTCTTCTGAAGCCTCCGTCTGAGTCTGCCTTAGACATTACAAAAACATGCAAGAAGGCTTAGAGATAGTCTCAGAAAAAAAAAAAAGAATAGAAAAGGAATATCCAGGTGGCTTTTTAACTGCGGAATACAATAAAGTAGAGTTTGGAAAGTATTACACAGAAATATAATAACAAAAAAACCCAAGATACGCCATTTACAAGTTGAAATACATAGTGCTGTGCCTTTGCATAAGCCGAGATCAGTAAAGCAGACAGAGCTCGCTCTGCAGGGTTTGAGAACTGTGTGACAGCTCCGAGTACACAAATGTGTGACTGGCAGCTTACAGGTGTGCTGAGTAACACTAGAAAATCTTTTAGGGCTTAAGGCTAATGAAGGCTAATTACTCTGAAACACTGTTTTGTGGATTTCAGGAATAATTGCCTGAACTGACAGCAAGGAATTGCTGCCTCCATTTTGAGAGCACTTGGGAAATTACTTAAAAGTGCGTGAGATTTATCAGGAACACACTGTAGGTGTAAAAGAAGTGAAACCCTGGAAGGACAGCAGCTAAGCTAAGCAGCAGAGGGCAGGGCCATCAAACGCAGTCCCACAATTTCCATTAAATAATTCAGACAAAGAGTAAATAGATTTTTCAGCCACACATATTTACTACCATGTGTTTGACAGGACTTTGATGCTTTTGCACTGAAATTCGCTCCCAGATACTAATCTCAGATATTAATCCAAAGATAATAACCAGACGGCTCTCACACGTTTGATTACTTGCCGAAATATTTATCATCTTTGCTGATTGCGTCTTATCTCAAAGCCAGACCCGGAGCCCAGAGAAGTCATCAGCTTGGTTCCAGGGTAAGAGCTGCCAAGCCCATTGTGAGGAGTGTTACAGAAGTCAAAGGGACCACACATGAAACCAGGCACTGAAGTTCAACAGTAAAAGTCAGCAAGACCTGGCATTAGATTACAAGGTCTTCAGAGCAAAGACATTCCTGATTTCCCAGGCACAGAAAGACAAGACATAAAACTCTGATACTGTTAAAATAAAAACGAAACTTTTCTAACTTCACTGGTACTGCATGTTTATCCACTGCCATCTCATCTGTGCCACACTTAAACTGCAGGAACGATCCCAAGTGCTTAAGTGGTACAGATGAAAGTCATTTGAGGCTAACTATGGGAGGAGTTCCTACTATCGCTCATCTAGGGGTTGAAGTGGTGTCAGCTCTCTGCTGATACTTCACCCTTGTCCCGTACACATGATACAGAAAGCAGCACAGCCATTAGGTGCTCGCAGTGAAGCAATCCAGACTAAGCACTTTCCAATAGCACAAAATGAGGCAATTTACCAGGAAGAGAGGGAGTTGCATTAGCATGAAAAAATTCTAAGTTATTCACAAGATGCTGAAAGAGAAGGAAGACTCATCAATCCTGAGCACTGGAACCACGAGGATCCATAAGGATTTTACATGATGCTAGGGAGCCCAAGCCAAGTAACCAGTGCTGTAAGCGGAGCTGTGAGGGGAGCAGAGCAGTAGCACTGCCTTCCTGCAGAGCTCCCGCATATTTGGAGAGAATCTGGCCTCTTGTGTTTTCCACTTAGATTTTGTGACAGATAAGTTAGCCTAGTTGGGAGCGACCCAGGAGTTCCTGCAGAAAATCTGAGCACGAGTGTGTCACAGGGGGTACTTAAATGCGGTTGCAAGGACAATAACAACCACCAACTGATGAATGTGTCACATTTTGCCAGTGGCAGCCAAGTTAATACAGCCACCACCATCCCGCTGGTACAAGGTAGGTGAACGTGACGGAGGTTCAGGGTTAAAAGTGCAACGACCTTGTCAGTGATACAGACACTTCAACCACACCCATCTTGGGACCTGATGGATTCAAACAGACGCTAAGAATAGGCAGGTTTTAATACCATTCCAGAAGATGACTTCTGAAGACCACAAAGTCAAGAGCTACGTTCAGACTGTGACTCTGCAAAGGGAAACTACGTGAAGAGCCTGCCACGTGGTAGCCCAGGGCTGCACACTGGGTATTACCTGGCACGGAGTAACATACCTGCTCCCTGCTAAATGCTTTAAGTGGTGACTGCTCCTTCTTGTAGTTAAGGAGTAAATGCCGCCTTGCTGCTCACATCATCTTCCCATGCTGCTTTCACCCACAGGTTGCTCAGTTCTGTGCCAGACTTGCAGACTTGCCGGTGTTCAGAGCCCAGCAGTGCCCCAGCTTCTCCCTTCCAGCGGTTCCTGGCCAGCCTCTCCTTTCTGCTCCACATTGCCCTTGTTAAACTCTTGGCCCCTGACATGGAGAGGCTTTTTGAGAAGATTGGTTAGGAAGAAAGGAAACGAGATTAAACCGAATGGGTCACTTGAGAACACTTGCAGAAATTTTGTCTTTATTTGCTTGGTCTGGTAGCTTTGGAAGATAGGAACTCCACATGTTTTATGGTTACATTTATATAACAAATAAAGTCTTTAATTACAGCAACTCTTGCTTTAAAGCAGGCAGTAGGGAAGCCAAAAGAAAAATAAAAGAGTTTTCAGTCAGAGTAATAGTGTCTGATAATCAGAAGTGTCACAAAATCCTCTGAAAATTAAAAATGGAATAATAAAATATTTTCCTCATTTACTAAGTTACTGTATAATCCCTCATTTCAAACACTGTGGTGTTACCTACGGCAAAGAGTGACAGAGTGGCACCTCCTGCTTTGCTTGGAAGAGCTTCCCTGCAGCTCCCCTGCCGTGCCACAGCATCCCCCAAGCCCACACGGCTGTCTGACAGTCATGGAGAGTGCAGTGTCAGAATCAGGGTACGAATGTAGTTGGATTTTTGAAGAGAAAACAGAACTTGATACTTCAGTTCCCACAGGGTACCACCACAGAGACTATTTTCTGTAAAATGAAACCAGTGGAGTGATGTTTTACACCACAATATCACATAAAAGGCAAGACAGTTGGCCCAGTGATACTCCTACACAGACAAATTCCTGTGTCTCTGGACAGGTTCACATTTCTTTATCTGGCAAGCATAAAATTGTAGCCTTTTCATTTAGGGAACAGTTAAGCTAATCCCACAAGATTTCATGTTTAACTAGGTTTGTAGGGAACAAGTTTGTAGTCTGCATTCAATCAAGCTCATTTGACTTTCAGAAAATAGGGGCAAACCAGTGTATTTGAAATGCAAAATTCTAAGCTTCCTGAGATGTGTCTGTCCTGCTAAAACTTTGGTATTCTGTCAATAGACTTCTTTCTTTAGTCTGCCTTTAATCTTCCAATTAAGCAATGTAAGCCTGCTTCTTTCATTAAAATATATTAGTGTACACTAAAGCACTTGATAAATACATAATATATACACGAGCACACAGGCTCAGTAAAGGCTGCTGTTGGCATGACAGTGACATCAGCTGCACTCATGACAAGATGCAGGCTCTTGGCCTTCAAAGTCTCACCTATTCAAAAGCGTGGTCAGGCTCTGTGCTTTTTTCAGTGTGGTTTGAACGGGGGTTGGATCCAGCTGTGGCCAGTGATGATCTGAATTCAATGAAGTCGAAAGAAGACAATAATTCAGGTTCAACTTTGGTTTTTGAGAAAACAATGGTTCAAATCAATCTTTGGTTTTGGTTCTACTTCCTGCTTAACAGCTGTGTAAAGAAAAACATCTGGAATAATATCCCAGCAGGGCCAATAACTGAGGCTGCTCTTTCATACTATCCAGATAGAACCAATAATAACAAAGCTTTCAAGCCAGTTTTCAACAACAAAACCCAAAAAACCTCCAACCAAACAAGAAAACTCCTTTTGTGCCTTACAGTCAATAAGCAGCCAGGACTGCAAATGGGACTTGGAGCATACTGCCCCCATTGGCACCAGGCAGGGAAATGGGACGAGACCTGCCGCTCTGGCTCTGCAGGAAAGAGGCAGAGCACAGCTCACATATACACAGCTAATTCCCTCCTGCAGCCAAGCTGGCCGCACGGCTGCGAGGGCCAAGCACGGGCTGAGGCCCCGCCAGGAAGCTCTAACCGCCTGATCCTCCTGTGAGATGCTGAATCGTGGATCTGAGTGCCCCATTATGCCAGCACTGCCTCTGGTGCCAGCTGGTAAGAAGCGCTGCGCTCAGTGCATCTCTTTGCACCTTCTCGCTGCTCTGCTCAGCCATGTCTCTGACTGTTTTTAGTGAACTCCTTCGAACCCAGGACTGAGTCTTTGTTCCCTGTTCATACAGCGCCTAACACAAGCCAGTCTGTATTTGGGAGCTGGGCTCCAGAAGTTGCTTCGAAGTAGGTTTAGTGGGGAAGCATAACCCACACAGGGCACACAAAACTCCGTGGGGTGGTCTCAACTCCTGCTTACATCTGGGCAGCTGCCCCATCATCTTGTGTCTTGATCATGACACATCGTGACAGACCAACTTCAGAGAACCACAGTTGCTTAAAAATAAGCCAGTAATGCAAGTCTAGGAAAGGG
The DNA here is from genome assembly GCA_013396755.1 of Sclerurus mexicanus. Classification (NCBI taxonomy): domain Eukaryota; kingdom Metazoa; phylum Chordata; class Aves; order Passeriformes; family Furnariidae; genus Sclerurus; species Sclerurus mexicanus. The sequence goes on along the minus strand of VWZF01006202.1, from coordinate 684,190 downwards.
AGGGGACACACCAGGGAATGTCCACAGGTCACAGAGAAAACAATCAGAAATGCCCCTTGTGGCCATTGCCTTAAATAAGAACCCCCGAAGTCAACAGTGGCTGCGTAAGATTTAAAATTGCTCCTGGTCTTTTTTACCACGTGCTGCTCTCATGCATCAAACAGGCCACAGGGACCTCTCAGAGCAGTTCTGTTTTCATGGGACAAACCACTGTTTATGTGCTTCTCCATCTGGAACAAACAGTAGCTGCTCATCCATTTCAGACACACACCACCTCAGTGTCCATTGGGAAGGAGGTAGAAGATGGCCTTGTATCAAATTTTTCACTGATTTTCAAGATGAGTCCGTCATCCCTTTCTCGCTCCTTGTAAACTGAGGCTGTACAAAGGCCAAGAGGAAAACAAAGAACAAACTGCCAATGATTAAACACCGTTTGGCAATTCTGTGTTAAAGCTGTGATCACTGCACTCTGGTTGCAAGAGTTAATGAAGTTAGAAGGAAGTAAAGCAACAGCAGGATCTGGAGTTCTCCTTCTGGGTACTGCATTTCAGCTCCATAATTCCCGCAATTTCAGCTTTCTTTACAAATGAAGATTTACTGGTGCTTATTTATATTTACCAAGGAGGGAACAGAAACCGCAGCACATTTACAGCCAGGTCTCTGATCTCCTGTTCCGTGACTTACAAAACCGAAGATGCATTTTCAGGGTGGTGCTTGCATTTGTAACGTTCTCAGTTCACCTCTGCCCTACCCACAGACCCTCTGCTTTTAAAATGTCCAAATCCCTTCAAACTAAGCTTCCATGAGCCTGTGTGTAATCCTGTAGAAGGCTCCTAACATCTTTGTTAGAACACAAATCTAAATTTCACTTGAAAATTATAAGATGCCGCCTGGGTTTTTATAGCACATTCAAGTTGTGAATACTAATACAGCTACTGAAAAGAAACAGACCTAATTACAAAATAAATGGTGACCTAATTTTCTTTATTTCTTATCAACAAGTTTTCAGACACTGCTTGTGCCATCTGGACCCTTTTGGAAATCCTGACGACATTTTTCTACATTCATATTATTGAAATGTGTATCTGGCAGCTTTGTGCCACTGAGTCCTTAAAAAATTCTTGAAACAGAAGCAAAACAAAGTCTCAATAATCACACGGATTTGCCCTCTTTGTTCAAATGTTGGATGTCAACTACACAAAATACCGTAGTATTTTATTATAGAGATGTAAAATCATTCCATACGGTCTTCCAAATATCCAACTTGTATTTCAGACGCAGATACCAAGAGGGGAAAGTCTCCAGCTGTCTAGAACTCTGAATTTTCTCATTTGTACTGTCATTTAGCATAAGACAAAATTTAAGACCAGATCTTAACTGTTTCCAAATGTTTTTGTGTGTGTTTCTACTGAAACTTTTAACCGTTATCTAGCACCAGAATTCTTAAACAACAAATGCTCCCACTGTCTTCCTTTAATTTGGTATTCATTTTCTGTTGAATGCTTGGTATCATGCATTAATCATGGTATGATAAATACTTAATGACTCTGAGAGCAGAAGGATCTTGGGCAAATTGCAAATACAAATGATTTTAAGAACCAATACACAGAAAACTCTTAATCCTGTGGGGAAATGACTATAGATAGAACAGTAGCAAAACCAGATTATAACTTTAACTTCAAATCTCTGAAGAAAGTATTCATCCTTTGAAACAATCTCAGAAAAGCTAAATACGAACTTTACTGAGGAAGAAATTCCCCATGCACAGTAGAAACCTGGACCGAAGTACACATGGGAAGTGCAGAATACCACACTGAAACAAAACAGAGGGGGCTTAAAAGTCTTCAATCTAATCCTAGTATGTGTTAGCCTATTTTTTTTTTCCCCTGGAAAAGACATAACACAATGCAAAAAGTAACTCGGTTTAAGCGTTAGTTTCTTTGAGTCCTACCAATGAGCACAGCCTCCCGTGGGACTTTCGAGTGGCCTACAGGCATGTGTGTGATGAAACACTCCGAGTCAACAACTCGGGTAACACTCCCACACTCTGCAAGGCCCAATGAGCTGATGTTTCAGTTTGATGCACTGACATAAGCTTTTCCTCCCAGAAAGAAAATGGTTTGATTTGGGGTGGGCTACGGGAAAGGGTAAGCAACTATTTTGAGGGAGTGTTTGGCAACAAAAGTAAAATATTAAGAACTGTTGTCCTGGTTCCAGAGTGCTTTATTGTTCCATTTAAGATAATTGGAGCATGGCAGTTAATAGAGAGACCTATGAAATAATTTACTACTTAGGCATGTTACCTTTAAAAGTAACTTTGTTCATCCTGGAGAAGAGAAAGCTTCGAGAAGACCTCATAGCACCTTCCAGTATTAAAGGGGGCTACAAGAGAGCTGGAGAGAGACTTTTTGCAAGGGAAGGTAGTGACAGGGCAAGGGGTAATGGCTTTAGGCTGAAGGAGAGCGGGTTTAGACTGGGCATTAGGAAGAAATTCTTTAGTGTGAGGGTGGCGAGACACTTGGAGCAGTTTGTCTACAGAGATGCTGTGAATGCCCCATCCTTGGAAGTGTTCAACGCCAGGCTGGATGGGGCTCTGAGTAACCTGGTCTATTGAAAGTGTCCCTGCCCATGGCAGGGGGTTCAGAACCATGTGATCTTTAAGGTCCTTTCCAACCCAAACCATTCTAGGAGTATACAATATGTTACAGTGCAATTTACAATAAAGCAAAAAACACTTTCAGTGGTATATCAATAATTTATTGTTTTGCATAAGAAGGTAAGGTCAGATTTCAGGTAAGACATCAACCAAGGACCTGATGGCAAATTCAAGTATAGAGCTTGGTACAATATTAAAAAATGCTACCCTTTGACTACAGCAAACAGCTAAAACACAATAAAAACATCTGGACTTGACTGTCAAAACATACAGTTCTCTAAAAACCCACACAGCACAACTTGAATATGCGGAATATTGGAAACATGTTTAGTCGTCTTCGTTCCCAAATTCTTAGGAGTCAAAGGAACAATCCACTCCCCTGCTCCCCTTGGTATCCCAGAAGAGTTCAGTGCACAGGCTCAGCATCCATCACGATAAGCAGGCTCCTGTCCTCTTGAAACTGCTGGGCTAAGACTTTTATTCTGCCTTGACCTACTGTCATCTCTGCCTGCCTCGTGGAGGCCGGGCCTTTGATTTTTAGCTTTTGAAGCTAACACTGCAATAATGTTGATTTTTCAAAAGTAATCTAGTGATGTAATTAAAACCATTTCTCACTCCTCAAAGACTGTGCACACTTTACTCTGTCGGTTGGATTTATGTTTTTGAGATTCCCTTTCTTTTGCAGGTGTTACTATTCAGGAATTAGCTCCTGGCTCAGAGACGGGGCAGGCAGCCATCTGTCTGGGAGACTCCTGCCAGGACTGTGCCGAGGATCAGAGGGTCAGTGTCTCTGTAAATGCAGCAAAGCACCACGCTGCTCGCTCCTGCCCAGGACAGCAAAGCTGTGTAGAAGATCCTCCTACTAGACCACACCAAACCAGGAATGGAAATTAAATTAATTTCAAAAGGACAGGAAAAACAGCCTGCAGGACAGCCAGAACTGTTTCTACCACGGATTTTGCAGATTATTCTAGCATCTATTTCATAAAGAGAGAAGCAGGTCCCTTATGTGACCGTGACGATGGCCCAGGGTTCTGAGACAGCCCAGGTTAGAAGCAGTGTTGATAGTATTTTAGTAAGGTTACTAAAGCTCCTCTTGTTGGAAATGGCCAGATCCTGAGAAATGCAGAGTGCCCTCTTCGTTTCAAGAGATGGAGAAGGCACTCGACGTCTCACAGGGAAAGGCAAACTGACCCAATGATTTCCATATCCCCTGAAAAATAGTTTCATTTTCAGTAATTCAAAAAAAAATAGACAATGTTTTCTCAACTCACAGAATTTCTATGCAATTTATTTAATCAACAAATTCCTATTTGTGTTACAAAAAATTTTAAGTCCACCAGGAAAATGGTGAAATTTGACAAAAGTTATGTTATAGCTGTTCAAGCAGAGCGTGTATCCATCCAGGGACTCAGCACATCTGTAACTCTTGCATAAACATTTCCAGACTCCTAGGGATTTTGCTGTTGTTTCTTGCATTTCATTTGTTTTATACAACTCTAAGCCAAATGCAATGACCCACACATTAAATACACATTTAGAATAAAACTGCAAAATCTGATGGCTTTATCAGCGTACGAACTGAAATAAAATATTTACATGGAATGTTGAGCTCCACTTACAGAGACTGTTTCAAATTACAGACTCAGTAATCTCTTTAATAAATGATCACATTGACAAGAAATTTAAAAACTTAACATCCCTTTTCAACCCTTTCATAAATATATAAAGTTTCACTAAATTCTTTTTTCTTTAAACAAGACAGCTATATTCTCTTTACAGATTAACATGAAATAATGGTTTCCTGTTTGAATGTCACAGATGGGATGATCTGAAGTCAGCAAGTTCCTATACACATTCTGTACTTACAAGACATATTCACAACACAACACAGGGGTGTTACTTGGTCTTTATATCTGTACTCATTTCCTGCATATCGATAGTAAATAAAGAAAAATACCAAATTATCTATAATAAAAATACATCCTCTAATATATATTTGTTTACACTGCCACATCAAATCTTAAAATGGGGTTTCCAGCTGTGTCTGACCAGTGACAAGGGTATTTTTTGCAGTGAAGTCTACAGCATTAATTTATTTTTGAGTGCAGACAAAATACATGTTACACTACTAAAAGTATCACTACATACTCAACAACAGACAGAATTAATCTCTTGCAACTGCTTCCCAGATATTCAAGGTTTCCTCACTGTTTGAAAATTTCTGATGAGACAATTGTTCTAAAGGGTGCCATAAATAGTTTAAATCAATTTAAAGGAGAAAAAAAGTTATTTACTTTGTTGCTATCCATATCATATCATATTCATTCATAACTTTGCCACTGATTTCATAGCAGATTAATCCCAAATACTTTGAAGTTATATACATACTAACTCACTCTTTTTCCTATTTAAATAATTATTCCTATTAATCTTTTTGTTGTGCCACAGAACATGTGTGAAAATATTTTCAATCCATGCATGCTCACAGCTGAGCATTTCATAATTAAGCCACTGAATACATCTTTCTTTCCATGATTATGTAAGTGCAAAGGAATACTAAAATCACTCTGTACATGTAAGACACGGTTCACATCTAGAAAAGTAAAAACACTTATCTTGATATGTAATTAAAACTATGATATTTTCCTCATAAAAATGTTGGTCACTTTTGCCTACTTCAGTTCTCTCAATCATTTAAGCGGCAGTAACTTCCAAGTGCTGATGTGCTCTTTATGGGAGCAGTTACGCTTAAAACCACTGAAGTGCTGATCTCCAGTATTGACTTGTATCTTCTGCAAACTCTCCGTTAAAAAAGCTCGCCTTGGAAACACACAGATGATGATAAAGAGGTGTTTGGCAGTTTTGTTACACTAGTATTAGCTCACTTTATGGAGCATAGTAAAACTCCAGTTTAATCTGACTGTTCTGCCCCAAACTGTGGGCAGGAGAATTGAAGACACAGGAAAACAAGACCAGTTCCAAGTGCATGAAGAGTATAGCTGCTGCTCAGTAGAGTTAAAAGCCCTCCTCCCAGGAAAACAGCCATCCAGCGATGCCTGAGCATGCCCCAGACTGAGGCGCTGATACAACAGCAGATGTTTTGGCTGTTTAAAATGTTACTATGAATGTAGCCAGCTGACAGGAACCCAGAAGGTCTCGGTCTCCAACCTGTCAAAAGTTGTTTTAAGCTCACTGTAAGCTGTAGCGAGGTCATCGTTGACTATCACCTTGTCAAAAAGGTGGCCGTACTGGCTCTCCATCACGTGGGCTGATTTAATCATTTCGTGAAAATCTTCTTCCTTGTAAGATCAGTGCAACGGAGATCAGTGCACAGTCAGGCCATAGCAACATTGCATAAACTCACTCGGTACTAAACAGAATCTACTTGCTTATTTCTTATCAGGAGATGGAAACTGTACTTTTAGTTAGAAAAAATATGGAAATTACCATTACAAGTGATCTCAGAGAGTATTGTCATGAGTCGACTCTGCTCAACAGACAATTCTTTCATCTCTCCCCTCGTAGTGACACAATTAGTCACTGCATGGTAATTACAGAGACATTTTCTGTTAGCAGTACCAATGGAAAATGTTTCTGACTGTTTACTTTGATGATACATTTAAAGTTTCATTACTTAAGTCGCAGCTTGCTATTAGCAGGCAATATATTACAGCACAGCCTTTTTTCCTTGAAGAGCTCAGTAGGAGCTGTTCAGTGCCAGGTGCGATCTAGCTTAGTGGATTCTCTTCATGTTTAGGAGGGGAACAAATCATAGCAATTTGTTTAAATACCTTTGAGAGATTAGACCTGTCCTAACTAAGCAACGTCCTGAAGATTGCTCCTAAGAATGAGCTCCTCTTACTTCTTATATATCCCAAACCAACATTTTCTTATAGCATGTAATTTCCAAACTATTTAAATGCACAATCTACAAAGATCGTCTGACTATATCTGTGACTCAGTTTGAAACAAACTCTAAAAACTCCTAAAGAACATCTGAATGGGGGAAAATGATACACATAGTAAATGTCGATAAAAAGTCTAACGATGATCAGCTCTGCTGTAGTTTCAAATAAAATATTTCATTATATTACAAGGAAGCAAGTAAGTTACTGTTGAGTAATCTAAATTTTCTATTGAAAAAAAGCAGCATTTCTTATTTGCTTAGGTTTTTCTTCTTCTTTCTTACAGTGTTCATTTCTCTATAACATTTAAAAGACTCCTGTTTTTCTAATACACAAATATGGGCTTTTTATTAAAGTAGCATTTACTTTTTAAAATGGTTCTTCATATTTGAACTTTCCTCTAAATTAAGACCCCATAATACAGTTGATAAAACAAGGAAATTTTTACATTTGAATGGAAACATCTAAGCCCAGATGCATATTTTTTAAAGGAAATCCACAGCATTATCTCTCATAAAAATATACTTGCACTGGCTCTTCAGTAACATGAAATCAAAGGACCATGGAAAATGTAAATACCCATGAGCATATCAAACAATGAAAATACCACAGTAAACGTGTGACGTGAGAGAGCTGGGAAGCACCAAGATGCTACATGTAAGCCCTGACAAGTGCTGTAAATGAGATTCAGTGATCACCTTTATTTTCAAGTAAACCACTACAACAAAACTCTTAACATGTTCGCATGTTTTACCACGTCTAATTAAGTACTTACTGTAAAGGGTTTTGCAGTTCCCTTATCATCTTTACTTGAAATAATCTTGGCATTTTTTCTGGTCTCTCTCAAACGGTCAAGTGATGGAGGCTTTATAAATATAACAAATGGTTTAAACTCATATGTCCGTAAGTGTTTCACTGTCTGGGAAGAGCAAAGATTTTAACTCATTAGTTTATTTTGCACAATGGAATTTACTTTAATAAAAGAAACTCTCCACTAACTAAAATAAACCCATAAAGCACTTTCAGGCAGGTATTTTTCATTTACTGCCATCCTGCTCTGCTGACTGGCACTGATTCATGTAAGGAGAATTTTCATGTGAATGGCAAGAAAACCATTTCTCTAAGGGTGATCACTGGTCTCGATTTCTACATGCTGCTGGTAAACCCCGTCAGTCCAGGAAAGGCTGGGCTACGCAGGAGGATGGAGGGGAACAGCAGCTATTCAGGAGAGGAGGAAAAGTTCAAAAGCTCAACGGATTTCAGCAGGAATAACACTTTCTGTACCCATGCAAAGGAGCAGAAAAAGGTGTCTGTGACACTTGGTCACAAAAGGTCAATGATTTTTCTCTTCAATACTTTGTGCACACCACACAACCCCCTGCTCCTCACTCTTCCTGCGTGAGCCGAGTGATGCTACGTGTGGAGTCAGAGACAGGTCTATGATATGGATTGCAGCACAGGGTGAAGTAGGGATGGCCAGCAGCTCAGGGTAGTGTATGGACAGCCAGAAGCTTTCTGTCCTCTCCACACTGCCAGGATCCACAGGAAAATCCTATGTTGGAGAGGGGGATCCCAGAACGGTTCACAAGCTTGTGTCCCAAGAGAATTGCTAGAAAACAGGACTGTGTGGGACAGGCAATGGTCTCACAGAGCAGGAGCCCCTGCCCAGCTCCCCTCCTCCCCTGACACAAGGTATGGCTTCCCTGGCGATTCCTCTGCCAGTGCAGCCCTGCCCTGCTCCTTGGGCACAGCAATATATCTGAAACTGCTCCAGAAACTGTGCACAAGTCATCCACTGGCCACCCTTGGAGAAGTGCTCTGGCTGGGTTTAAACAAACTAGTTCAGCTCCTGGAAGCACTGTGGTTATTAGGAGCAAAAAAATTCCCCATGGAGCTGTTCAGCAGGGTTGAAAGACAAGGTCAATGCAAGAAAAAATGGTTTAGAGAGGAATGTTCTTAACAATTATCCAGCCAACATCACATTTAGTGCATTCCTTGACTCATGTCCACCCTGCATGGAAACCTTTGGCATGAACAGTCTGGTGAAACACATGAGAGGGAGTTGCTGGACTGGGTGATACCTCAAAGGTGTTCCAAAATTAAAGTTTCAGAGAGAACTTTTAGCCTAAACTAACAGAAAGATGAGTGGAAATGTAGGAGCATTCTGTAATTAAATCTTTGGTATTATGCTGCAGACTTCCAATTCACTTATTTACTGGCTGTGTACTTGCCAATATGTATTTAGATTTTCCTCCTCTCCTTTCAGAGAGCCTTGCTGTTATAAAGGTACAGCAAGCCCACTCAACAATCATTCCGTGTGGGATAAAATACACCTTTTTAGAAACAATTTTTTTCCTGGAATCCCAACATGCAATATGAGGAAGTGCAAGAGTTCAGAAGACATGGTTACTTACATGAGGCTGCACATCCAACAAACAAACTTTGTTTTTAGCTAGAACTGATCGAACAGAGTCTAAACTTGTACCATAGTAGTTGTTCTTATACTCGCCGTACTCGATAAACCTGTGGCAGAAGGTGAAAAAACTGGAATAATTTCCATTTTTTTGCAGAAAAAAGCTTACCAGTTTGGTTTATAAGATTTAATTCGGGAGCAAAAATATTGTACTTTACATGAGAGTTTTACCATGTTTTATAAAGGAAATGCTGTCAAGTACTTCAGCATGTCAATTTTAAGAAATCTTCTACTTTACCGCTTTCAAATCAGTAACACCTGCTTGTATTACAGCTAAAGAGAAAAAAGTACTGTAGAGCAACAGCCCACTAATGTTTTCCATCACCTCTTTTTCTGAACTAATGCAACGCAATAAAACAGTGGATAAGCTAAACAATAGAAACTACTGGAATTTCATTGCACACTACAGAATATCCAAATTCTCTGTCTCAGAAGAGGAGGAGGAGTGACGACGGTGCTAATGGAACCAAGGCGGCTGGTTATTTGCTATAAAAGTACAGGCGCTATTTGCCAGAAAAGCAAAGCACAGTTTGAAGTTTCAATAAAACCCACAGCTTTGTGTCTAATACACTTTTGCCCTCTGAAACACTGGGACAGAATTTCAAGCTACGTTATTTTACAGGCTGCTGGAGAGCACGATGCTACCATTGTCTTCATTTCAGTTTGCTTCCTAGAGGGTGTACAGACGGGGGCTTCACTGTAGATCTCTAAATTCAAAAGCAGAGGCAGTGCCTGGCTTGAAAGAGAGCAGAACTATGCAAACATTGACTCAGGCACGTCTGCAGCACTTCCACGGCCCTCCCTCCTAGAGCTGCAATGCTTTATTGCTGTGACAGAAGATGCTCTATTAAAAGAGTGCTCCCCCATGCTAAGCACCTACAATTTCAGTGTCTTAAGGAGCTGAGGTATTGAAACTACTTGAAAACTTAGAAAAGGTTGGGTTTGCACATACTACTTTTTTCTTTTTTGCTCTGTGTTTTTTGCCAGCTGCTGGTATAACAAAATGTAATTTTAACACATCTTAAAATCACTGCAACTTATACCCACTTTGAGTTATTATCTAAAATAACAACCAGCCCCATTCTATAATAAAGCCATTGTTTTAACTACAGTTCTAGTTAAAAATCTCTTCAACATACTTGTTATTCTGTACGTCTGTCTCAAACAAGTGCTTGGAAATGAAAATGTATTCGACACCATCACTTTCTTGGCTTCTCCTTGGACGTGTAGTGTCTGCAGTTTCATTAGATGAAAAAAAAAAACACGAAAATATGTACAAAAACAATATAATGCAAACCAGTTCAGAAAACACTGAAAAGCACAAACCCTTTCTGCAATTCTAAGAATAGCGTTTCCCTCACTTCTGAAGGACATGAGGTTGTTCTGGAGCTGGTAGCTGGCACACAAGAACATGACAGGATTGTGTTTTAAAAGTGTGCAGGAGAAAAACTACTGGACAAGTATCAGATTATCATTTTTTATTAACTAGTGGAAAACTTCAATAAAATGAGGACAGCTGAATAATAAAAGGAGCAGCAGTCCATAGCAATTACTCCAGCCTTGGCCCTTGTTAAACTTATTAGCATATGAGACCATAAAGGGAAACAAAGCTCAACAACCTGATTTATAAAATGTTATGTTCATTAACAACACTTGTAGCTATGGTATGTGAAGCATGATAATAAAAAACTGAGGTGTGAACTTTATGTTTTAGTGCTTTTCTTTTTCTGGTGATCAAAATTGAATTCTGTTTTCTTTCAGTAGCCTTGTAGTATTTGCACTTCTGACTTTCCCCCAAGTACTAGGAATACGGGTTTTGCTTATAAAAGAAACTTACTTTCGGGGGTTGCCACTTATGATGAATAAACCAATTCTGAAGTCCTATTTCATACAAGTTGTATGTTACAGCGTCAAGTACTGTCCATCACATGTGAAAATACACAACCTGCTTGCAGCAATAGTCTTAAATGCCATTTGATAGCACTCTTCCTAGGCTGACACAATGAGGAACATTTCCAAGGCAGGAACCCCAGTTCTTCCTCCAAGTCCTGACTTATTGAATTTCAGGGAGAGGGATTTCTTTACATGCTTGTTTTAAATTATAACCACAAATTTGGAAGACAAAAGAAAGAAGGCAGCTTGATGAATACTGGCAAATTTTTGAGAAATATTTTTGGGCAAATGATTGCATATGCCTCAATGTGTTAAATATTTTGGGAACATCTGTCTTTTTTTGCTGTTGTTGTTTTCAATACCCAGCTGAAGCAAATATGTGCAAATGAAATTACTTGCCAAACCAAATGCATTTGTTTTTCTACATTGCAAATTCATTCATATATATACTTTACAGAATACCTCCACTTGCAAAAAACCTGTGACAGCATCTCCCAAATTTGGACTCATATTTTGGAAGGATCCTTAAAGGAGGCACAAGGACAAGCGGAAAGCAAACCAAGAAATGAACTCCAGAACTGTTGAGTTTTTCATATTAAAGAAAACCCAATAAAGTGTCATAGAAGTTAACAGAGCACAATGGTATTCCATTTTATAAAAATCACACTACGTGTTCAGGGGAAAAGAGAAAAAAGAATCACCAAGTGAACTTTTCTAAAGCTAACCAAAGGGATTTAACTAATCTATCATAGATTAAACTGTTTATCATCAGTCTTTATTTTTCAGTCTAATAGATAAAGACCATTTTGCTGAATGCTAGCATTGTAACAGGATGTTTCACTGCTTTACAGCCAAATCCAGGGTGTTCTTCAGCTGAGATTCATTTACTAAACCTTACTGACATCAATCATGTTAAACTTGCACTAAAAGTGTACTGCAATGCCTCTGAGCCAAAACATCTGATCAATTTAACCAATCAATTTAACATAGAACTGCAGCAGCACTTTGAAAAATTAGAAAAGTGACTTGAATGCCAAGCATGCATTTAGGGACCCAAATTTGAAGGTGCCTTAAAGGTAATACAATAATAAAGGCTAATAACAGAAGTGTATCATTAGGAGAATAGAAGTGCATTTTTACTTACGTGGCACTGTTACCCCATAGTGCTGGGTGTCACTGATCAGCAGTTTCCGTTTAAGTTCATTCAGTCCAACCCCTACGGGACCTGGAAATAAAAAACCATCCTGTTTCCCAACAGCCAGTTCTCTCTGCTCTTCAGGTGCAAGTACTCTCCAAGGTGAGACTACATGGCATATAACTATGACATATACTGCCTTTTAATCAGCCATTTGCAAATGCCCATGGTTTTTTAGCCTCTCCTAGAATATATAGCGCTGAACAATTTCAGGGGATGTAGTTGGCAGTTACTCTGCTCTGACTTTATTACTGAAGAAAAATCAGTGAAAAAAAGTTGCCAGAAAAGCTAACTTTCTTTTCAACAGCAACTACCCTCAGTATGCACCCACCTCCATTCTCAGTCCTACTACAGACTCCTGCACCCTAATCTGCAGCTTTCCAAAACAATACCCGACTTGGCTGTTAATTTTGCCAGACTATCCGCAACTTGCAGTCTAGAGGACCCCAGCTGGCATGTGCAAAGTGCCCCCAATGCCTCCACACTCGGTGTGTCAGCATGGCCTTGCTCCCTCCAGCTGCTCCATCCCTTGCCTACACCAGATGCTCCTGGGGACTGTTGCTTTGGAAGCACTGCTCCTTCCAGCCCCTGCTGCAGGCAGGAACACCACCTGGCTCCTGGCTGGCTGTAGCTGTCACCATCCACCTTCTGACTGAGTGAAGGTGGCATTGCACAGGGAGAGGAAGGAAGGGCAGCACTTGCCAGGTCACAACCGGTTTGGGATGTTTGGGTTTTTCTTTGTTGTTGATTTTCTTTTAAACTGTGCTTGTCTCCTGCCTGCTGTCTGAACTGGTCCAAAGAAAATGTTTCCTTCTTACAGCAACTGCCAAAGAGAGACCACTCTTGGAAAGAGGATGGCAGCAGGAAACAAAGACTGCATGGAATTTTTTTGACCCGTCTCCTCCACCTCCACTTGAGTAGTGCTGTACTAGAAGCTACTGAGCAGACAGTCCTTTTGGCTTTCAGGTTGTCCCTAACTTGTAGCTATTTGCCAGTGGTGCCTTAGGTCTCAGTGAGGGCACTCTGTCTTGTGAGGTCTCAAAGGGTCCATGGGCACTTGCTGCCTGTCCCCAGGGGCCCTCCATGCAGGGCTCTGGCCTGCCTGTCCCCTTTCGTGGCAGGGCCGTGGTGCTGTGTGTGAAGGGAGCTCAGCTCTGCATGCTCTTGTGTTTCTGACAGTACCGAAGCTCCATTTCTACAGAGCCAGGTCAACAGCAGAACGCAGAGGAGAGTGAGTCACTGGAGCCCTATCCCAAGTAAGGCAAGGATAATGCATGTGGTTTTAAAGAAAATTCTTGCACATCTAGTGAAACTGACACATTTATGCATGAAGAGCTTATTAACAAAGACATTTTAGACATCAGAAATACAAAACCTAATAAACATTTCAATGAAGTAGTGTTGTATTGGCTAATTACTAGTCAGTCCAAAAACAGACTGATGCTTCAGTACCCTCAGGTGCCCAATTGCCCTGTCTGAAGTTAGAAACACGTAATGATGAAAAGCAACTGCTTGCTACTTTGCTGAAACCTGGTCTCTCTGTAAAATCTTAAGAGTTCCTGCACTTGAAATTTCTATGTGTTTACATCATTAAACACACAACTACATTTCAAGTTCCATCTCTGACCTTCCTGTAAATTAATCTATCAGTATGTATAAATGTTTATTTAATATGGTGTACAGCAGCCTCTACTGGTGCATGTCTGCAGAGGACATCAATGTGTTATGTAGATAACAGCATTACTTTTGTTATTATTTAAAAAAAACCCCTTTTTTAAATAGTTTTGCTATTTAAGGCAAAGATAGATTTTTATAGGAAAAGTACTTAAAACTCTTAATACATCCTAGCAAAGTAGAACAGAACATGTGAAATTAAAAAGAAATCACTGTATTGCTTTCAAGCAAAAAATATTTCCCATCAAATCTACACAAATATTATTTCATCAGTCTACATGCTGTCAAATCAACAATATGCTTTTAGCTCTATTTATATATAAAGAATCCAGGCTTCACTTCCTGCAACAGATGCCTTGGAAACTTAGCTCAAGTCAGTTTCCAGACCACAAGCTCACTACTACTCTGTCTCAGCTTCCACATTACCATTTAAAAATCATCTTTAAATTGAACTACTGAAAGGTGTAGATTCTTCTTTTTCAGTGCTGTCTTCACAGAGAGTTCTCATAACACTGAAGGCTGATTCCTGCTTAGCAAAGCCATCCATTATGTGGATTTTTACACTACATCTCCCAAGTGTAATATACAGTTCTCTTCTGAATATTCCTTCCATTTTGATGCAGCAGAGAAAGATGCCAGTTTCTCCCAGTTATGAATCTCAACACAATTTGAACTCTATTAGAGAATAAAGTGTCAGGATTGAAAAGGACAATCCAGATTCTTATAGTGAAATGGCAGGCATGTGGGATCCATGACCGTAGCATAGTTTTGGTTTACTATAAATCACCCCAGGCAGCAATATTTACAGTAATGGTGACAGATTTAGAGATACTTTGTTTACTTTTTTTAAGGAACATCTATATTGTTTGCTGCTGGATGTTGAATCATGCAAGCTAAATAATGGTCGAATCCTGCAAGTGGACTGTAGTGCCTACCTCACTTTATTGAGGGACATTTGCAGAATTAAAATTCGCATTAAATTTTGTACCACTCAGACATGTCTGAAAAAAACCTGAAAAAACTGATATAAGTTAAGGTCTCAGGAGGGTTAACCCAACCATTCATTCTTCACCCATTGACACATACTGAGCTCCTAGAAGTCTATTTGAAAGAAAACAAAAAAATTTGGGAGTGAGGTGACAATATTCCTGCTGAGATCATAAGGACCCGGTATGAAATATGCCTTGAGAGAGGTTCTGTGGCTCAATCATAGTACACTAAAATGGAGTGACATGTCCAACTGTAACTCAATAAGGAATGTGGTAGGAGAGGAGAACCTCATTATTTTGTGTTTCACTACAGTGAAACTAGCAGTGGGAGTGTACTTCAAAAAATGCTCTTCTCTGAAGTAGAATCAGTGAGTTCATTCTGGTGTTTTCATGGGCAAGGCTAGGCATTATGTTACATCCTATGTACTCATTCCTGAGCCTTGCTGACCTTCCTATGCCTCCAGTCAGAAAGGTTTAATGCAGATAACAATTCTAGGTCTCTTTCTGCTTTGTCAAGCTAGCTTCCTGCAAGCAGCATGGTCATAGTAGGCCATTTTCCTGCACTACTGCTTTGGATCAGATAAGCTCTGAAAGCTACTACTAAACACTTGGTAAGTCAGGAGATGTGGAGAGCTAGAAATCCCTTCCATTTCATCCTCCCCTGCTCTGAATTAGACTGGGACTCAACATAGACCCTTCATGATAAAACCAGAGGTGATGGATTTTTTAAAAAAAAAAAATATCTAAGCAATACAACAAATAGAGAATTTTTCCAGTCCCAGATTCTTTTCTTTGCAGTAGTGACCCAAAAATCACCTTTGTGGCGAGCACCAGCAGCTTCATTCAGAGATGGAGGCTTTTCTGATTGTGTCACACACCAATAACAACTTCTTCATAGTTACACACCTCTGGCCCTTGTTTCCACCACTGCCCACTTAGGACAGAGGCGGCCACAGCACCTGAAAGGCTTTGTGTGTCTCTGGTGCACTACAGAGCAAAGTAGAACAAGACAAGTGCACTACATGCACAGAACGGTGTGTGTTCTGGGGAAGACGTGCTCATGGTTTGTTACTGACAACCTTGCTTTATGCTAGCACTGCCCCTTCAGAAAGCTCTGACTTAGCTGAAACTATGCCAGATAAAGTTATAGCATGTAGCACATTCATTTTAACTCTAAGGAAATAAAATCTGTGCTGCTCTGGCTCTTACAATTAACTGAAGCAGAGCTCTTTGTGAGCAGGGCTTTTGCCTCATTAACATAAATGAAAATTTCAGTGTCTCAACAATACATGTCATTAAAATATTCTGCCCTTGCTTGATAGGGCTGTGAGGTGTAACACTTAGGAAGCAGGCAGTATCTATGAAGGAAGACTTTAAGGATTTGTTGGCAGCCTGGGAACAGTAAGTTCCTAGAAGACGACTGGTGGCATAATATTGGATAATTTTGTTTTTAGCAGACTCATCACATTCATAACTAAAAGCACAGCAGAAGTGTCTGCATCATTACTGCTTCAGATGATGTTATTCTAGTCCCAAGGATATGCAGGATATTCACAAACTTATATTAACAGACCAGGTAAAATCTTGATAAACTAGTACGTGGAGCTGAACCTGCGAGTAGTATATATCACATTACCAGGTGCTAAAAATTACTGTATGTGCAATTCGTGCTCTTTAAATTAGACTAGACAAATTCAAAATGAAGTGAAATCTTTGTTTTAAAGTTGTCAAACTCCCTCCCCTCAAAAAAGGGCAAATCAAAACCTAAAAAACCCCTTTTAAGCAGTAAATTATACATTTAGACCTAGCATAAGACAACAGACATTTAGTGCCCCCACCAATTACAGCTATAAATTAATTATCTGTCCCTTTGTTTCCTGGTACTACTATCCAAATTAAATTTGATGGATTATACTGAATGCTGCTACTGGCACACAAAAAGCTTTTTAAATATGTTCGCTTTTACTATACCTGTATTGCTTAGCTCTGCTAGTTTTTCCACATTTTGCCCAAGACATTTTTATGGTATTGGCCAGACTTAAGCTGCTCTTAATATCCAGAGAAAAACATTAGAATTACTGAAGTCTGCAATAAATTTCTGCATTGCTTTTGTTACTGAAAAAGCACACTTTCTTCATTTGATTTATTACAACAAAAATCAAATGGAATCTCTAGGCATTCCTTAGATCAGACATATGCAATTTGTTATAAAAAGTCTACTTATCACACTTTTGCACTACACTCTGTTGATGTAACTGTAAAATCAACTCAACCATGTTATTACTTGTTGTATATAGCCCACAATCTCACAGTGATCACACTAGTAGGTGGCTGATTTTTAGTGCTGGAGAGTGACAAAACTGTTCATTAAAAACTAAATTTAATGTTCCCTTGGATATGAGTGATAGAAAAACACAGCTACTCAACAGTTCCTACCAGTCCCTGACAGAGGGTCATATTTCTCTTCTCTGCTGTTTTCAGAACGGAGGAAACTTTACCAATGAAGCATCAGTCTATGTGCTACTGCCAAAGAAACAATTAGCAATGAGACATTACTCACTGGTAGCAATGGTTACTCATGGGTACTCCAATTGTTACCTTTGAAAAGCTTAAGATAATGTACTTTCTTTTTAGGAGACTGAAGCAATGCATTTTGATTAGATAATAAATGCTGTGAGGAAACCACGGTAGTGACAGATTACAGAAGAACATGAAGCTAAGGATGACATGTTGAGTCTTCTGCAGTAATGCTTACATTTGTTCTTGGCCTGCAGAGTCCACCTTGCATCCACCTTTCTTACTACTTGTCCATTTACTTATTCTAACACAGTAGGTGGGTTTGTTTCTTTCTACTTTTATTATCAGTCTTCAATGACCTCAGGTATTTATCTTGTTCTTTCTTTCTGCTTTTTTTCCACATAGATATATTGTTTGATCTCTAAGAGCATTACACTGAGCGATTTCTTTTGAGTTTTAGTACAGCTTGACTGCTGCATTCAGAGTAGTAACCATGGTAGCTGTATTTTAATGTCATCTCCCTTTAGTTTAGCAAAGCTTTAAACACAATCTCCTAAAGCATCCCTATATGGAAGTTGGGAAATCCTGTCTAGAAAGCTGGACTACTAGACAGGTGAAAAAGTAGATCACGTTCAAATGGAAGGGGTTATTAGTCTGTACTCTACTGCTCATTACAAGAGGGGTTCCTTGGGTGTCTACCCTGAGTCGTACCTGTAGCAATGACACAGACTGGTCCCTTGCCAAGTCTGCCAGTGCTAGGTTTGTTCAAGGGCAGGGCTTCCATTCAGAGGGACCTTGATATGCTACAGGCATGGGATAGTAGAACTTTGTGAAATTTGACGAGGACAAACACAAAGTCCTGCAGGACAGGCTGGGGACTGACTGGATGACAAAGACCTGGGGGTCCAGGTGGGCAGCAAGATAAGCATTAGTCCACAGCACTTGCTGGGAGCAATGAAGGCCAACAGCAGGCTGGGCTGCATCAGCAAGAGCCGAGCCCACAGACAGAGGGAAATGATGCTTCCCCTTTACTCAGCATTTGTTAGACCCTGTGAGGAACACTGTCCGCAAGGAGCCCTGCACTACAACCATGTTGATAAACTGTATCAAAGACATCAGAGGGCCTGCAAGATGGTTAGGAGCTGAAGCACATAACCTGAGGGAGTGGCTGAGAGAATTGGGCTTGTCTAGCCTGGGA
Organism: Sclerurus mexicanus; assembly: GCA_013396755.1. Taxonomy (NCBI): domain Eukaryota; kingdom Metazoa; phylum Chordata; class Aves; order Passeriformes; family Furnariidae; genus Sclerurus; species Sclerurus mexicanus. The sequence goes on along the minus strand of VWZF01006202.1, from coordinate 665,687 downwards.
AAGAGATGTCTTATGGGGACCCACTATAGCATCGCTCTGATACCCACTGAAAAGATGGAGGCCACCTCTTTCCTGAGGTGGGAAGACAAGCTGCCAAAGCTGTTGCCATCAGCAAACCGCTCTGAATTCAGTGTTAATCCTGTTGAGTGGGAGAAAGACCCTCGGGTGACCTCCTGAGATCCCTTCCAATCTAAATGATTCTGTGGTAAGCACTGTGCTAATTGGCAATTCTCTGTTTACCAGGTCAAAAATAAAGAAAACAACTCACCAACCAAAACGACAAGTCTGTATTTGTCATTAGGTTGTCGTCTATATTTTGCGACTTCTTCATAGGTTGGGATATCTGCTGTATCATACTGATCACTCTTCTTGCACTCATACATAGACTTGTTTGTTTTTTTATCTTTTCTGCTAAGACGAAAGCTTCTTCTAAAACCAGCTGCAACAAGAACAGGGTTTTTTCAAAATAAGAAAATAAGTCTTCTCAAAACATTTGAAAACAGTCTCTTCCAAACATTCAAGGACTGGATCTTGGAATAAAAATGTGTTATATGTTTTATAAGCCAGGTCATTAGAATGGCATTTCCTATGTTTTTAAGCTCTATCAGGTACCTATTTAAACACCAAAATTAAGATTACCAATAAAAGCATAACTGTTGCAACAAAAAGCTGTAAAATATAATAGCAATAAGTTGCTAACATATTTAGATAATTTGAGCACCTTATAAATTAGTATACATATACAAAGAAATTCATGCAATCCGGACTTTTCCACACATAATGCAGGTCTATTAAATCCCCATGGCACACAGACATCAAATACAACGTGATAGAAACACATCTGGTGGTTGAAAGGGTTAATGAGAATTAACTCCTTGAACAATTCTGTTGTGCTTAACTCCATGCTGCTAGTATATTAAAAAAAAAGTCCCCAAGTAAGTTTAAAAGCAAACCCAAACACTGTTAGTTAAATTACAAAAAACTAGGAAACATCTTAGACAATACAGCACCCATATTATGAAATTAAAAGTTAATATTGCTATTAAATTTGCATTTACAATGGCATCAACAGTGTGACATCTGTAGTGCCTATCTAGAAAACTTGAAATGTCACAGTTTGTAAGTACTCTCAAAGGAGACAATCATAGGCATTTTCAAGCAGAACAGCACAAAACCCCCCTTTTACACTATATGTTGAAAACTAGTTTACTCTTCTGTTAATAATTACCTTAGAGTTTTTCAAATAAATCCTTTACATTGCATCATATTGCATTTTACCGGTATCTCTACGGCACCACTTTTGTTCTAGAAGGAACTACAGGAAAGACTGTAAAGGATTGCAAAGCTGATTTCTCTATCTGCCGGTAACAGAGTAAAACACAAACTATACTTTAAATAGTGGAAAAGTTTGTTTTGTTTCCCAGAACGTTTGATGGCACAGTGAACAAGTGTAGACTTTTGGTGACCCCAGATTTTCAGCAACATGTTTTCATAAACTTGTAATAGCACTTATATTTAGGTGTTTGAGAAGTGATCATATTACAGTTTCTTCTTCAGAGATATTATCTGGCAAGTTCAAGACTCAGTTCTGCAAATATTTAGAACGAGATCTGAAGAGAAATGCTACAAGGCTTAGTCACAGGCTTAGCATTTCTCCCATAGTTATTTAATTGATGTGAGCCCCTATACCTGTGAGAATCTACAACACCTGCATATACACAAAAAGTGAAGAAACATTTCTTGGAGAATACAATGATATCAAACAATTCATATTCAAAATATAATATATATAAGTAAAATGAAAATTAATGAGAAAGGAGAAGAGCTAGCATCCATGGGAAGGGCTGATGGCATTTTTAAGAGGTACAGTATGGTCTAGATGGAGTAGGAGATGGGCTGGCAAAGAAAAGGGATCTAAACATGAGATATGAAAACAGAATGAAATAAACTGAGTTATGTTATTATTCAAAGAACACAAACACTGAAGTGACTGCAGTCTGAAATAAATATACCCTGTTGGAGAGCTTACACACCCACAAGAAGGCCTGGGGGATCTTGTCTACCCTAGGATGAAGTCCATCATGACATGAGAATGTTCTCTTGTTCGTAACTACACCTAACTGCACAGAAAGTTACATAAAGAAAGGTTAAAAGTAACTTTACCAATACGGACATGTGAAGTAAGTTACAAGTTTCCCAAGGCCTCATCTAAAAAAACCCCAAACAACTAAACCCAAAAACATTTGCCTTAAAAGCTAAAAATTATTCTGCATTTTTTGGGTGTTTTCCCCCTGTAATCAGTTCATGGAGAAACAAACAAACAAACGAGAAAAAATACAGAATTCCTTCCCCACCACTGACTACTAAATGGTTTACAAGATAAAAGAGCTTTGTCACAAACCCCAGAATCTACATGTCTGGAAGGGGTAAAATATAAGGTTAAATGAAGATAAATCAGTGGTCTCCATTACAGTTTGGTATCAAACACCAAGAGCTCTGTGCCCCTAAGTAGCTCTCCCAAAATGCCATTACCAACAGCTTCTCAACCTCTGCTTACATTTTGAACTGTGCAATCTTTAGTAAAAATATTTCTTCTGCAAAATCTTCATATCAATTCAACCCCTGCTGTTAGGTTTTAGTAAGGCTATTTGTAACTCGGTCCTCTTTTCTCCATACGATTTATTCAGATTTCATTACCAAACTACCAGGTGGTTATTTAAGAATTTTCATTCCTTTAATTCCTTCAGAAAGGAGAAAATCTTGCAGGGCTATCTTCCGGATGATTTGTCCCTTGTCACTTTTACAGCCTGCAGAGGAAGCCTCACTCAGGTGACACCACTGCTAACAAGGGCTTCCTCAAATAAAAGATTTGATGTTTCTGTGACTGAACGTTATTGGTAAAATGAAAATAGCAATATTGTCCTGTATATTAAGGAGGTCCAACAACAATTTCAACTAGGAGTTAAACATTACAGAAAAGCTATTATATTAAAAGGAACAATTAATTGAAATATTAATTAAAAAGTACATGTGAGACAGCGATAACAAAGCAGATGTCCAGTACGGCTGATTTCTCTGCAGTGTGCAGGTGAACATGTTCTGTAAGACTACTGACTTTATTAAAAACCTGTCATAAGCTGGTTGTTTCACCACTTTATGACTACTGTCAATTTGAAAGTCATTTAAACTGTTCTTCAAAGCCCATCTGAACAGCCCCATCCAGAAATCCCAGAAACCTTGCTTTTAAGGAGCATTCAAAAATAAGGAAAACGTACAGTTTGGAGAGAAAGGACGAGACTGTTTCAAATATATCCAACACATTGATGATAGCGCTGCTACATTGCTGGGAACGTGATTCTTCCTCTCTCACGGCTGCCATTATAAGTCCTCTCATATGTGACTTAACTTTACTGTGACCTTCAGAAGCTATTTTGTAAAGAACTGCTAATAAGTATTTTCTATTGAATGTCTGCATTTATAGTTGCAGTCTATGTTGGGCGGCTATGAATGCACAAAAATATTAAGCTGAACTGAAACAATATGATACTTGCAAGGAATAAAAACATTTATGAAAAGGCAAACTTCATCTATTTAACAATAGAGCATCATTAAAAATATAGTGAGAATTACTACAGAAAACCCAAATCAATACTGATATGCAAAGGAAAAAAATAAAGTTTCTATTAAATGATTTATTTTAAAAGCAAATTTCTATAAAGAACAAAAGAAAAAAGCATTGCTCGCCCGGAACATTTGATAATATAAATCTTGACGAATATGGAAGGAGCTGCAGGCCACACTGTCTGTGGAATATGGATATCAGCAGAGATTAACCTTAGCTGCCAAGTATGCAGACTATAAAATAAAAGGGAAAAATTCTGTCACTGAAGTGACATAGTATTCTGAACACTGAGAAGCTTGGACCAGATCACTGGTTACAGCTACATGACTAGAACCTTACTGAACATGCAAACTCATAAACTCCTGCTGGAATGTAACAGATTTGGTGAAATAAGAGCAGCCTCCGGGAAGAAAATATTAAAAACAAATGTTCTCAAACTACTGATGTCTTCAAAACTTATAACACTTCTCAACATGAAATAAAAATAAAAAATCCTTACTAATCAACTTAATTAAGGCCCAACAACAATCCAAGAGAAACCACTTAGATCTCTAAGAGTGAAAAAAAATAGCAGAAAAGCGTGATTATTCTTTTAACCACTAGTGGTATACATTTGGTCATCTTAGAACAACATCCTTACTCTTACATAGCGAAATTCAGTTGGGTCTCACATGGAAATCCAAACTGAAAACAGGCAATGTGTGAACCTGTCTCCCTTATAATATTTTAAAACAATGCTGATGTAAAGCACAGTGCTTGTTTAGATTACACAATTCTGAAGAAGTAGATTGCAACTATGTTCTATAAATTGAAATCCAAACAGTCATGGAAGTAGAAAGGTAATTTCTTAAAGTCAGGGAAATTACAGGAAATAATACAATATAAATTCACCTATGGTTCATAAATTCACAAGTAAGGCTCCAGAATGCTATAAAGCACTTACACATGCTTTTGTTAATTTTCATGAAAATAAGTGCTTCAGTACATGTTCAAATGACATCTATTCTTCCCTGATTTTAATTTAATCTTAGATAATTTAGAGTGAACAAATACTATTTAATTGTAAATGCATTTATGAGCATCTTTTGTATTCGTATTACTTACGGACCTAAGTTTGGTACTGTGGTCATTATCTAGGTTTGTATGAACATAATATTTTTACTAGATATTTCCGGATATTTTTCCCCCCCAAATATTGGGGTTTTTTATACTGGCTCGTATACCAAGTATTTCTATTGTTACACAGGAACTGCACAAACACAGAGCAGACTTCTTACTGTTTGCTTCTGGACTAATTCCCAGCTTGCACATTTAGACAGGGTTAATAAAAATTTAGATTATGTCTGGATTTTTAAGGTGAAATTGAGAATAGTAAACAGATGATATTCATCTATATTTATTGTATGTTCATAAAGGTTCAAGTAATGTAACTAGAATTTAAGCTTGGCAAAGACAAACTCTTAACATTCTCCCCAACAATTCCTCAGGAAATTACAGAAGAAATATACGATACTATACTGTGACTTAAATACTGGAATTTGGTGAAAAATCGTTAAATTTATCTCAGTCACTTTAGAGGAGAGGGTTCAAATTAACAGCAGCAAAACCCTGGATGTAACAGCTCTGACCCCAAATGGAACAGACATTTTGCTTTCTGAACACTGTCTCTTCTTTTACTCTTCAGGACCACCTCGTATGTGTCCAAAGTACAAACCTTCACAGAGAAGTTCACAGAATAACCTCATTCAGATTGAAATGCCAGAGACATATAGACCTAAATAGGTATATATACGTCCAGAGCCCTGAACCCCTAACAAGCCATAAGATCAAGTGAAAATTCATTCATTCATATTAGGACTGTTGTAGATCACTTGATTTGATTACATACTATCAAAAGCAGCATGAAACATTGTGGTTTTAGGAAGCAACTGGTGTACCCACACTTGGAAAACTGTTTCTAGAATTTTGACATACAAATGATTTACCAAACTTACGTCATATTAAGTGTCCAAGGTCAACTCTTTCATCAGTGATTCACCTAATTCAGTCTACCTTGCTCTTGTAAAAGTTTACAACGTATAGACAGTTTCTCAGATCTCAGTAAAACACTGGGAACTTGTGATTCGAGCCCTTTGGTGACAATGTTTTAGGTTTTGTTTTCAGTGTAGTATGTTTAATCAATGCTTTATGCTGTAATAGTAACGAGATTTGCCTAGAAATTGTTAGTTTCTTAGTAAAGTGCTGCAAGTGCCTACCATGTTTCAAGAGCATACACATTCAGAAAAATTCAGATGCTCAGGATTACAACTACACTTCAAAAAACACAGCTGTAAAACACAGGTGGACATTCCCAATAAGTTGTTTTCAAGAATCATATTTGTTTTTCTGCTCTCCCAAAAAGCAACAGGCAGGGAAAAAAATATATCTTTATTGCCTTAACTATCCTTGGGATTGAAAGAATATATTCTCAGATCAATGGAAAAGAAAGAGGCCTTCCTAAGCAGGAAAGTGGACTGCAGCAGCTCGATATGGTATTGGCTCCCATGTACCTAACAAAGCGCTCACAAAGTGCCTTTGCCTAGGACTCTTTTACCGTGTAGACTACCCAAGTTTTAAACCTTGCACAGCACGTAAGGAAGAGTTCTATGTTCTCTCTACAGCTGGTCAGCAAATTTTTTTCATATTATTACACTTTAAGCAGTGGCATTTGTCCAGCCCAGAAAGTTATTCCACAGCAGTATCCTCTTTAAGAAAATAAAATTGAAAAATTATTTAGGAGAAAAGCAACCCTAAATATGTCTGAATAGGATTGGGCTCCTAATGGTTTGTGAAATAAGGAGACACTGGAGTGCATGAGACACTCTGAATTACAAATTACTGTGTCCTGTTACCATTTGGAAAAGAATGGCACCATTAACTCTCAAAAGCCTACCTGCCTGATCTTAAGGTAATTTTTAATGAACAATTCTTAGTGAAGAGCTCCAAGGAATCTCTGATTTCTAAACCAAATAGCTACTTATTCACAACCAGTGACTAGATTTGTGTCCTTACCCCAAAACTGGTCATAATACTAGTTTTTGTCTTCTGATTCTCTTCTCCGATATCTCACTTCCAACAGCACATACTCAGCATGAGAAGGCTGAAGGTACCATCTCTGGACTGACGGCAGCATACCCCTACATGAAAGCTCTCAAGAGGGGAATATTGCCAGAACTGTACAGCAATTCTCCAATAATTTTTGTCAAGTTTTGCCTAAGTAAACGCCACCCCATCTTGATATTTTGTTCTTTGCATGTGGGACAATAGTAGCTTCTTCTTCAAAACACCGCCTTCCTAGAGGACGAGGCCTTTTTGGTTGCGGGAGACCAAAATGTTTCACTGAAAATGGCTATAGCACCAAGAAAAGGTGAATTCTGTTTTGCCACTTCCATTCTTAAATAAAGCAGCAGCCCACTATGGTCTGACTGCAAACTCATGGACAGTCTCATCCTAAGAATTCATGAAATCTGTATTTGCATACAGAAAGAAAAGATGTAGGAATGCTTTTCTTGTTTCAAAGAGAGGATTTGATAAGGAAAATGCAGTTCATCTGGAATCACATCCAAAGTATCATTTTTCAAACATACTAAATATCTCAATACAATTACAATTCAACATTAAGTTGATTAATTAACAAAGGTAAGAAGTTTATTTTCAGTCTGATCAGATGACCACGAGTTCCACGAACATGTGACGAAATTATACAACAGAGGTTTTGTAAAAAGGTTGAAGTTCTTTCAATGATATTGTTTGTGTGTGCCTGATGTGTTTTATACACAACATTTAAAATCATTAAAGTGCAATATGAAAACCATCTCTAATTTACAGTACTGGTCTAGGATGTTTCGGTGAGCCCAGTGGCTTGGATTTACTAAAGGACTTTGACAAGTTTCTTCCCACTCCTCTTGTAGTAGGAGGATGAAAGTCTTGGGAAAAGGGCTGCTTGCCACAAAATCTGCTCCAGCGAGCCTTGAGCTGGCAGGAATTCTGGACAGTTTCAACTAAAATATTTTTACATAGCTTTTAAAATGGCACAAATTAAAAAGTTGAAACATATCATGGAACATTCACCTTTTTAAATGTTACTGTTGTTTGAAATTTGGAATCTTGAAGCTGAAGCCAAAGGACTTGTTCCCCTCCTCTTCCCTGCTCCCCACAATGATACACTGAATTCAGTTTTAAACTAAATTTAAGCTATTATTATGACTTATTATATTTTGTAATGTGGAAAATGAACCAGTGCCTGCAAATTTGCTCTGTGCTCTCACTGAATCCTCCCAAAAAGGCTAGACACACATGTACAAAGAAAAAATATGTAAGCAAAACTTGTACAAAACCTTGAAAGCACCTTTAAAGAATTACTCAAACTTTTCATGATAGTCACCTTTTTGTTTCATTAAACACATTGCTTGCTTGATGTACTTTAAAGCAAATACTTTCCCAAAATTTATATTTTTTATTTTGACCATAAAATCAAACCAGTATTTTAGTAGCCTATGTTTAACCAGATAAAGGCATACACTATGTAAACCCTTTTTGTCAAATCCAATGAGCCATATTTAAAACCTTAATATTCATGCATTTTTCATGCAGAGTAAGGATATTTGTATGCAGATTACCCCCAAAAGCAAAGTGGACACAGTAGTTCCAGGGAAAAGAAGCTGAAAGAGAGAAACAAAATTGTCTTTTGTAACCAAGTGCTCACCTAGATAGGATCCACTGTTGTGACCAGCAGATTCAGCATCTTCTGGACGAAGGGTAAAAGCATACAGAATAAGAGCCAAGAAATAAAGCAGAATAGTTAGAAGCCCAGCAAAAAATACAGAAGAAATTACTTTTAAAATGACAACTGTACAAAGCATAGCATTAAAAAGCCTTCAATAAGCCATTTTCTTAAAAACATAAAACAATATTTATTGTTTTATATTTTAGCTGGATATATTCTTGGATTTTGCAGCATGCACACTGATCTTTTCATCGTCTCAAGCAAAAGTTGTGATGACAACAAATATTCTAATAAAGATTCTAATGCTGTATTATTCATGTTTTATCAGTTAATAGAAAATATGCCACTTGAAAGAAAACAAAATGATTTAATGTAAATCAAGCTTTTCTTTAAATTATACATTATCAGACTTTAGCTTTAAGTTTTGGCTCACTGGATTAGACAGAAAGGTTTTTGATCAAAAACACATCCTCTCATTTGATATAAAATAGCTATAATGTATATTTTTACATGCCAGAGGCCCTTTGATCAAAGATATGAGCTACAACTTCTAATGCCTTTATAAACAAAAGCCTCTTAAGTAAAAAAAAGTACAGGAGATCAGCTGCTATTACTTTAACATATGCTGCAAGCATAACAGTAACCAGCTACACTCAGAGGGAAAACAGTAACGATGATACCACATAGATGAACTTTCTGCCATCTCAGAGAAATAGTTTGTCAGTATTAATTAGAAATGCAAGACCTCTCTTGGCCATATAATTAAGTCAGAACCATCTCTTTCCATCCCAGCCCACCCAAGTGTTGCTAGCGTTATTTTATCATACAACTTTTCTATTCATATCTTGCAGAAGTTCAAGAGAAAGAAAGCAGTTTAAAACAATAGTTCAAATTACCAACCGTTAAATAAAACAATCAGAAATATTCTGATATTTTTATCTACTGCAAAAGATGATTCAATGTATTTGGTGGCAATATAAAAGCATTATATGCATAACATCTCTTAAAAACATTGGACTATATTCAATTTAATTCTAAACACATGTTCTCTAAATAAAATTATTTGGCTATGCAGGGAAACTTTTGTACATGTACCTTCAATTTCCTCTGAGAAGCACAAAGGAAAAATAGGAAAGGAAATCATTAAATGGAGTGAAAACATAACTTAAGAAAGAAAAGTTAAATCGAAGAAGAAAAATGCACCTACCACACTCAACCGCTTCCTCATCTTAGAACAGCCAAAAAAACAAAGTATTATTGTTTAATACTTCATAAATAGGAAAAAATTCAGCCATGTAAGCTACTCTCAAATTCTCCTGACAGCACCTATTATATTGAGGAATATACCAACATACAAGTACTGAGTTTAATTTACATGTTTAACTACACTCAGAAAAGAACTTAAAAAGGCATTGAAATACTACATGCACTTTAAATTTCTTTTATGAGATTCCTCCACTATTCATTTGGTAGCCATGACCTGTTGTCATGGAAGATCTCTTTGGTATTAACTGCAAAGTTTGTTAATTCCAATTAATCAGTCTTAACCTAGAGTTTCTAAGAATCACTACCAGTATTTTTATGCACTTACAGTAACAGCTGGCACTGCCCTTGGAGGTGGATTTTGGAGAGGTTTTTGGGTGTGGCTTTTTTTTTTAAGTCTACGATTGTAGCTGAAAACATGCTGAAAGAATTTACATAATCTTGTAATTTTTTTCTTTGACATTATCCTAATATAGCAGATCTACTTAAGACTTTCTGCTTACCTACAGTAATCTGCTGCCTTGACAGTAGAAAACATATTTTTATAATCATCTTTGGGCTTTTACAGGAAAGCAAGATAAATGTAATGAATTTTTGTTCACAAAGATAGTATAAACTAAGGTTTATATTTATAGAGAGATTTTACAATCTACATCTCATTCAAATTTCCTTTAGAATCTGGATAAATATGCCTAAAATATAAATATTTCAAAGACTTTCCATAAAGCTTGTCTTTCCTCAGAATGCCGATATGGAAGAGGTCTCTCATTTCATGTCATGAAATGGATAAAGAGTCTCTTCAGCCACAGGAAGAATACTGTTTATAGAATCATGTCTTGGTACCTTTTTTCTTGAGGAGTTACATTTTAAAATACTAATTTGAAAGACTTCTGAATCTTATTTAAAGTTTATTTCTACACTCAAGGTGACCATATGGTTTAAGTAGGCTGGGAAGTCCTCTAAGGTGAACACTGCTTGGTTGACCGCATTTGGTGCCTTGAAAGAGTGCCGACAGCTTTGTGAGTTGAGAGTGAAAGTGCTGGATCCATTTTCCTCTCTTGACCTTTAAAGCTCCCAGTTCTTGACAAATGCCCTAAAGCTGGATCTAGGATGGCACGCTGGTTTCCTAGTACTATTCCTTTCTCCTTCTCTGTGCCCAGAGACCTCTTACATATCCTGATATATGTTTTTCTATATTTCCATTTCCATGATTTTCAATACTCTGCAATGTATCTCCTGAAAACAAGTCACTAATGCTCAAAACCGGTTCACATAAACAGATTTTAAAAGTCTCCTGAATTCAACAAAGTTATTTAACTAGTGACTGTGCATATTAAAATATTGCCTGGAAACAAACAAGTCCTCATTTATGAACCTAAAAAACTGGACCAGAAGAGACCCCTGTGTATGGGCATACACATGTACAGAGGTCTGTACAGCTATACACGCACTCAACCCTGACCACTGCAGACTCAGAGGAGTCCTACAGGTGTGGTGGACACTTCAAGGCTGAGAAGAGCTGAAGGGAACCCAGGTTTCTGGCCTACCCCTGCTAGGAAAGGGTTATCCATGAATCCATCAAGGAAAATTAGAATTCCAAAGTGAGCCAGTTGATGCCCAGAGAGCACAAGCCAAAATGTCTACAAGCTCATACAGCTCTGTGCACCTGAGGCAGTTGTACACAGGAAGGAAGTATGTGCCCAAGGTTCCAAAGTTTAGAGACAGGAAAAACGGGGACCAATACAGTTTCATTAAACTGAAGTGGGGTGAGAAAGGAAACAGATCTCTGGAAGGGACAAATAAGAGACTAAAGGAGGTCAAAGACCAAAGAGGAGGAAATTTGATGGGAAATAGGAAAACACAAGCAATGACAAAAATGAAGGAAAAAAAACCCCAAACAAACCATAAGGCAATATGGAGCAAATAAAACACTGAGCAAAGAAGAAATGCAATCAATTAAATGTATTGTGGTAGGAAGGGAAAGTTCCAAAGAAAATAGTCACAGAACAGGTTTAGGAAACAACAACAAAGCTGTAACAAGACATAAATGGGAAAAGAGAAATAGGAAACACAAATCCAATGGAAGCTTGGGAAAGCAGGCATTTTTATTCATTTTAGAAAAGTTTCAGCATAGCAAATATGCTAAATTATAATGAAGAAATCCTGTGTCACACACACTATTTGGTTTTGGTATGTATTTTAACTGAAATAGAATCAAGATTTGGTTTGGGGGGCCTCACCTAAATTATACAACTTACAAAGCTCAAAACCAGGGCCACTTCCAGGAACATTCTCAACTCCTTGGAACAGTTCAGCACCAGATTAAGATTTTTAGCTTTTGTTGACTTTCTTTCAACAAAATTTCCATCAAAGAATTCTATTTAAATGTTTCTCAGTCTAAAATTAGATCCAGCAGCAATGCTCCAGTTTCTTATCACAAGCTAGTTACATTATCCCTTAAATTATACTTCACTTTAGTAAGCAAGAAATTGTGAGGTACAATGATCTGCATTACAGTGAATAAACACTCATGATTTTTTAGTGATGAACAGCCCCATGTAGCAATCAACACTGATACTGTTTTGCAGGCTTTTATCTTATGGAGTTTTGTAGATTGAACAGTACATATATGTTCATGCTACAGGAAATTTAAGATGATCTAATTTAATCCTCTCATAAAACCATCAGATAACAGTATCTCTATGAAGACAATTTAGAAAATGAAGGACAGTCTTGCAGTGAAGAACAGAGCAAGAGTTTATGAGATCCATTTCCATTTCTTTCTCACGTGACCTTGACTCAAATGTCATCCAGCTTCAGGTTTCCTTAATTTCTCTGTGATAGCAGGAAGTCAATATTTGTAAGGACAGGAGACTTTCTGAAGAAAAATGCTAATGTGCTAATTTAACTCTTCAGGTCTGGTTTATTTTTTGTTTTTACTCGTAACTACCTGCAGGTGGGCAATCAAGTTTCAAATGTGAACACGTAAAAATACTGAGAAGAAAGGCAGAGTTAAGATTGTGCAGCAATTATAACAAGCAAAAGAATCCTACTATACATTTATCTTAAATGCTTGGTCTTCAAATACAAGTGGTACAAAGCATTTATTCTTTTAGCCTGTATAAATTCTTCTGCTGGCAGAACACAATCTTCAATTCACAAGACACTCGGCTACGGATAAACCGGGTTACATCTTGTTTGAATGAACACCATTTGGCTGCAGTTAAGTCTTTCCTCTTGCTCATACAATGCCAATCACATATGGTAAATCAAAATTGAAAATAAAATGGGTTTTAAGCCTTAGAAAAACTATATGATGATGGCTTTGCCACAGTAAGTATTCACATTTAGCATTAAATATACAGAACAAATGTATTTTCATGGAAAAGACATCTCTGAACAGCTCTGTTGTATATACTACCTACATATAGATATTTATACTAAACTATATACAGAGGGTATGGATATACACATACACATATGTATGGACTGGACAAGTTAACAGAAGTTACAGCCTACACTAATATAAAATATAAAGTTACCAGTAATTTTCATACCAGAGACAACACATACATAACATAAGAATAAACACAGTAACTGCTGTGAAAGCAAAATTATGCTGAAGCAATATAATGTCTTGGCCGATTATTGTAGTTTATAACAACTGCAGAACAGTAAGTTATTTTGATGTCATTCAAAGAAATTGTTTTTCTCAAAAAAACAGGTGATCACTTTTGTCTACAAATTAAAGTAAGCTACACATGCAAGAATGACCAAGCCTTCTGGCAATGACTATTACAGTCAGAGCATGAGTAGTCTTTGTATCAAGTTAACAGACTGGGAGCTATTAAACAAATGAATTCTTCCCTGTACTGAGTCTCATGTCACTCCAACTTATCAAGCATGCAGTGACAGGAGAACTCACAGAGACAACTCTGGCTACAAAGTTGTGTCCAAGCTAAGTGCCCTCCTCAATCCATGAATGCTGTTCAATACTACTGAGGATTAGCAGGTGAGCAGGTTTCTGTGGAGCTGGCATTCAGCAGTGGCTCACAAGCTCAGACACACAACAGGTGATTGCATGCAGACAGTCACACCTACCGTACCTCGCTCTGTTCCACAGAGCTCCCTCACACCTGGTCAGGTGTACTGCATGTTCACCACCCCAGCACGCAGAGGGTTAGTCCTACTCACACAATCCCATGCATCTCTTATTCCTCTGCTTTCATTCCATTTTCCCATTTTCTCTTCTACATTGCTTGTTCTTACAATTTTTTCCCCAGTATACTTCTCCCCCAGTTTGAATGCACAATGCTGCTTTTTGCTGAGAAGTCATTGCTGTTAAGTATCAGAAAAGAATGCTGAAAATGCTTCAGTGGTTTGTTATTCCTCCATCATTTCTGCACTAACCTTTGAGCCTGGGAATTAACACAGTAATCTTAGCAGCAGGTCAGATCATCTAACTGCCACTTATCTCGTGCTTTTAAAACTTATCAAATACTACTGTTGAACTTAGGAAGTTTTTCTACCAATAATTGCAAAACAAATCAGGTCAGAGTTCCTGTTAGTAGTTTTTGGATTCACCATTTCAAAAACTTTAACAAAATAAATATATTAGTGTTTTATTTAAAAAGAATCAATAAACAACTAAACTACAGTGCAAATAATAACCACAGCAATGCTCCTCCATAATACTGTTAATTGCATTAATCTAATAATTTCAAAGCCCTGTGGAATTTTGCTTAATGGGGTTTATGGGCAGCTTTTGTCCTGCTCTTCTTCCATTGTTGCAATGCCCTCTTCTTTTCTTTATCCTCAATAAGAAATTTCACTTCCTTTTCCCTTTATATTTTTATTCCTACTTTTTCTGCATCTTCCTCTCAATGTAAAACCGTCTCTTGTCAGTGCAGGCTCCACCTACATTATAGGTTTCCTTCAACCTTACTCCCAGCTAATATCAAACTGTGCACCTTTCCCATTTGCAAATGAAGAAGTGTGACTTCACTTACCTTTCCATATGGAGTGTACACTATTCTGACCCCTCCTCCGGTGTACATGTTAAATGTCTTTCACTTTAATGGGTACAATGAGAAAATGATTTTATCTTTCAAGAAAAGGGCTAAATGCTGGGAGAAATAAGTGTATTTACCCATAGACACAATGAAACAGCTGACCTGGCTATTAAAGTAAAAAAAGATTTGGCATTTCCATTATAAACTGATCCTTTTAATAATTTAGAACTAGGTTGAGTTTCTGTTTTTTTCAGTGCAAATAACTTGCTGTAAAAGTTCTGTGGAAAGTAGTCTCTACTCTTTCCTCAGTAATGTATGTATGCATAAGAACATCACCAAAAGAGCCCACTTTTATTTTGCTTCCACATTTATGACACACAAGTATGTGTACAGATTAGAAACTTTACACAGCATGCACTGTCATGCTGAAAAGAGTAAAAATTCAAGACAAGAAACAGAAAGAAGGCTTCCCAAAAGTAATCCAGTCTTGCAGGTTTTGAAACTTATTTAATTATCAAAGCAAATCCTAACAGATGTTAATTTTACTTTAAATACAGTTGTTGACTATGTTTCAGAGATATCTTTTTCTAGACAAATGCAACAGTCCTTTCTAGTTCCAAAACTGGCTTGAGAAGACAGAATAAAAAGAAGTTGTAACATACTTATTTTATGTTATATGATCTTGACTATTTTTTAGATTTATTTTCAAGTATAAGGACACTACTACCCTGTGGAAGCCCACCTAAGAAACCAAAGCTGACTCACAGTGTCTGGGTATCCAATAAAATAGAATATTTTTCCTTGATTCTCCCGATTAAAAACAAAGGTATGTGCCCATGTTTCTTCCATGTTACAAAACATGGGAACCATTTTATGAGTTGACTGAACTGAGCAGGCCAACATTCATTGCTACATAGCATGTCTCAGGAAAGCTTCCTATTGCAACTCTCAACCCTGCTAAGAAAGGGACTTCTCTTAGCAGCTCTGTTGAAGTCAACAGGTTTTCACCTTTTTTGGAAGCTGTAAAAACATCAGCTGGCACATTGCCCTTTCCCTTCGAACTGCTAAGGAAAATTCAGGTCACATGATTGGATGGGATCAACTGCAATAAGAAGCAGCCTCTCAATATAGAGCTAGTTCAGGATAATGTACAGAACATGCTTCCTTACACAATTACCCTTCCAAACACCGGAGAACCCTGTATCAAGCTGAAGGCCTGCAGTACAGGATTAGAAAAGAATCTGATGAAATCAAGCATCACCAATTTCCCACCTTCGTATACAGGACTATAACCATTGGGCCATATGGCATATTACAGAAAAGGGCTAAAAAAACCCAATCTGGCCCATCAGGCCTTTCCAGTTTTCCGTTTTCTATGTTACCTTCCTTACATGTTTCCAATACTGGCAGAATGCTGTTTGTTCAGCTGAGCAATGCATTTTTTTCCAGCATCTCCCACTTTTGACAAGGTGACTGCAGTGCACAAATACAGACACAGCCTCACTGCTATGCTTGGTAATATCAAAAAGCTGACTAACTTTAGACAGATCACAAAGGCATGGAGTTTCCCAGCTTACATGGAATCTTCTTGAAAATCCAAGCAAGTGGAAGGTTTTCCTGAGAGCAACTCAAGCAATGTCCAAGTCACAACCATTTTCCTACAGCTGAATTCTGATCTTTAAAATGCCTTCTCTCTGAAGGATTTGAATTTCCTCCCAGCACTAAAAACATGTTTAGTCTTTGAATGAAGGGATGAACCTCTACTCAGAACAGAATTTCCTCTCTTCCCATGGAAATCTGGCAGATGCAGCAGCAGATTATCTTAAGAAATGGGGAAGAGGGAGAATGACAAACCTACACTGCTCTGCAGTCTTTCCTCCCTCCTCCTGCCTTGTAGATTGTATTTAGCTGGGACTTGCTTTGTTCCAAGAATTTCCAGAGGAGAGTAATAATAGGCATACTGCTAGACCCTAATGTTCTGCCATATTTTAATGGAAAGGGGAGGAAGAGAGGAACTCTTCTTCCCTGTTGAAGCTGTTAAGGCAAAGTCAGTGGAAACAGCAGAGACAACATTAGATGTTGTACTGTGGGTCTTCTTTGGATTGTAATTTTGGCAATACCCAATCAAGTTCAGGCTGCCGATTTGGAAGGGTGAGATGCATCTTGTAAAACCTTTCACTGGAAGGTCACTAGAAAGATGCAGTCCATTACAAAAGATTCATGCAGTGTTTCTGCAGCAGCTGATTTACCTCTTCAAAAGCACCAGTGCCATCTTAATTGAAGGCTCTTGTTGAGGGTATTATCCAGATTCAAGAACAGTGGGCAGAGAGAAATAGCTATACCCTGGGATCAGACACTTTTCCAAAACTGGGGCAGAGCAACTTGACCTAGAACCTAGAAAAACAACAGATTTACTACACTCTGGAGGAGCTCCTCTTTGTTTCAAAGATCTATGTAAATTAGAAAAGCTGTAGTGCAATCATAAAGTCTGTTACTGGAATTACAAAGCTAATCAAGGCCTTTGGAGCCAACAGTAGTATTAGGGCACACAATCAAACAGTGAAATGGAATGAAAGATAGAAAATGCAGATTATTATAAAAAAACCCCAGTAATTATCAAGCTTCAGAACACAACAGCCATAGCAAGAAGTTAGGAAAAATCGCAACAGAAACCTTGTTGAAGAGTTTTAAAGTTAAAAGCATTTAGTTTTGCACTTAGTGTGCCAGCATCCACTGTTTGACATAGTATCCATACTTTTTATTTCACTATTAGAGAATGAAAGGTTGTTGGAAATTTTAGGCCACTTTCTGAAAATTTCTAATTGAACTCACAAACATGTTTGTATTTAAGATTTAGATCCTACTGAACTGCAATAGTTTCTGACATTGCTCACTTTGTTATGAGTCTGTACAACTGAAAGAAATAACAGGTCAAGTGAAATATGCAATAATACTTAAAACAGATGTTGATGTAAATTCCAGCGAAGAGAAAATATTTGTTTCGATGTATGCACTTTCTTAGAGCTTATTTTTCTTACACTGTGCAACTACTGTATCTAAAAGCAGAGACTATTAAGAAAAAATTTGTTGAAAAAACAGTAAGAAATGATTCTGTGAATATGTATCAATGAACTGAATGTCCCGACTTTTAAAAATTGTACTGCATCACAGACACAGAAAATCACCAACTCTATGGGGGAGAGAAGGAGACACTACCAGATCCTTAATTTTACTTTCAATATAAATTTCATTGTGTTGATGCAGTCCAATTTATAAAAACTGTTGAGCCAATTCTGTACTACTGCAACAGGAAAAGAACACTCATCAACCTTTGAAATAATATATATCTCAAAATATTAACTGGGCTCAGAGCTTCAAAACCAAGTCAGAGGGCTGGGAAAAAAAATTGTTAGGTGTTTCAAAGCTTTCAATTTCAGCTTTTGTATTTATTTTCCTACTGATACAATGTGACCAAGGAGCTATCATGCCCAGGAGAAATGCACCCTGTAGTTACAGGGCTGAAACAAACTGCTATTTTATCAAGTTAGAGATCTGAAGTATTATTCTATTCCGGGTTAACAGACTTACATGATTTTCTGTTGGAAATTTTCAGTGGCTGAATCTGCACTTCTGGTCTTCTTAGTGCAAATCTCCTATAAAGTGGGAAGTGGTGGGGGAAAGACACAAACGCCTCAGTTTTCACTGTAAGTTTGGGATTAATAAACACTTAACATCATGAGACTTTTGCAAAATATCCAGAAGATTTTGTATGAAATTAACTTAAAACAATGTATTCTATTCACAATCTAAAAAAATGAAATCTTTAGCCTCAAATTTCTTTAAGCTCTCCAAAACCTGCTGCAGTTTTTATTCCTGCATAGTACATCAGAGTGAATACAGATACTGATGTACTATTTTCCATATGTTTCTTCTTTCATTCTGGATCACAGTGTTATCCTATCAGTTTTTGTCATTATTAATTCTAGCCAGAGAAATAAGGAAATCCAAAGTATTTCAGCATGTTTCCAAGTTCAGTTGTCTTGCTGCAAATGCACGTTTTATCATACCCATGTAATCTATGAGCATTACACATGCCAGCTATGCTAACTTAACAACACAGCAAATAAGTCTGTTCTCACAAAAAATAATGAAATTATGATTCTCAGTAGCTCACCTCTCCTGGAAATGCTTTGAAGGGATCAAGCCTGCTCTGGGATTGGCATCACCTTCGTGTTTGGCCTGCCACCAGGTTGCATCATCCTGGCTCATGATCTGAAGGATATCTCCTTTTCTGAAAGCAAGTCCAGCTTCTTTACAAGGAATTGCTTTATCCTCATTAGGATCATAGTCAAATAGGGCTCTTATAAACATCTGAAACAAACCGGTTTTTATCTTAAGAATCAAAATATTAAATGTAAGCCAAAGGTATCTCCCTTTTCTGCTTCTGCTGTTCAAAACCATTAAACTAATATAATGTAAACATTTACTGCTGTAAAACCTCCTTATGGATGTCTAACATGAGAGGTTCATATGGGAACGTACAATTCATCGCTTCTGCAACCGCAGTCTCAATGGAGTAAAGGCTCTGTGACTCAAGGCAAGCAGGACTCTGTAGGTGCACAGTGTGCCCATGTGGGGAACAGAGGAGAAGGTACTTTGGAACCAAGATGCTATCCAGTGTCTCCTGCCTAGTGGATGATGGAAGAAAAGGAGCACTTGGAAGCAAGCCAGGTCCTTGCAAAAGATGGAAGATTACCTATGTCAACTTCGCAGCTGTGGAGTTTGAGCTTCAGAACCATGTTACACCCACTCATAAATTCAGCAGGTGTCTAATGAAGTGTACAGTGCTACACATTGCCACATTACAAAAAGTGAGTCCAGAGGCATAAATCCCATTCCTGTTTCGTATATATCCTCAGCCTAACAGGTACTGCAATAGCTTCTGAAATAGTCTTGCTTACCTTGCCTTCCTTCACTGGCATTTCTTCCTTCACACTGGGTATAATTTTAAATGTAATTGCTCCTTGAGATTGAGCCTGGTAAACATTTGAAAAGAAAACGCACTGAGAATTAAGCTGTACATTTCAAAGAAAACTTAAAAGATAAAGAAATTCAAATGGATTTTAAAAATACTCATATATAATGAATCTATCCTCTCCCAAGCATCATCCATGGAGTTTAACAGCTTCACTAAACCAAACGTTGTGTTACAAAGATTAAAATACCCATTCAAAATGCTTGGCTTTATTCGCATCACTGGTGGGCAGAGACGGACTGTTAAAAACTAGGACCTGCACGGTTCAGAGGTCCTAATTCTGCACTGAAAGCAGGAGAAAATGCTACAGCTAAAATGTATTCATATTAGAAGCAAGTTCTGGACTCCTGGCACAGTTTGGATCACTGGAAAAATCAAACTAACATTTCATTTTTCAAAATAGAAAAAAAAGATAGAAAAATTCAAACAGGCTTATGCCATATTTACCATAGAGAGCTACTGGGGGGGATTTATTCTCTTGGCAACTTTAAGAAACTAGAAAAGAAAAACATATTTGAATATACTACGTGTACTAAATGGAAAAAAAGCCCTGCACTATAAATCTTAAAACAAGTTAGCCATCATCAACCACCTCATCCATTCATCTTTCCTACATCCCACTTAAAGCGTGTCTGGCTGCATTTTACTTATTAACCACAATATATTCCCACTGCCTCAGTGACACTGCTATTGAAGGAAGTGCTAATCAGTTGGAGGCTCTGCTACTATTGCATGCAGCCGACAAGTTTCATAAAACTTGCAGAGTGCAATAGACAGCCAACGATTTAAGCAAAATGGAAACAGGCTTGTCCACTACAGAGCGAGACATACTTCTGCCGGCGTGTCTGCGCTCCAAGAGCTCACTGTTTGACAGGCAGCAGCCAAGTTCCTATTTCACCCGCCATAGGACTGGAATCAATAATTTTGTTTCTTTTGAAACAAGCCCTAACTAGCTTTTGATGTTTGTACTGTACCTCGAAGAGGTAAATGGGGAAATTGTTCACACCTTTCCTAGTGGTATTGTGTTTCTAGACATTTTTAAATATTAATTTTCTCAGGAAAACATGGTTCTGTAGGGAACACGAAACCATAGAGCAAGTATGAATATCAGCAGGCTAACATTTGAAATGAATCATCTTGCTTACTGAACCAAAACTGTGAGACAGTTACTCCATTCAGCAGGACAGCAAGGTATTTATGCATGTAAAAATGCCTACAGCATGAATAAAAGAGTTGTTGTGACCCTCACCAGTTTCTTTGATGTAAAAACAGTAAATATTTCTGAAAAAATCTAAATTATTTAATTTGCAATAGTGTTTCATAAGTGGGTAATGAGACCGGCTTTAGAAACTGTGCAGTTCAGAGAAGTGTAAACAGAATAATATAATAATATATATATGGCTATATACTGCAGTCAATGTCAAATAAAATCTCAATATACCAGTTATATAGTCTAGCTAGTACCTGTACTATGAATTAATTGTCACATGGAGTAAATGCATTATTAATGCATACATTTAAAATAGTTTGAATTCAACAGATCATGGTGGGCCTCAAAAACTAGATTAAAACACTGAAGTCGGAAACATTCTGCAACATATTTATAGCCATATTACTGTCTTTAACTCCTTACAAGTAATCTACAATTGCATATATATATAAGGGGTGGAAAATCACTCTAAGAGAAGGGAAACAGAGGATTGTAAATGGTGGCACTGGAAGAAAAGACATTATATTAGAATATACTTTTTTCCCTAAGGAATACAGTAGAAATCATAAGTCTAATTACTTCTTCTTGACTCTCCTAAATTAATTTTAAAATGTTTGGTATTTACCAAAATGTGTATTATTTCTTCAGGTTTTTTATCATCTACAGGAATACCATTGACTTCCCTCAGTTCATCACCAACATGAATAAGACCTACAGAAGAAAAAGAGGAGTTGTGAAACTGTAGCAATGTATTATACAAAATCTACCATTAACATTCAGTTTGTTTCTCCCTTGTTCATACACTTTAAGCTCTAATTTAAAAACAGAAATATATGGCGAGCTTAACAACAGCTACTGCCCTTCCAGGTAAATTTGAGATGGTTGGTTTATGCACTTCCCTGTCTTCCTCCGAAAAGTGAGTAGTATTTCTCTACAACTTTTCCGGATGTTTATGCAGATGTTTGAAAAATGTCTCTGCCAATTCTTTGTCTTCTCATACTACTTTCTTACTTCTACACAGCTGAAAGTACTGCAAAGATCACTCAGGCTGTGAGTGCTTAATTGTGGCACAAATGCTTGCTAATTTATCAGTATCTATCTATCTAGATTTACTCCATTACCGCATTTAAGAGTAAAACACAGCTGTCCTAGATTCTCTTCAGTGAAAAGAGGCACTTTAGTGTATAATTCAGGACTTCTTGCTTAAGTTCTTGCAGTCACTGACCATCCCAAACTAAACAATGGCAGTCAAGGATATGCTGTTATTTTGAGAACTACCAGCTGAAACTTCAAGTGGATGTCCTAATATAAAATGTTGTGAGTACCCCGAGTTTCTCCATCAGCAGGTTGTAATCTGGGCATATTCCATCACGGTTTAATTCTCGGGGGGTGTGGTGCATGGACGGGAGTTGGATTCAATGATCCTGATAGATCCCTTCCAACTCAGCATATTCTATGATTTCTAAGTGGATGCCTTCAACTGGAAACAAAACATGATATATCTAAGAAACCCCTCTGTATCTGCTAATTCAAAGAGAACTGATCACAACTGAATTGGGGAAAAAAAATCAGCATGAAAATCAATATTGAAATATCACTTTGCAAAAGTGTCCAGAGCCCAAATACTTCTGTTTGTCTTATTTAATTGATGCATTTAATTTCTGCAAAAAATGCCATTTTACCTCATCTTGTTCAGAGTTCTAGAACTTCAATGGCTAGTGCCAAGCAGCAACACCTTACCACTTCTATCTGCAGCTCCTCCACGCATTATCCTGGCCACCACAATTGCACCAGTATGTTCATCCCTTTTAATAGTAGCTCCCTTGGGTGAAAAAAAATAAAACAATTATTTGGTTATTCTTGCTGTAATTTTAATACACTACACTAAAAACATTTGCTACGTAAAACTGCAAAAAAGTTGACACTGTATTGATGTGTAAGTCAGAAATGATACTTGCTCATGAAAAGAATATACAAAATACATTGCTCTATCACTATCCTCTCAAAACGTGTCTTCCATTCAGAAGTAACTCATGCATTCCATGAGTACACAACTTAAAAGAAAAAAAAAAGGAAAATTATGGAAAAAATTTGCTTTTCAACTTAATGTTAAGTGCAGCATACCTCACTTGAGTCTGCTGCTAAAATTGCACTAAGCTGCTGAAAATTCAGAAATTGATAAATTTCTACCTTAAAATAGGCCACATTACATACTATGGGTACAAAAAGTGTATCCGTAATTGTTACACTTTATGCTCAGAGCTGCCTGTGCACTCACTGATCATCATTTTGCTTTACAGTGTTATCAATAAACAAACATGAATTTGAGAAATGCCCCTGTATATTGGGGCTCATCTGGAATACTCATGGGACAGAAATGCAGAAGAGAAAACATTTCCTAGTTAGTCATGACTGTTTTCTTAGATTACACAAACATAGAGCAAGACACCGAAGTCAAATGACATCGTGCAGCTAAAGTAGCTACTGTTCTATATTTGTTTAGATTAAACATTAATATCATGTTTATCACTACTTGAATTTTTAAGTCCTTCAGGAACATAAAGTTGAAAAACCTACAAATGAGTAACAGGGCTGAGATTTCTCTAGAATTAACAAATTACTGACTGCAAATAAACTTGTTTCCCTTTCCCTCTCCCTCAAAGATGGAAACACAGCACAAGTCATGAAGACAAAAAATGGGAGACTAATTTATACTTTTTATAAGCAAGGTGCATTTATGGCAAATAGAGAAAAATTAAAACTACCATCACACAATATTCACTCTGGCTGAAACTTTAACATTAGTCAGCACTCCACAGCAAATTGATGTTCTGCATTTCTGCATTTCACTTTGCATCTCACATTTATTAGTATGAAATTCTATCCATAAGCAAAGTAATTTTGCAAATGGCTAGCCTTCTTCTTATGTAGTTTATTACGTAATTATATCAGCAAGCATTTGTTTGCATTACAACTTCAAATTAGCTCAGAGTTTCAAAAGTATAGATTTAGCTGCAGCTAATCTTTCTTCAAAAACTCACGATTAGACTTCTGTACAAGCAGAATTTCCTATCACTAGGAATACATTAAAGCATTAAACCCCTCTAGCTTATATCTCAATATCAAGTTCTGACCTTGCAGCAACAGCTACTGATTTTATTATTAATACTTGAAAAGCTCTATCTGTTTAAAAGTAAAAAGCTTTTTTTTTTCCCCCTGAATATATCCATCAAAAAGGAAAAAAGCAGCATTAGGATGTTAGAGGCAAATATAAATACAGGACATTTCCATTACATTGTCTGTATAATACAGAGGCTCTCCTAACTAATCAGGGAAATGCCTTGATCAGAAAGGCTTTGTGCCTTTTACCCAGAAGTCAACACTAATAAATGCCACCAAATGCAAGAGGCAAGTGCTGACTGACACTGTGCTCTACTGTGCTCACCCCACTACTGCAGCCGCATGCTGATAGCTGGAAAGTGGTTCTTCATCTCCCTGGGTTTTTTAGACAGACTCTAGGAAAAAAAACTGTATGCAATGGAAGACCATGGTATTGACCCAGAGAGCATCTGGAAGCAACAATAAAGCTCCTGTCCAAATGGAACAGTCACTTCATGCTCAATGAGATTATCACTACTGGCACAAAATGAATTTTCCTAGCACAGATTAACTGATCTGAAAGATAGCGTGGTGAAGATAACAGGTAAATTGGAAATTTTAAACAAAGGACAAAATCAAGTTCAAAATTACAGGGGGATTATTCACCCCAAGTTTGCTCGATATCAGTAACTCCTCTATGGCAAACACAAAGTGAGTGGACAGGTCCATGAAAAACACTGAGTTTATATATTTTGCTGTACCTATAGTACCCAAATTAAAAAAAGAGGTCCCTTAAATTCCACTTCCCTCCCAATTTAGAAGTCTTAAAGAGAAATCATCAAACACAAGTGGATTATTTTCTGAAAACCTGAAGAGCTGATTTTCTGAAAAAGCAGCTTCTCTTGTAATGCTGCCAGCCCTGCTTAAACTATGAGGTATATATAATCTGGCAAGAAATACTCCTTATAAGATGTTCAGCTTCAGTACTTTCAGTTACATGTGCAGTGCAGCTCCTCATTTAGAGCTTTAAAAATGGAAGAAGGTTAGACTGGACCTTGAGAGTTGGAAAATATTTTCAGTGTTGTGAGCCAAAAGTGTAAGTTACCCTAAATGAGACATATACAGATGTAATAGCATAGCTCAGTTTAAAATACTTTTAAAGAGAAAAATAAGGAGTTTGGGAGCCATATGGTGATCAGACCAAGAAAATGCTTAAAGGTATACCAGGCAAAAGCACTAAAAATAATAGCTCCTTCAGCAAGGCTCTCTCACTGTTTTTAGGTTGCTTTTTTTTTTCTTTCTTTCATTTTCAGTGCAGTACCACTGATTGGTAAGCATTGCTCAGGGTTTCACAGATGTGAGCTTTATTAGTTCATCCATTTATCTGCTGGTTCCAGAAGATAAACATTGTAAGTCTTTACTTTCAAAGAAAGAAATACTAGCCTGTAAAATAAATTACTAATAAGAGAATTTGAAAACATTTGAAAATTTGAAAATACTACATCAATAATATTATTGCATACCTTCCTGTTAAACAAAAGCATATGCCGATGTTGAATGCAAATAAGTACTTCAGTAAGCCTTATTTTAATTGATTCTCTATTGAAAATGCAAATATTAGTTACCTACCTTACAGGGTTATTTAAAAGTTGATGCCCACTTACACACAGACTATGTACACTAAAGCTGACCCTACACCCAAATTAATCCCACCTAAAAAAACAGCTACTCCTATACTTAATGAAAACTAATTGGCAGCTCTAGAGAATGAATCATCCTTTCATTATGTCAGGCATCTTAAAAAGATGGTAGAGTCCATTGTCTGGAGCTGCCTATTTTTCTCTTAAGTATAGACATGGCATGGCATAGAGGTTAATTTTCAAATAGGTAGATGTATGTGAAATTAATGTGGGACACAGAAGCAACCATCTTAACATGAAGAAGCATCCTATTCAGAAAAACAGCTGTAACAAATCCAGAGTATCATTTGAGAGCTGGAAGTAGTGAGCAGCCACGAACTGAACTCCTGGTAGCGTGGTTGTACATCTCAGATATCAGGAATGCTAACCAGGAACAGGGCTGTGGCTCAAAAAGCCTTGGAGAGGTAGGTGTAAATAAAAACTCTCCAAGCTATCTGATAAAAAGCCTGATTATAGTCAGGTGAATTTTGGATTGTCTCTAAAAAGACATGTTTCTGTTTCTCTTCATATAAGGTTCAGAGATGATCCAAATTTCTTTGTTAAAATAAAACCTCATAACACAATTTCACCTCGCTTATGGGGGACACTGCTAGAACGCTATTTGCTAACAGAGCAAATGAAAAAAAAGACCAAATCAAATACTGTGGAAGGATTAACAAGTTTAAAACATCTCTTCCAAAACACTGGGGGAAAGTTCAGCACTGACTTCTGAACTGATGAAATCTGGCAAACAGAAGGGCCTCCCACTAACCATGTGTTTCCCTCTCTTCTGAAATGATTACTCCTGGGAATTCAAGCTTCATTCATATATGATTAACACTGGCTCAGAACACCAGTGAGGTGCTTAACTCAGAGAAAAGCACGAACAAGTACAAGAGGAAATGTGGTGCAGTTTTATATAAAAATGGTCACTAGATATATTTCAAAGAAGTTAAGAGAGTGACTAATTTGCTTCACAGTCAGTACTGTTGGAAGTCAACCAAAGGAAATGCAATTCAGAATGTCCTGGGTGTGCAACTGACATAAAGCTCATGGCTTTGCAGGAAAACAATCTCTACTGCTTGGGTACAAATGAAGTATGAGACTGTATCTGAGGTGAAAGAAAAGTTCAAAGAGCTCAGTATCTTCAAGTCGAGAAACCAGACAATCTCTATCCCAGTAAAAATATTGTATGGTACCTCCAGTCTCAAGCTCAGTTGCTTCTAGTGGTAAATTGCAGGTATAACACTGCAAGTGGAAGTAGACTTTTTGACTGAAGAATAATGAAGAGGTAATGTGAACAACTAGAGAGTCTTTGATGTGTACTAAGAATATCCAAGACTTTAGAAAAAGCTCTGAGGGAAAAGCCATTTAAAAGACATGGAAATAAATAGAAAATGAAACTGTAATTAGTTTAGTAAACACATATCATGACATATCCTTTCTTTAGTAAAATAACTTTGGGAAGCATAAATCTGATATAGTGTAAACACATTTATTTGTTCTGCCGTGCTATATTTGGTAAGACCTTATCTGAATTACTATCCATGTTTCTTCTCACCGTCACATAAGAGGAAAAAAAAAATCTACAGAAGACAAAGACACAAATAATAGGTTTGTTGTGTATTGTGGTGATGGTGTCATAGTGAGTCATATTAAATCTACCACAAGGAAATTAATGTTTGACATGAACATGGATAGTGTTAAAATGGATCAAAGGTGAGCTGTGGAAGAGGAGGAGGAGGACACTATACACTATTCTTTGAACTCTTCCTGGAGAACAAGTAACAAAACTCACCATAAGCTCTTCTCCAACAAAAATAAAACATCAAGACAGGCTGAGGATCTGCAAAGATCACAAATACACCTTTCCCATACAGATAAGGTACAAACTTAGAAATGTTGACAAAAGGACAACTTTTGGAAGTCATTCAGGCCAATCTCCTGCTCAAGGCAGGACTGCTGTCAGTGCCAGACCAGGTCAGCCATTGCCTCATGATACAGGTTGGAGATTCCACGTTTGTTTAGTCTGCACTAGTGCTGAACTTCCCACATAATGAAATACTTATGTTAATCCTTCATTTAAACCTCCCAGGGCTGCAACTTGTGGCCATTGCCCAGTGTTTTAGCATCTTTCAGTTCTGAGGAGTTTGACTTTACTGCCCCTGGGAGCTCCCCACTCTCAGGTAGTTGTAGGTTGTAATCAGCTCACAAACTTTGTCTCCTCCTAGAAAGAGGTCTATGACAGACTCCATTATTTTTTGTCTTATATTATATTTCATATATTCCATTACTGGTTTTGCCTGGGTAAATAAACAAAAAAGTCTTAAACTGAAGAAATGAATGATTGGCAATTACTCCTTATTGTAGGGTTTATTGTAGTGTTTTGCAGGAAACAATTTTCGGCTGTAATAGAGTTCATGAAATACGTACTTGTAGTGTCTAGTGGAAGACCTAAAAAACCCTGTTACCTTGTTACCTCCTTAGCACAAGCACTGGGCTAAGTGTGGATGCATCTTTCAGGAAAACACACTGGTTTTGGCTGCCATAGGATTAATTTTCTTCATGGCGGCTCATGTGGTGCTATGTTGTGGATTTGTGATAAAACAGTGTTGATACTAGAGGGATGATTTAGCTATTGCTGAGTAGTGCTTGCAGAGTGTCAAGGCCTTTCCTGCTCCTCACCCCACCAGTGAGGAGGCTGAGCGTGCACAGTGTAGAAGGAGCTAAGAGAGGACACATCTGGGACAGCCAACCCCACCTGATCAGAGAGATATCCTACACCATATGCTGTCATGCTCAGCAGTAAAACTGGGGGAAGAAAGAGAAAGGGAGGATGCTTAGAGCGATGCGGGTTTTCTTTCCAAGACCAAGTTACAGGTGATGGGGCCCTGCTCTGCTGGGGGTGGCTGAACACTGCCCATGGGAAGTGGTGAATGAATTCCTTACTTCACTTTGCTTGCACATGAAGCTTTTGCCTTAGCTATTAAACTGTCTATCTCAACCCAAGAGTTTTCCTGCATTCATCCTTCCGATTCTCTCCCCCATCCCGCTGGGGAAAGTGAGTGAGTGGCTGTGTGGGGCTGAGCTGGGTCAAACAGACACACAGGTATCTGGAAGAGCTCAGTGTCCCACCAGAGTGAATGGGCAAGAGTGGAATTTGACCAACAGTCCAAGGATAACCTTTAGCTTAGGCAGCTCTATGCATCCCTTTAATAGAGCTAAAAATCTCAAAAGCCAATATACAATATATATATGTCATACACATTTTCAGAAAATCTCTCCTTTTTAAAAGTTACTATTATCCAATCCATTTTGAGATACTACTAACACAGTATTCAACTCAAAAGTCTTAGTAATAAATGTTTGTAACATGAAACCTTGTAAATTAAGATTTTATTAAGCTTTTTCTGAGAAATTAGGTGGAAATGGGTGTTTTCATCAATACTAAGAGTAAGCTGCTCAATTAGACCTCATTTCATACTG
Source organism: Sclerurus mexicanus (assembly GCA_013396755.1). Lineage (NCBI taxonomy): Eukaryota > Metazoa > Chordata > Aves > Passeriformes > Furnariidae > Sclerurus > Sclerurus mexicanus. The sequence continues at coordinate 636,516 of VWZF01006202.1, read as the reverse complement.
TATGTTCAAATTTCCATACACCTTTCAGAATGAATAATCTTTCTGATACTAAATCCTAAAGCAAGATTTTCTTTCCTCAAACAATTTCTTTGATGAAAAAAATTAAAAGGTTAAAGCTGTGATTTAAATACTTTGGGAAAAAGTATTTAGTGTGTTAAAACAGTAAAACCTCTCCACATGGTCAAACTTGTAACTATGTCCACGGTCACCTACAGTCAGTCAATATGAAAATTCATTTCTTGTTTACTTAAATCTTTCAAGAATTAGAGTGACAATAAGATATCTATTGTGGGACAAGCCACTCCTGTATGTCTAACAGAAGCACTGCACTCTCACTGTCATCTCAAGTACAAAATGATGACTTTCTCCAAGTAACTTTGCAGATCTTTCTGCAGGATTGCTATCCATTAAAACAAATATCCAGTATAACATAAAACAAAGCTCTCACTGGTTTGCAGGAGAAAAAGAATATAGTTAAATTTTATACAAAATTACTCCCACTATACTGCAAATAAAAATAACCAAATCAGTAAAGCATTTTAATATTCTTGTAATACAACCTAGGTTTAGTCCTTTCATTTTTCCAGATATCCCCATGAAGATATTAACTTTCTAGTATTCATAATGCAAAGTACAACAACAGACATCTTAAATTTGCCCAGATTTCAATTCAAGTATTTTAAAATATGTTTTTATGCTTTCTTTTCAGTGTATTGAAAGGTCACGTTTTTTTACATGAATGCTAACAGGCACAGTTCACAACACAGGTCAAGATTTCTTTGGGGATTCATTCTCCATCTCTCATTTTAAAGTAAGTTCATGATTCAAATTCAAGATAAAAGACAAATATGTTATTGATCTAAATGTGCAGACTGGCCCACGTATATAATGCTTAAACATTGTGAATGAACAAAATCTTATTATTTGTTTCATATGCTTTACTAATAATGACTACAAAATGGAGGTCACAAGTGAATAATCACATTTAATGACTGTCCACATTTCAAGTTAATGTCACCCATTCACATTCATAACCTGAGCTATCCCGCCCCTGCACACAAACACAAGACAGGGTTACCTACCAGTGGCTCCCGGTTTTTGACAAGCCTGATTATTTTAACTGAATCTTCTTCTTCATCAATATCATCAGGCATGGGGGGCAAGACAGGATCATAGTTCTTCTGGGCAACAGTATCATGTACAGAGAGCAAAGCCTGGAAACATTAACAGTCAGTATATTATTTGGCATCTGAAAAGTTTAGGGAAGGCAAAGCAGAGGACATTATAGCCTGACTCTACTACTGTGATGCATGTAGATTGAATACAATTCTTGTATACAATTTTAATGCTTTTCAAACTGATGAAACAACTCCATAAAATATATGTTTCCATGTATACAATGTATGCAAGTAGCAAATTGTGGCTGGAGAACACTCCTCATACACACAAACGCCACGTGCTTTGCACATTAGCTTATAATTACAAGAACTATGAGGAGGAAACCTAAGTCTCCAGAAGTAAGAAAATAATTATACTTGGCCTTAATAAAAAAATTCTTCTATACAGTAGGCAGTCCTATCCAGGACTTCTGTTCAAGCACAAGGTGTATGACATGAAGCTGATGCCCAACCATCCCCTTCACAGGAGCTCTGGGAGCTTACCTGGTTACTGGATCCCTTTCATACTAGCTCCCTTTCATAAGAGCCTCAAAGTATCTTAGGAATTTTTAATTTATTATGGAATTCATGATTGAGATTGAGGAAGATTCTACTGAAAATTATGTGGTTTAGGCAGGTGCTTATCAAACACCTGTTTCATGTCTTGCCTCCTTTTTTTTCTCTGCTGTTTCTCCCGTTGAAGCATAGCTTGGACAACAGATTTTTCAAAGAAAAGCTTAACAAAGACTGACAAAAGGTTCCATTTTAAAATAATTTATGAACTTTCAGAAAATAAAAAACCTTGAAGGGCAAAGGAAATTAGAAACCTCATTCTCCTAATGCTCAAAAAAAAAAAATCTCAGCGATAATATAAAATCCACAGCTTTTTCCAGATATAGAACTCTTAAAGTTCCTTTCTATTTTGAAAAGTCTTCATTATTTGTAATACCTTTTAAACTGGTGAAAAATGGTTAAGCAATGCTTTTGCTCTTGTAGAGAGAACTGCGCATTGTACCAGAAATAATGGCAACAGCCACACGTGTAATTCTACCTACTGCTTGCAGTTGCTTCTGTTTTCAAATAGTTGCCTCTAAATACTTGAATATTTTCTTCCCAAGAGTCAATACTATGGAAGTTGTAGTTTGAACAGCAGAAATAATTTGCAAATTGATAACCTTCACAACAGTAAAATAAAGCATTTTGGAAAATGTTGAAATACTTAGGGTAGAGCAGAACATATCAGTGTTGTTGGCATGAATGACATTAGAAGGCATCGTATCAATAACTGTAATAATTGATCTATTATAGCAATTAAAATTATGATTAAGAAAAAACTCTTTAATAAAGAATAGAAAATGGCTACACTCCTCTGATGCCAGTTTACTTGCTACTTAATATATACAAATTATCAGAAATCTTATGTTTTCAAGGATAATGTAAATATTTTTAAAAAGCATGACACTTTCATGTGCTACTCCAGGATTTTTTTTCTGAATGGAGGAGACAGTAACAACAGAAAACAATGTCCAATGCCACAAGCTATTATGGCAAAAGTTGCAGGCAAAGAGCATATGGTAATCTTGAAATTCTGAAGTTTGAATAGGGCTTCAGCAAAACACAGAGGAAGATTGTGCCTGCCTCTTGATAAATTGCTATTGTTTCACTAATTTTTATTCATATTGTACAATTTGATAAAAATACTTCAACACGCTGATTATTTTTGGTTTTCTTCCTAATACAGTTATGAATTTGTACTACTTACCATCAGAAATTACTATCGCTCACCAACCAAAGGCAAGTTTTACTTTAGATCCGAGTTAAAAACCTCAGGCTAGCAATTATGGATCCTCCTGGAAATGTTTATTGTGAAGCATTACACATGTAAAGCCATGCAATCACACGCAGTCACCTTAAGATGTATGTGAAATATCAAAGATAAACTAAAACAAAAGTGGTGTTTGCTTTTACTTCAGGCTCCTTACAGTTAAGACTTCTAAAACCAGTCTTCTGCAATTACGTTTTTCCACATAAAGCCAGGGCACATTTGTGCACTGGTTCAATTTAATGAGGTTCTATATTGCAGTTTAAAAACAATCCGGCACATAGAGAAAACAGATGAAAATAATCTAAAGCACCATTTCCAGAGTAAAAGGTAGCCACTTAAAACATGTTCAAAAGAACCCACCCTTGACAATGAAATTTGCAAACGAAATTCTGTCCACCACTACACTGAATTATGCCACCGGTGTTAGGAAGATACTTCCCTGCTCCGAGTACCAGTTTAGGCTCCTGGACCCTGCGTGCAGAACAACGGTGCATCCCAAACGTTATAAACCAATGCCAATCAATGTCTCGTATTTACGGTCCTCTTCTTCACTCACAACAACTGCAACTCATCAACCCATCCCCTTCTTCTCCAAAAGAACATGTTACACCACAATGTACTACAGTTTTCAATATAAAGTCTTTTCCCCAAAGTCCAGTACTATTTCATCTCAGTGCAAAAATACATATTTCAGATAAGAGCAGGAATGTCAGAAACAATGTGCCTTTTCTCAGTCAGGCTTTCAGAAGAGCTTCTTTCATCACAAACTTGTTTATTTTGCACACTGAACATGCTAAGATTTCTTTCCTGCTTGTCTTCCATCACTGCTTCTTTTAATACACTACTCTTTGTCCACTGTAGTTGCTCTTGAAATAGTTCTCAGCATAGATTTTGTGTAATACCTAATTTGCAAACAAAACTTACAAAGCCATTTTGATTTCACTTAATGTATTCAACTAGAAGTGATCAGAGCCTGTCCTGGAGAGCACTTCCGTATGTTTAGAACACATGAAGAAACAACTGTATTCACAGAGTAAAGGGACATTTTTTCAGCAGCGTCTTTGTACCATTCAATTAATATAATGTGTGCTTAGTCCAAAAAAACTACGTATCAGACTAGACTTGTATAGAAAAGGTTGCGACTTTTAAAAGGCGAACAAATTACAAGTGTCAAGAAATAAAACTTGGATCCTAAGATGATCAAGATTTACCCAGAATAATTGTGCAGTAAATGCACAAGGCAATGTAAAGATAGCAATGTTCTCTTCTTGTACATAAGAAGTGATCAACTTATTCATTTTCATGATATTAATTTTCTACCTCTCATGAGAAAACTGCAAGAAGTGCAGATCAATTAATTTTATTTTTTTTTAATATTTTGGTTTTGTTTTCAAATACACAGCTCTTCGGAACTATGCACACAGGATTCAAGATTTGGGTCATGTATATTTAAGCACTTCTGGAGAAAAAGATTTTATTTCAGCTCTAAGTTCTATGCTTATGATTCACTAATGTAAACATGGTCCATATTTAGAACTTGAAAGAAGGTATGATTCAAACTCCCGCACTACCTAAATATAAATATTGATGTTCAGCTAAATTCTTAGACATGATCTAGCTGGAAATGAATACTTTCATCAAACCTCTGAAATGTCTAATAACTAACGCTGTATTTTTCATATTAAAACTATTGCTGATCATTTCACAGTTTATAAATTGAAATTTTACACTACCTATTTGCACAAAGAAAATCTGACATTGGAAACATTAAAAGTTCTTTTTTTAAACTCTCCTGAAATTTTAAATGTTTATTTAAATAAAGATGTGTATTACTTACCTACACTGACTACATTTTTGCTCCTCTAAAACAATGACAAATTTTACACTATTTTTTGCTTCTGTTTATATTTTGAGATCTGTAAGAGTTAAAATACACCAAGTAGCCCCTGACTCATGAACACAGCTCTTTATGTTTTTAGTTCTCATTATTTTAAAAACATCTCCATTTAAGGTTTGTTTTTCATAGGTATTTTGCATTTATAGTCCAGAAAAACATTTCAGAAAATAGTAAGTTAAGGAAACAAGACAGAACAGGCAAACAAACAAAAGCAGTCTCTTTCTTAACAGCACTTCGAAAATACAAGATTCAAAAATTTAAATAGTGACAGAATAGTCATAGACAGAAAATCTGCAGGGACACAAACCAACCTTCATGAAAGCCAACAGCTGCAGCAGACTGTGGCACTGCCAACCCAGCAGCTGGCAACCTTGCCTGCGGAGCAGATTGCTGCCCTGGCAGCACAGTCAGCAGAAAGGAGCAAAATGGCCCATGACTTTGCTGTCCCGGTCCACAGCTTGGATCATTAACACCAGTCACCTCCCCTGGCAGTTCAGCTTGAACTCTGTCAGGTGAGACAGAGACATCTTTGCTTTGCCATGTTGCCAATAACTGCCACTGAGGCTGGCACAGAGAAGTTTCACTGGAGGAGCCACAACAGCATGCGCCTGAACTCACTTGGCAGAACTCATCCTCTGGAGAGCTCCAGCCATATTATGTTTTCCTTTGTGATAACGTTACAGAATAAATAAAAAAAAGATGAAAATGCTGGGTGAGAAAATTTTTCAAGATTGAAAAGCTTAGTTTATGAGTAACTTACATAAAATTAAAATCATGTGTGAGTAAAGTCATCCAGTAACAGGTATCAAAGAAGAAAAGCCGAAAGAGGTTGGAGGAGACTGAACCCACTGAAGAAAAGACTGTCAAGAACATCAGAATGGAAGGAGATGCACAGGAGTCATAAAAGCCAAATGTGCAAGAATTCAGAAAGCAGAACAAACCAGCAGAGAGCTGAAGTATTATGGTGATGGTGTACAGATTCCAGGCACGGAGAATCAATTTGACTTGGGAACAGTTTGGAGAAGAAAGGGATAAAAATACAAGGTTTCAGAAATCAAGCTATACATTTAAGAACAATGTAAGCAGCACAAAATTAGAGAGAAGAATTTAGATAAGTGATGGGCAAACAACCTCTCTTCTATAGGAGAATTAGTCTTTAAACCTACTATCTTGAGTACATGAAACAGACTTTACATAGATGTACTGATGAATGCCATCCCGCTAATTCTATTCCCCAGCAAATGGGTGGTAAAACAGCCATCAAAAATCAGCCGCACGTGGCAGTCTCTTAATTACCAACACTGTCTGCTAAGGGAGTATGTGCAACCCTAATCTTGATGCAAAATACAGACTAACAAGATAACAAGAAGACAGGTGAGAACAAGCATCTCAACTGACAGATCAGAACAACCACATTAGCTGAATTCTCCAGCCTGGCTAAAGCATGAAGCATAATCTAAAAGTAGAAGCAAGCAAAAGAACCACAGGCAGTAGAAACTCAGTTGTGCTGCTGCAATGGCCAGAGGATGGCTGGGCTAACAGCAAACAATATTTCTGGGGGCAGTAGAACCAGTAAGGGAGTACACAAGCTACAGTAATCACATATCTAGCAGAGAAGTAGGATTATTCCTTCCGATGCTGCACTAATCTAATAACTTTCTGTTCTATACAAAATTTCCCAGTCAAATACACAGAGTACATAATGCCAAAGAAATCAGCTAACTTCCAGTTAAATCAGTTTGCTTTTGCTACTGAGGATCAGTTACGCTATTCAATCAACACAAGCAAAACAACTTTGACAGTGATGGTAAGAAAAATGAAATGTGGTCCTTTAAATTAAGCATAATTTTCCATTTGTAATCAGAAAACCAGTGGGTGTACTAATAAACAGGTAAAAAAATCTGGGTTAATTTACTTCTTTCGCTCCTTCAAATGATATGTTTTTCCTACACATTCTTTATAAAATACCTAGAGATAATATATTGTATGAGAAGACAGCAGTAACATACGTACAAAAGAGAAAATAACATTCCATGCTTGCAACTGTCTCATCTGTACTTAAACCAGAGTTGCCCTGTAGTTCAAGCTTTTACAGCTGGCAATTAAATACCTTTCTCTTCCAATCTGACTTTGACACAGCTGGGTCAGAGTAGTGATTCAAAACATTTAAAACACATACTGTACATGTGTGGTTTTGAGTTCTTAATATCTACTGTAGACTAATGTTCTTAGCACAGAGACATCTCAGTTGGATCAATATTCAGTACATATTACTTTTTCCTCTTTACTGCAGTGGACTTTATTCATAACTATATGAACTTCCTTTCACAAAAGGGTAATTTCCTTGCCTGAAAATGCCATTCCTTGATTTCAGATTCACCAGTCTGAACTGATGGGTTTACCTGCAGCTGGTAGCCAGACAGCAACAGCCAACAGAAGAACGAACTTTCTGCATCTTCAGACTCCTGCTTCCTCTGGCTCAATGTTCACAGCCCCTGGAGATGCTTCCAAAGTCAAACTGTTCTCAGTGTTCACAGAAACACACAGTCCATCTATCCGTGTCATCTGGTAAAGGTGTTAATATTCTTCCAGATGACAGCCCTGTGTTTTTTTCTCAGTTGTGGATAACAGCAGAAAAAACTCTGATTTTAAATCAATACTGAAGAATTTGAACAGTCTGCTTTACATTCACAACATGATTCATGTAGCTAAAGTGTCCTTGAAGCTTTAAACCCTGTTTAAGTAACTTCCAAGAGCACAAATAGATAGTTTTCAGAGTGGAAAATGCCAAGACAGGAGCACTCTTTCAATATCTTAGCAATCCTCAATCAATCAATTCCTTTTTTGAAGAAGTGGAAGCTCTGCAACAACATTAAATATCCACAGCAGTGGCACGTACCTTTTCTTGGCTAAAAACTACTTAAGACACCCCAAAGAAATCATATGAAAATATATACTAAAGAAAACTAAAATCTGAGATTGTAGTTGCCTTTTCTGAAAAAGTGTCTTTAGGAACAATCCAGTCTTTGGCATCAGTATGATTTCTGAAGTCCTTAAAAGAAAAAAATCTAGCGATCCATAAGGTTAAAAGAACCTGAAAAAACTTTATTCCTCAAAAAAAATAATAACATATATTCATCTATGATAAGGAAGTCTTAAATTCAGCTACAAAGTACTCATACTACATGGGAATCTAACTAAAAACGAAGTAGAAAAGAGGAAACTTTGAATGAAGAGTTCAAATACAATACAGTCCAGCAATTGCAAAGGAAGAACACCACTGAAGGAAAAACAGCATAAAAATAGGACATGTAAAAAAGGGACTACTTGCTTCATACTGTGCAGTCGCTCCATTTTCACTCATCTTTTTCTGAATGCAATTGCTACTTGAAAGGGATGTGGCTTTATCTGGAGTGATTTTTACCTTCTTCTAAATTACCAGCAATGTTGCCGAATTTTATGTGCTGTATCTGAATGCTACAGTTACATGTATGCAATTCAACATTCTTAGGGGGGTGACAGTTGATTCCCTCATGTGGGAAAGCCACAGTCAGAGAATCTGTATAGATAACTAAAGAATTTCTTTGATTTATTTTTCAAATGTTGTATTTTCTGCTGCTGACCTGTCTGGCTTCACTTCTGTTTATGAAGTGTTTATCTATCACTTTCACTTTATTATATGTTGGCAGCTAGTGAGCATTCTCACATCCCTACTTCTAAGATCGTCAGACAAGCTCTCCATTGGACATCAGCTGAATCATCACAAGAGAGACCTGAGAGCATTTCCAGAGTAACACAATGGTTGTTCCTTAAAAATAATAATGCAGTATTCTTTCCACTGCTCTATACCATTTCATATCTATGCTTAGGAGATATTGTATATCGTTATATGTATGCTCTGTCAGTTCCTGCCACAGTAAGTGGTAGTGCCACAACTGCTTTCCGATCTTCTTTGCCTAACAGATGTGAAAAATCAAGGCTTTTCTTGCTGTTTTAAAAAAGATTATTTTGCTATTTTGTTTTTGGTTCTGTATTTTGCTGAAGTACAAAATACTCCAATCACCAGATTAAAAGTAATTTGTTGAGTAAAATCTCTCAATATACAAGCACAACTCCTATAACTAGTCCTACCAACAGCCCTCACAGACCACTGATGAGTAAATAGTTATAAAACATGGAAAATCACGCTTCCTAAACAGATATTGCAGTTTGTGTTACCGGTTGTGAGCATGAATATTTCATAAAAATGAGGAGAATAGTCTCTCAGGGCATGTGCAAAAGTAGAAAACATTGGTGCACCTCGGAAGACAGGTCTCTAACAGGACAAGGCCAAAAGGTCCCCGAAGTGCCTAAGATACAGTAGCAGCCTAAATGTAGCTCAGATGTTAACTGAGCTGAAATTTGTATTTGAATTCTCCAGATGCAAAACCTGAACAGTTGTAGGCAAATCCCCACAATTTCCAGTGGAAAATGTTGACTTTGCAGAAAACACCTAGTTCAATGAAAAAGCCCTGACAGAAAATCCTCAGCAGGTCTAAATACAAAGGAAATGTTGGAAAGAAGACAAAGTTTAGATTAAGACTTTTTTTTAATTATATGCTACATGAAATGTTTCATGAACTTTTCAAAGCAAAAATGGATTTTGTTTTATATTATTATAGCACAATATTTTCTTTCAGTGCTTTCGATGTTAAAGTTCTTATAGAAAAAAGCCTGCAGTCTCCTAGACAGTAATTTATATTGTTTATTTTTGCCAGTGACTATAGGGCAGCTTTAGAAGACTCTGCTGATAAAGCTTAAAATGTTTGCTTTTTTAACAGAACAAGTAGCACTTTGATCTGAACAGTCTGTTAGGCCACTGTTCAAATCCAGTAAGCCTCAGATGGCAGGGATGATGGTATCAGCAGTTGTTCATGAAATAAAGGCTAGATTTTACAAACTTCCAGTAAATACAAGAAAAACAGAATAGAACAAGACAACATTAAAGGTATGTTTTAAGTTCAAAGAAGCACTATTTCTTTGTTTACAGAAATCTAATAAAACATAGGAAGCATTTACATGATGAACAAAATGCCCTGGCTTCATTATGTGCAAGTTTAGTTTTGTTTAAGTCACAGTTCTATTTTGAAGGAAAGCCAACAAAATGAAATCACATGAAAATATTTACAAACGTAAATTATTTTGTGAAACTGAAAGTCAAGTGTACCTCAAATGAATTGCAAAGAAAACACCAAGCATAAATCCTATTTACAGTTCTCTGGTGTATGCACCTTTGCTATTTGAAAGCAATTAAAAAAACAAAACCAAACTAAAAACAAAGAATCTGTATTTTTGATGAACAGCAACATTCCCAGTCACATAAGAGTAGTTTTCCCTTCACTCTGCAAGTTATCTTAAAGTTACTTCCAAAATTCTGTTCATGCTATGGTAATGAAAGAGAAGACAAGAAAAATACTGTACGTCCACCTCCTGTTCCCTCTATGGGTACAAGTACAGTGCCCAAAGTGACTCAAATACTTTACATTCTGGGGCAACGTGAGGCACTGAACTCATTCACAATCCTGCCAGGTGCCCTTGCTTAGGTACCTGGTTTATGTTTCAGACTAGCAGCTGGCAAACCTTTCAGCACACAGAAACAGAAGACAAACTCTATTGAAACAGGCATTGGAAAAGCTTAATTTCCTCTGGGCCATAAAAGGTATAAACATCCTTCAGAATAGTTTTAGCACAGTGGCATTAGCTTTTGAAATAAGTATTGTTCTGCCCATTACACCAATGACCCTAAAGGGCATCTTTTATATTAATGTAGAACATACAAAATTTACCCTACTAGAGATTAACTTCAAATGGTAAATTGCTTATTTCAATATGTAATGATCAGAGTATAATTGCTGTTATAAACACAAAGTTAAGAGTGAACCAGATCTGAATAATATATCGCAAACTTAAAGTTAATATAACTGGGCAACATTTTTCTCTGGACTAAAAGACAGCTCGTTCTTTTATAGTCTTTTTTCCTTACAGCCACACCAATAAAATAAGTGCTTAAAATGTTAATTCCTATAGTTATTGGCTTCAGTTTCCAAATAATTTTAAAAATAAATAACAATTATGGTCTTGTGCACTGTCCCAAAAAGAACACAGCTTCTTTCAGCTTGTTAGAAAAGGAACTGGAACCTACTATTCAAGACAGTTTTTAATTAAAATTGGAAGAGAATTTGGAAGCTTTAAAGTCTTTCATTCTTAGCTTGATCATCTGTCATATGTACATCTCCTTTCTTAGAGTGTTCCTCACTGCAGTGCTGCCCCATTACTGACAGAGTAACTCCAGAGACTGCTTCACCTCTTCCCATTTCCATCCCTACTGACAGATAAGACCATTTTGCTAACTTGACTGGGACATGTTCATTAAATATCAAGAATTAAACTCTCTTTTATATGTATTTTGTGCAAGTATCTGGAATCTTAATATCCAAATTCTGTATTCTAATATATATAATAGTGTAACAATGAAAAATATTTTGTCTCAAGATAATGTAGCTAATATACTAGGGAAAAAACCCCCATAGTGCTCTCAGTCGACAGCAGTACAGAGTCACAAAAAAGCCTAATTGCTATGAAGACATCTCTCTCAATTGCACTGGTGCCTACCTGATGCATCATAATTTTTAAAATTTTTGTCATTGTTTTGAAAATTCTGTACAACTTCTCTCTTCATAGACATTCCTTTCGTTGTGACATAGTTCCCTTTAATTTCTCCAAATTATAAACCCTTAAAGCTCAGAATACTTATGCTATTCATAATTTTTACAAAAAGCACTCACAGGAATGTTTTCTCTTAAATTTGAAACATCATTTTCTCATATATATCCCCACTATGCATTCTAGTCTCCATGTTTTAAAAAATGCAAAAACAATTAACCCTCCTCTAAGAGAAACATCTAGTGCCAAGTCAAGCTTCCTGTGCTATGTGTTTACAACATACATTGACTCTTCTCTGTGGTGACCAGTGACAGCGCCTGAGGGAATGGCCTGAATCGTGCCAGAGGAGGTTTAGGTTAGGTATTAGGAGAAGGTTCTTCACCCAGAGGGTGGCTGGGCACTGGAACAGGCTCCCCATGGAAGTGGTCACAGCACTGAGCCTTACGGAGTTCTAGAAGCGTTTGGACACCACACTCGGGCATGTGGTGTGACTCTTGGGCTGTGTAACTACTGAAGAATCTTTTTAGAAGATTCAATCCAAGGAGGCAAGGGTTTATTTTCCTCAAGAAAGGTTTGCTGCCTGGAAAAGAACATCTTCCCTTAGATAGTTTGGTGTTTTTAATTCTCCTGCCTTATGGAGAGGTTAACTCCCGGAAAACATAAAATTCTTACAGGCAACCTTGGAGGCCCTGCAAGGTGGGGCCAAGCAATCCAGTAAAAAGGCCTGGAGAAGAAAAAGCGGAGTGTCTTTTTCATGCTCGGTGCTCAGTGCCACAAAGTTAGTGTTATCAGCTTTCAGAAATAAATTTTCCTAAATCTGCTTGGTATCGAGGGTACTGGCACGTAATCTTTGCACAGAGGGTGCCCTGTGCAGGGCTGGCAGTTGGACTTCAATGATCCTTCTGGGTCCCTTCCAACTCAGCATATTCTATGATTTTATGTCAAAGCATTAATTTCTGGTCTGCTTAAAAATAAAATACTGTATTCAACTAGACTTGGGTTCTAAGTTGTGGAAATACTGTTCTATTTCTTGGTATCTTTAACACAGTAAAGCAAAATTACAGAATGCAAACTTTAAGTCCTTATTCAGTGCTGGAAATTAAAAATAGTAAGTGTGGCTGCTCTGTGTCCATGGGGCTTCACCATTGTATTTTAAATCTAGAACACAAATGAAATGTCTAACACACAGTTAAACAAATCCACTTGATTTCCCAGAGCTACATGCTCTGTTCTACTTCCAGAGTCCTTCCAGAGTTTTAATCATAAAAGATAAACCACAACCATTATTAGTTCATTTAATTACGGTAACTGATGCCACATTTGAGAACAGGGAAAAAACCTACTCAGTGTAACTGGATACTGCATACAGTTTTTAGAAGACAAGAAATACCCAATTTTTTTTTTTTTCCAAAAGAAAATGCACGTGACAAAACCTTGGAAATATTTTTAAGACATTTTGAAAATCTCAGGTCTGAAAAATCTGCCTCAGAGAAATTAATTTCTTTAAAACACTTCTCTATGGATGAAAACCTGCACCACACAAACTTGTCAAAGCTGTACTCATCAAATGCAAACACTCACTAATATATTCATCTTTTGTGTAATAAAATTAAAATATAGAAATATTTATCTAATCAGAGAGTTGCTGGAAACCTCTCCCAGCCTTTTTTGGCATGCTAGCCAAACCTGCAAAGTTATACTCACCTGGCTAGACCTGCCCCTTTACACTATCACACTTGTGGAGGCAGTGATGTAGTGCAGTAAACTAACCCTAAGCATCCTTCACCATCCCATAAGCATTAGAGCAGAGCTGTAGAAAAGCAGAAGCTCTTCTGGCTCCACCTAACACTGCAGTTATAAACCAGGTCAGGAAAGAAAAGTTTCTCTCCCCAGAACAACATAGCTTAAGTCAATCCCAAATTAAGCCATATGTGTTTTTAGATGTCTATGGAACACTGTTGGAAAAGATGGATTACTTATTCCAAATAATTTCAGATGTGTGAAAAAGAGCTGTTCTAGACAGGAATCCCAGGAATCTAGAACAAAATAAACAGACCCTCTCTAGTCATCAACCTAATAGCGAAGGGCTAGAAAAACTTATGTAATGTATGGCATAAGCTCGGATACAACTGAGCAGACTGAGGGCATCTCAGGGAGGAACTGGAAGTACTGAGAGTCAGAAACTTTCTTCTTTTCCCTTTCTGCCCTAGAGAGAGCAGAGGAAATCAACCGAAGAATCTCAGCTGCAGCCTCTGACTGATTGCAGTACACTCATCTGGTCAATATGATGGAGAAGGGAGCAGTGATCATTCACTTTTTGCCAAGGCATGTTTGCCAGGTGGAGAAGATAATGGACAGGGGAAAATATCCTGCAGCACTCTGCAGTTTTCATCTAAACTTATCCACTGCTGCATTTAATTACCATTGCAATATGCATCTAGAACAGAGGTCTTCCTTCTCTGAACAATTCAATAATAATGTGATACTGTGCATCAATGATACACAGGGGAGGTTCTGACTGGATATATGGAAGCAGTTTTCAATAGGATAATGAGGAATTGGAAGAGGCTGCAGAGAGCATTTGCAGAATGTCTGTTCCCAGGCACTTCCAAGACCTGATGGGAGAAAGCCCTGAGCAACCTGCCCTGACCTTGGTGTTGACCCTGCTTTAAATGGCACATTGAACCAGACAACCTCTTTCTAACCTCAGCAATTCAATGGTTCTATAGTCTCCTGTCAGAAAAAAGGTATCAAGTTCCTCAAAAGCGCCACAGAAACCCCAGGAATTCTGCAAAAATTTTTCAAAATTAGATTTAAAAATATTACCCATCAGGAATTTTGTCCCAAGTACCAGGTACCACTACTTATGCATGATGGAATTAAATCAATGGTATGACTGAAAACCTTTAATTAAAAGCACAGTTGTAACAAATATATGAAGCACATGCAATAAAAGCTAGCCAAAGAAAAAAAAATCAAGTATCTACTTTTCAGAATATCCTTCGCAAAAAAGTGGGGAACTTACAATTAATTCCTTTGGTAAGTATGAGTAAGAGCATAATAACTTCAACAGAAAACACTAAAGGTGTTTCTTCACAAGAGGTATTTCTGATTAGCACTGCTTATCTTCTTACAAGCACACATGATCACTCAGTAAAGCAGACAAGCCCCCAGGCAGCCCAAGGACACACCCATGCAGAAAGCACTTTGCAGGTGCAACACATCCTCACCTTGATATTGGGTTTTGCAAGGAGTTTCAACAGCTCTCTGATCTCACTGCTCAGTGGTTTGCTCTGCAGCTCCTCAGCCAGCTGGGTGGGAGATGGAATCAACACAAAGACCATTAGCAAAGCGTTGTTTTACCCAGTGCATCAGTGACAACCCAGAATCTATCTTGTTCAAGGTTATTGCTTTCCAGCGTCTTCAAACAGAAGCCAGCATGAAGGAAAACACCATC
This sequence comes from Sclerurus mexicanus, assembly GCA_013396755.1. Taxonomy (NCBI): domain Eukaryota; kingdom Metazoa; phylum Chordata; class Aves; order Passeriformes; family Furnariidae; genus Sclerurus; species Sclerurus mexicanus. The sequence continues at coordinate 621,478 of VWZF01006202.1, read as the reverse complement.
AATCACTGCGCTTCTGTTTCTGGCCCTCAGTGGACCAGATTTAAGCCAGGCCTTTTGGCTCAGTTTAACACAAGTAATCATTTCTGGCAAGGGTGCAGCCAGATCACATTCTGATTTATAGCAATGGGGGCAAATCCCAGCACTTCATTTAAGTGAATGGTCCTTTGCGTGCAGACAAAGAACTGCTTGTAAAAATGACTGGATCAAACTCTGACACTGTCTATAAAAAACAGTTTTGAATGAGGTGGTGAAATCCACACTGCTTCCAAAAACCCACAGTAGCTGTGCTGTTTAGGACTGGGATAAGAAAGCAAAGTGCCCCTACAGGGCAAGCAATCTGAACCTTTTATTATGTTTACACATACACTGGAAGGAGCTTGTTAAATGTGAAGCAGGTTAATCATAATATAGTTTATAACAGGTCATCAGCAATTCAAGCCCTTAAAATGCACAAACTATGTCCTAACAACAAGATCAGTAATTTATGTTTGGTTATACTACAAAATTGTGGCTTGGTGAACAATAGAGCAGCAGTTTAACATTTAATCCCATGCCTATTTGGCTCCTGCCTTGGTTTTTTCTTATCACGACATTCTCAACTAATTTGGACTCTAGAGGCATATTATACTGCAGAATTTCAGACTCAAATTATTTTTCCAGAAGAAGGAAAAACTAAAATACATTTCACAACTGTGAACTTCAGTTTAAAATTCTGAAGCTACACGGCTCATAATCCAAAACGTGATTTCAGATAATCACTTATTTTCTTTGCATTAAATCAGTATCATAAAAATGTCTCAAAGAAAGATTGGCTATTTGCAGCAAGTAATTTTATTTGCCTAGCCTAATTTTAAATTTGTACTTTCATTCTGTATGAATTTGCAAGATGAATGGGTAGACATATATTTTGCATAAATATATCTAATAGGCAAATCTAGAAGCAGACAAGGTTTGAATACCCTTTCTCCCAACCTTCTAATTGATACAGGTAATACAGGACTTGAAACAAAAATTAATTACCTACAGTCCCACAGCCTTTTTTAATATAATTGATAGCTAAAATGTCCATCAAATACATCAGTGCTAATATGAACAATATTTTTGTCTTAATTAATATCAAGAAATTAGAAAACAATCTCTGTAGAAAAGGCCACAATGAAGTATTTTAGACATAAAGCCAAGTACTGAGGTAATCTGACTGCAATCTAGTCTGCATGTTCTATGGAAAAGCTCTGCAAAGCTGAAAATAATGTGTGATAGCAATAACAGCAGGTATATGACACAGGTTACCTTTGGTTCTCTTTTCATTCTTTACCTTGTACTGCTCAACACTAGAGAATAACATCTATTCATTCGTGCTTCTCTGATGAAGACTAGTAACTACTCCGTAGGAATGACTGCTTCAGCATTTCTCTCAGATGAATTGTGCAGAAGCATCTATTAACTCCAGCAGAACTGGCGTTTGCTTTGGTGGTGCAAATGCAAATGCAGGCACATAAGGTCTAGCACGGTGAGACACAGAGAGAATATTTTGCTACTGCTTTAAAAGATATTTTAGTCTCATAATTTAGAAAATTATTTCTTCAGAGAAGAAGTTGTTACAAATTTGTTTTCCCTCATATAACCTATCTGTTTTTTTTAAATATTTCCATAAAAATCTTAAGGCAAATATAACACCTTGTGATGGAAGAGAGGAGGAAGACAAAGATTGATAGAGAAAGAAGACAAAGTCATGTTGCCAGATTAGCAAACAGATATCACCAGAGCTTCCTGTTGTGCTTGCAGCAGTTTTAGACAGGATTTTTTTGCTGTTGTTGTTATTGAAGTGCTGAGATTCGGGATAGGTATCAGCAGCAGTACCAGCTCCATGACATACTTTGGGTATACTGTAATTGTGCTGATTACCTCCTACACCAAACTCTGCAGGAAAAGCTGTTTGAGATCCACCTCCATGACTCACTGTTGAAGGAACCATAACATTTTAACAAGTTCTTTATGAAGAGCTGCCACTATCAAGCAGGGAAGACGTGGAGTGAGGCTGGTGACATGGGGAGCACTGGGGCCTGATCTTAAAGCTTCTGGAGAAAGTTCTGAAACTTATTTTGCCAGAACAGTCTTTCTAATAACCTAGAGGCCTTATTTGCTGTGTATGCCTTAACTGCCAGCAAAGTCTAGATCATTTGCATGGAATTAAGAGCCCTAAGTCAAAATAAGAGGTAAACACATTCTTAGATGGGAAATTCAGCCTAGAAGTTCCTGGGAGTGAGAAGAGATAAGGTATGGCAGCTAGGAAAATGAAGATGTTTAGAAAAGCCTCACCACAACTGTTACTTCTAAAATACATTTTAAAATATAACACAACACATTAAACAGTTTTATTTACAATTGCAGCATCTCAAATTTGGAGTTTAAATCAAACAGGAAATATCCACTTGCTAATAAGAGTATCTCCTGCTTTAACAATAGAACAGTTATTATGACTAGGAAGACAAAATATTAATTTAAAGCCAATTGAAATGAAAGTGTGTTTTGTAACACCAACATGCTCTTAAATCCCTGAAGCTGACATCTAGTCAGACAAACATGCCAAAAACTACATAGCACTTTAATCCTGAAATTTCATGAGTTTTGGAGTTATAAAGCCCACTGCATGTAAATTTGCTTACTCAAAGTTTGCTGATAACTATCAAAACACATAAAATCCTGCATTGTGGCAGCCTGACTTCAGCCACCAAAGCACATCCTCACCCTGTGGGACAGTGTCCCTAAAGCCACTTGTTCAGCTACACACAAGCAATAAAGAACCAGCAAGAGTATCTTTTAAAGGAAACTGTGCTTCAAAAGTAGGCAGATGTCTAGAGACAATCATGTCCCAACATAAGTACATTTCACAAATACTACCATATATACACAGTAATACATGCATAGAGTTAAAAACCCCAATTTCTCTCAACTGAGGAGTGACAGAGTACTTTAATCTGGGGATTTCCAAAACTATACATTTTAAATGGGGCTGAACAAAGAATGAGATTGCTCAGCATTTCTGAAAATATCAAGAACTAAGTTTTGCATCCAAAAATAAGAAATTATTCTTATTAAGAATTTTAGCCCGAGATCCATAACACAAATATTAGCAAGGATTATTAATATGTCAGCAAGAATTTAATGAAGAGAATTTCAACCAGCTTTCTAATTTTCAAAATTACTATCAACATTATTCAAAGCTATTCGAAGGTTAAAAAAATATTACTAATACATGCCTGATGTCAAAGCTAATGTATTATTATAGTTGGTATGTTACAGGATATAGCTCTCCTCCTACTGAAACACGATTAAATTACCTTATATCCTTTTTTCAATAGTCTTCAAATATGTTTAATTTAGTTTTTCATTAAAATGTTACCATTCTCAATTCACAACATTTAACCATTTGTAAAATTTAAGAATCAAAAGCTATTAATTATATGAAGAGATATTTAGAACATCTAAAATGTATGTGAAGTTTCAAACATGCTGTCTTTGAAATGGATCCTAATTCATATTGCCTTTTCCAAAACACAACCTGACATCATCAATTGCAACAAAGATTTCTGGATTTCACCTAAACCACAGTTTATTAAACATTTCTCTATTCTGGCCTGCCTCAGGTTCAGTCATAGTTTATACAGGTGTGTTCACAATTCATCTGAATCCTAGAATTAACCAAATAGCAAGAAATGGCAGGTTGAATTTTTTTCTTTAAAATAAAAATTATAGTAACAGGAAATTAACTACTCCATCAATGCTGACCACTTTTACAATTTATTTTTTGCTTATGAAGGTAATTTGGAAAGCTCCAATATTGATAAATCTACTACTGTACTTTTTATTATATAGTTCTGAATTTTTTTAACAAGCCTCCATTCCGGGCATTTCATGCGCTTCATTTCTTTAATATTATCTGTTCTCATGTTCTGTCAGCAGTGCTGCTATCTCCTTTGTCTTTATCTTTCCAAAACATTCCTCTTGTCTATGACTTTTTCAAAAATAGTTGACAGCTTTTCCCCTCCCAATAGAGTTCCAACCTGTAATTTTTATTACTTAGTTACTAAAGCAGAGCAAGAGGCTATCTAGATGCAATAATAACATGAAAGTGAATAAAAATCAAAGTAATATCAGCAACAATCCCAGTGATGACAGAACCTTTGGAAACATTTGCAGCTTCTTACAATTTCAGCTCAGTGGATTACATTCATGTGTTTGCACTGTGAGGAGTTCTGCCTGCAGACAGTTTTTTGGGAGACTTGGTACCAGTGATCTCAGAAGGGGACACTTACATCATCTGCCAAGGCTGCTGCACCATGGAGTATGGGCACTGGGTTCTGTTTTTCATAATAATGCAGTTTTTCATGAATCTGGAAGACAATAGCAGAAAGCAGTAAGTTTATTTAGCAGCATGAGAAATGGTACAAAATAACCCCATTGAGCCAAAGGATCTGTTGAGTGTCTGTAACTAAAGAAACATCCTTATAGTAGCCTACAGGCAGCAATCATGTAAATGCAATTCATCATCATCCTCTGTTGAAGTGCTAAGAATATGAAATCAGATGGAAAAAATGCTCAGTATGTAGACCAACCCACAGAAAAACTAAACATTTGTGATTTTTCTCTCCTGGCTTTCTCTGTCCATATTTCTCACATATTGCTTCAAGTATCAATTACATTTTATATTGCTGCTGAAAACACAAAGCATAAAGTGTTTATCCCCAAGATGGATATAAAAACCCCTGTAAATTATGATTTATGAAGTGAAATAATAGCCTGCCACCCACATCTTGACAGACAGCTTGGTGGAGCGGCTGCCGTTATTAAAATAATTCAGAAACAAGGGCAATGTAGTGCTAATATGAATTCTAACACATCTGAAAGAAAGAGGCAGTCGTTCAGTGAGTTAAAGTCATTTAGGAGCATTTAAAGTTTTTAATGGGGAGTTATCAACATTAAAAACGTACTATGCTTTGGTTCTTTCAAAAGAGGAAAGGATACACCATCATTTAAACAGTCAGCCTGTTCCCTCCTCCACAAGTTATGCATTTCAAAATTTAGACTTTTTCCAGTACGAATGCTTTAAAGACTCAAAATATTTTAAACTTTCTAACAAGTTTCTTGAAAGCCATTTCGGAATGGCATAAAGGACTATATTAAACATTTGACTTTATTTACATTGTTTTCCAAAATATACACAGACATACAAATATCAAGTAACATTTAAAAAAAGAAAACAGTAGTCTCAACTGGTGCAAACACATCCCATTCTTAGATTTCTACTTTAGTTCTGCTGCTCTGAAGGAGGCATGAACTCCAGATGGCTGGAGGAGTTGCGGAAGGAGCTATATCAGGGACTGTGCTTGGCAAGGAGGGGAAGACAAGGTCTGGCAGAGGCCGTGGGACACAGAACTCGGCTGGGGACGCTGTCATGTCCTTGGGGAACAGGATCCTCAGTGACACCCTAGCCCTCCACAGCAGGCTGCTGGAGAGGAGTGGGGCAGATGCAAGGCAGCAAGGACAGCTTTAAAGAGCAACCAAACCACTCTTTGCACACTGAAAATACTCAGAGTTGACCAGATTGCATCCCTTTTGCAGCACCTGTTCGCTCCAGCCTTTCCCTCTCTTCCACATTTGCTTTTCTCCCCTTACTTTTACCCCCAGTAGCACTCACTTCTCTCACTGCCCACAACTCTTTTGACCTTCTCCCCAGTCTGTTCTTTTCAATTCAAACTTAACTCCCAGAAATACACCCATAACAAGATAATACCACGACAATGGCACCTGTGCTTGCCATTTTTCCTGTCTTCTGCTGTGCTTCATAACTCCAAGTCCACCTGTGTTTTTCCTCATTTAGACTACATGTTCTTCAAAGTACAGGTTATGTGATACTCTGTTAACACAATGTGGCATAGCAAGATCTAAGTCTTGATCGACTCCTTCATCATTTCTGCAATCTGGATAGGATTATTTCAGTATGTCATTGGTTACAGGATGCTGAAGTTCTGAAACATCATGGTGAAGCATGAAGACACCACAGTCGCTTAACTGCTAAGTTGTAAAATAATTTGTTCTCATCTGGAAACGACATGCAAAGCCCTGTTGTCTCCATAAATTGAGTATGAATTTTCCACAGCTTATGTAGACATTGTTTACTCAGCAATTACTCAGACTAATCCATACTGGATGTCACAGAAGTATAAATGACTGGACAACTTTGTATTTCTAGTTCACAAAGCACAGAAACTAAACAAAATAAGGAGCTGAAGCTCCCTGATCTTAGCAGAAATTTGTGATTTACTTAGACTGTGAACTTGAATAACTAAAAGGCACAGTTAATCAAAAAGTCTCAAATGCGTAATTTTTTGATTGCTTCAGCCAGTATCTTGATTTTATCCAGACTGAGCTTCCATCAACTCCGAGGTCAGAAGTAGTTGCCTATACTACCTCCTAGTTTCTCAAAGAAAACAGAAGCTCCACTGCCAATGATGCTGATTCTATCCTGGAAAACCTGTATGTATCTCTACCAATGACATTAAAAAAGTACAAATGAACCAAACTAAAAAATGCTGAGACATTCTTGCATAACCCATTTTTTGAAAAGTTTTACGTGATTGTAAATTCACGCAACAACAAATACAGTTTTAAGAGGTGGCACTGTGTAACTTTAACTAGTTATTGGCACTGTCTATAATCAGCAAATGACTGAAAACAAATTTCTGTTTTCCTAAGAGTGGACACTGGAATCCAGTTAAGCATTTAAGGAAAATCATTAAGATTTTATTTGATTATGGAGGAGTTGTAGGGAGTTGCTGCCTAGCCAAATTTGAAGCAAAACCCAGAAGCGAATCAAGTAAGCAGGAAAAGTTAACAGTTACTGGACAGTTCTAGATATTGGTTTTTGCTACATCAAGTTGGAAGTTTGATTAATTTACTGTACTAGCACAATGAGTGACTCTGGGGATAAACATTCTATCGTCTATGGCAAAAAACACTGCAACCTCAGAACACTTCCATTTGAGATGCAATACAAGAGTTTCCCCCCCCCCCTCCAAATATCTGATTTTGTTTGATAGTATTTTGCCTTGTTTGTTAGTTGAATCTATTTTGTAATTTAAAGATTTACCTAAGGAAATTAAAAACCACTGCTCTGTGTGCACAAAGATGCAATCAAGGCAAAATACAGGGATTAACTTTCATATCAATATAAAATTATCATATGCATCATAAAAATGCTACTTCCTACTGCTCTCCTACAGTTATCGCCCACCTCTAACTTCTGGATAACTAATGCATTCATAATGTATGCAGCACATATATATAAAAGCTTCCTGAACAAGCAAGACAGGGGATTTGGTGCAACTCCTCTGATAAAGCAAACATTTCAGTGAGGCAAAAACGCATTTTCAGGCAACTTCTTCCCTCCCCGTGTCTAAAAAACACATCAAGATCTGTAACTCTCCCCACAGATCACAGTTTTGCTGACTGGGCTCTAGTTCCCCCCATTGTATTTTTAGGCCTTTTTTGAAGCTGGGTACAGCACTTGCCTCTCCCTTGTCATTGGGAACTAGGTCATCTCTGTTGCCTTTCGAGGAAGATGGAGCACACTTGTGAGCTCACCTGGTGGCCTTTGAATTTCCCAGACTTCAGGGTGATGAATGACTGCATTTATGACAACGAGCTTAGAAAAACGACTGTGCACACAGCCCTAAGCTTTGGCAACCTCTGCACACGCCGTCTTTCAACTAATTGAAGTTCGTAAATTGTAATTGTGCTAATACATGCACACCTAGCACTGCATTTCCAAATTTCAATTCTTACACAAGTAGAATTTCAAATTTAAATACCTAAAGTGACTGCATTGATGAAAATGAATAGCGTGAAGTAGCCACAGAAATGAAAAGCAAAACAGGACAAGGTGGTCCCTTTACAAACTTCACTCTATGAAACTAAACTGTTACAGAAAATAAAACTATCGTGAAACACTCAGAGAAGTATGAGAGTGGATTCAAAACATTAAAATAGAATTCACCTAGTCATGATAAAATGTATCATATTTGCAAACATTTGCTTGAGCTTCATTCTAAAGAATTCTGTTTAATACAAAAGGCAACTTTAGTTTATATTCTGCAGCTATACCAGATGTCCAGTAACTTTAATACTACTGTCTTCTCTCTACTAGAAACTTATACAACTTATGGAAAACATAGGAACGTATCACGCTTAAAAATAGGAAATATAGTACATCTGTTTTAAGTTCTTCTAACATTTACATGTAAAGCTCAAATGCTGAAAATCTCTTCACAGATGAGTCAAAGTCTGTTAAAGCAAGAGTTATACATTGTAAATAAAACATAAAAAGCTGTTCTGCTGAACAGATGACTAGGTTGTTGGGCTTTTGTTTTTTTTGATTTTTTTTTATGACTACCTATTCTTTTCACTGTAGGATACTTTGGGAAGATTTATGAGGTTCTGCAAAAACTGGCAATCTCCTCTGAAATTACACCCCAAGAGGGAAGAATAATCATTTGCAAATTTATACAATTTTTGGCACATTTGTAAGCAAGAGAAATTGTTTCTGGATTTGCCCAGAGAGACCGAATTAAGCTTTCTATAGTAAAGCAAAGCAGTGTCCTCAGCCTGGACTATCTCAAAATCCACAAGGAGCTTTCTAAGTAAAAAAAAACAGAAATCCTAAGCAAAGAGTCCTACAAAATAAGCTTAATTTTTCCTTTCAGATTTCTTCATTTCCATGTATAGTTCTAATATCATATCACTGAAAATAAAACAGAGGAGTGGGATAAGCATGTACCCAGAATAACACCATCAGTTTCAAATACCTTAGCTCCTTCTGGGAAGCAATCCTTGCAAAACAAATATAATTTCATCAGTAATTAGTAGGCTCTGGTACAGTCTGTAAGCGGGATTTTTCCGGAAGACTTTACAGAACAATACTACACACTTACAAACTACACACCTGTAATTTGCATTGGTATTACAGTCCAAGTATTAGCAATCTTTTAAGAAAATCTCCACTTATAAAGTTTCTGGAAAATTACAACGGGGCTCCAAAATGGACTATTTTCATCATAAGATGATGCCACCCAAGAAATGCAATGTGTCAATTATGTTATCTCTTCTTTTTGACCTTGAATAAATATAGTCTTTAACTGCCTGACGTATCTACAGCTTCATACATAGGAACAGAATGTTTTCAAAGGAGATACTGAAAGTGTCAGCAAACTGAAAGTAGAGTTCCCTGTAACTGTTGTGAAAAAATCATTTCCCATCAATGCCAATGAACTAAAGAAACAGAAAACTGTTATAATTACTGAAATTTCAACTCCTCTGTACATCAATACGAAATAAATTTCCAAAACAGATGAAGCCTACTTATGAGAAATAATTTTGAGACATAAACAGAACAGTCAGACTTTTGCCTTTCAGTTTTTACAACATTCTCCATTCCTAACCCTGCTTCTCTACCATCATATCGTTGTCTTCTTGTCCTCTCTTCCCCTCCTCTTTTCCATCTCAAGAGTATTTTTTCAGCATCCTTGCTTCTACTTTCTTTTTCCTACTTTCTAAATTGACAATCAATACATTTAAGTCACGTGGAACTACCTTGCTGCCCACAGGTCTATAATAATATGAATAGGCTACTCCGTGGGTATATACTCAATGATACACCCCTCAATTGTTTCCTTCTTTTCCCCAGATTATTTTACTTGTTACACAGACTGATCAATCTAAATTTTAGAAGGAATTATCAAGGACGGTAAACCTGATGATTAACACTCTGAAGACATACTTCACTGTAGTGATCCAGTGCAAGATGTAGAGCCCACCCATAGGTCTTGTTTGAAAAGCTTATGTGAAAGGCATTTGTGGTGAAGAGAATAAGAGACAGCAAAAGGCAGGAAAGACCCAAATCAAAACAAAGTTTTCAGCAACAATTAAGAGCAGGAGAGGAATAAGGTGCTAAAGAGTTAACATGAGACAAACTTAGTCTTTTTGATACAACAGTTGGCATAGGTAAAGAATAAGTGTATGTAATACAATATGCAAACAGTTGTAACCCAAAAACTACTGGCCCACCAGTAAGCCATTCCATCACATAAAACACAATAACCATCACACACATATGTGAAGATATTCTGCCAACCATACAGGGATGTCACCAGCTACTCAGACACGTCAACACCTCTGAATAAGAGGGTTTTTTCTGGCAATGACATCTTCCTGACAGCAATGCTGAAGAGGATCTTGTGTGAAATTTGCACTGAACATCATTCGAGGACAGACCATAATTCTGGACCAGAGTGCATCACCTTTCAGGAAACATGAGACACTTATACCCACTTATTAGTTATAAAAACATTCCCTTACTTGGATTTTATTTTCTGGGATGAGATATCATTCAGCATAAAGGTAAGGTACCTGCAAAATTTATCTAATTATGCGTGCACATGAAAATATGCAACATCATGTCTGTTTAGTGCTAGGGAAGAATTGGCACTGAGGACCTAATCACCACACCACACATTTCCGGGGTTTTACTCCGGACTAGCCTTTGAAGAATATCTGTAACCAGGTAAGATGCTTGTTTAACTTCAGCAGAAAGGAATCCTTATCCTCTAACAGCTCTCTTCATTATATTCTTCATAAAATATCAACAAGTGTCTCTGAAATGAGAGCACTGATGAAAGTTACGCAGCTTCTGTATTTATTGGCTTAGTCACTTACGTGGATGCATCATGGAAGACTCTCACAGATGGAGAAGCTGTTAATTCTCCACCAAAGTTTCAGGTTCATGTACATTTGCAAAAAAGCATTTAATTCCACTAGTGGCACCACTACAGAGTGCTGCCACTACAAAGAGAAGCATGTATCCATTAAGAATCCACAACAGATAAAGTGAATGGAGAAAGCAAAAGAGAAACTGCTGAGGGAGTGTGTGCCAGTTTCATCTTAATCTGCAATTTGTGTTCTGCATCTGTAATATCTGGAGCAAGAGAAATCATTTCAAGGCACTCATGACTATAAAAGACACATTTGTGAATAGTCTCAACATTTACACAGTGAGATTTCAAGATGAGAATTAGGGTTTTCATTTGATCACTAATAGTATGACCTTAAGTCTGGGATCCAGACTGTGAGTTCACTGGCTAAACTGGCCAACAACTTTGAGTCATGGCAAAACAAACAACTGAGAAGCAAAAAAAGAAATGATGGGCTACAATGAAGCAAATCAAAATAACCATTAAAAACATTCAGAAACAATAATTGCATACTATCATCTCTGCTGAAAGAGAATGTATATTTTGCTTCATGTAGAATTTTAACTGATTAATTCCCTCCTTTTCTGCTTCCAGAACCCTAATGTATCAGATAAAAGGAACAGAAAAATTAGCCGACTCTTTGCTTTATCTTCATCACTCAACGAGTATCTTCAAGCCTATTTACACAGCACAAAAACAGACAATGTAAAACTACTCATTTGTTCCCAAACCTTCCTATAGTACTTATCACTGTGGCTTTGGTACACTAATGAACTTAAACACACTAAAACTCCGCAGCACTACAGCATGATAAACACAAGGTGTAGGAAAATGGAGCAGCAAATCAAGTAACAACTCATTTCAAATACCTAATACAACATCTTGAAGACTGACTTTCCTAGAACACATACATCCTTTAAATCACATTCTATACACACCAATTGACTTGAATTGCAGCTAGAGACATGGAATACTGTTAAGAAACTAGCATTAGGTATTTTAGGAAAGACAAACAAAAGAGCAATTAATAATCATAGTTTGCAATGAGTGTTTCAATCCCCATACTAACATTAAACTGCCTCAAATATAAATTAACTGATTGCACAATGCAGAAAGACCTCTGAGAGAATGTCACAAGTATCAAAGCAAGCATCTGAAGGTATAAAAACATATATTCAGAGATCTCGATTCTGGCCCAATTTTTCCACAGCAGAAAGTTTCAGAACAACACATGAGCAATTCTCTTTTAAGCCTTTGTTCCAAAAAGCAGAGGCATGAAGTTTGTAACAATTCAAAAGTAGGGTAATGGCATGGAAATATTTCTACCTAAATAGTTAAAAGTCAGTAGTCAGAAACTATTCAGAACAATGTTAGATAACCTTAACAAAAGAAATAAAAACTTGCATTGCAAAGAAGAATCATAGGATTCCTTACCAGTATAGCATAAAATCACTAAAAAAAAATCAGAAAGTCTGCGGACTGTCTGGTATAAACTGTTGTAATGGGCTTGGCTAGGACAGAGTTCATTTTCTTCACAGCCTGTATGGTGCTATGCTGTAGATCCATGACCAAAACCATGCTGGTGACAAAGCAAAGCTTTAGCTACTGTTGAGCAGTGTTTGTGCAGTCTCAAGGTCCCCTCTGTTCTTGCTCTGCCCCCTGCAGGGAGTGGACTGGGGGTGGCCAAGAGTCTGGAAGGGACACAGCTAGCACAGCTGATCCCAACTGACCAAAGAGATATTTCACACCACATAATGTGTTTTTCCAAAGCAGCTATTGTCTGGGGACTGGATGGGCATCAGTCAGCTGGTGAGGGTGACTCCTTTTGCAGCACTTGTTTTCACCCCTCTCAAACACCTAGAATGAGGGAATAACCAACAAGGATTTGAATTCTTCGAGGGAAACCCAAAAATACAGACTCCTTAGCTGGAGTATGACCTCATCTGCTGCTTTTCTTTTTGAGGAGTGGAGAGCACTTATAACTGGAGATGTTAATAGGGTTTGAAAAAGGAGGAGGTTCTAGCCCTGTTAGAACTTAGTAACTAGTTCATTTAGCACTCCTTTTAGTAAACAACTCATTCAAAGAAATGAAACAAGGATCAAGACTAAACCGAATGGAATTTCTGTCAGCTAAAAGCATTATCTCCACTGAAGATCAAACTCACTCATGTCAACACCGCAGAGAGCATTACAGGTAATCTAGGAAAGAAGCCTGTTACCAAGGTCCAGAAGTTGCAAAAAATGTCAGTTTATTACTGCATTACAGCAAAACAGAGGAAACAAAAGAAACTTTCAACACTCTTTTTACAGGTCATATGGGTACTTGAAATCCAGTATTTGAAAAGAGCCAACATGCATATCAGGACCAAAGTGCTCTGAGGTTACCAAAATCCCTGCAGTTGCATTAAAAAAATGCAAACCAAGCTACAAGGATAGAATCATAGAATGGTTTGACCTTTAAAGATCAGTTAGTCTACACCCTTTGACATGGGCAGGGCATCTTTCACTAGATCAGGTTGCTCAGAGTCTCATCCAAATTGACACTGAACACCTACAGGGATGGGGCATAACAACTCTGTTTCAGTGTCTCACCACCCCCATCATAAAAAATTTCTTATGTTCGATCTAAATCTACACTAGCATCTGTTCAGCCCTTAAAGATAAGGTTCCTAAGAGTCTAGCATGTGCTGGATGACACTTAAAAAGTGTCCTTTACCCAGCAATCACAATGACCTATATTTAAAACAGAACTCCTTCGGAAATTTCTAATCATATTGCATTTTCAGAAATAAATTTTCGGATCTGTATGCACAATTACAGTAATTTTCTAAGTTACAAAATGTGATAAGAGAGCACATTTAAGGGCATTTTCCTTGTCAGGTTATGTTTTGTACAAATTATACAACGGTGTGTTATCAACAGATGTACAAAGTTACTGAAGAGGCATTATTTTAAATCAGATGCTATCAGTGCAAATCAGCAGCGGTGCCTAGAGAGGCCACAACTTCAACTCCCACTCTCAGCAAGCGCTTGCTGCTTGAAATTTGATTCAGCAAGAACTTGATTATGGAGCACTTATATGCGTGACATTGTAATGGCAGAAGCACCTATTAACAGGGATGCCAAATATCATGTGATTATTGTGAATTAGACTGCTAAAGCCAATAAAAGCAACACAGCATTCTAGAAATGAAAGAAAGGAATCTTGGGAAAGAAGACAACTTTTCTCAACTGGCAAAATCAAGGACAAAAATGAGCCTTGCTAAAAATGCCTGTCATGTGAATTGTTAGTCATTCCAGTCAAATAACTAGTTTCTATTGCCTAGCCAGAAATTGCAGGATAGAAAAAATGCCGGTACATATTGCAGTAAGTTATATGGTAAAATCCTATTCTCTGTGGATTTTATTTTTCTTTAATCTGTAGTTTCAGGGTTCCCTCTCAGTCATTTAACACTGGGCCTCATTACCTCATTTGTCTGTCCTTCACCCTTGATTGACCTTGATGAGCAGGGAGGCATCTAAGGAAGATGAAGATGATAAAAGAAAAAATGTAATGCTTCAGGAAGATGCAGGAAGAACACCTGCACTCAGTGAAGCAGTCTCACAGATGAAGAAACTCTGAGACTAATCTCACAAGGTCATGAGGGCACTGTCAGATTTGATTTTGTCCTAGAGGGATACAATCAAACTCTCAGGTCTGTAAGGACCCATCTCTTGATTTTTATTGTAGAATGAAAAAGCATCTCTTCTACTCTTTCTGTATGAGAAAACCAAGCCAGACATTAAATGAGCAACTGACAAACCAGGTGATCCTGTCCTTGCTTCTCTGTGCCATATATACTGCTTCTGTGTACTTACATTGCACCTCCCCAACACATTTGTTTCTATTGGAAAAAATACTTCATATCTGTTAAGTACCGACTATTGACACTGTTAACAAACATGTCCTTCATGAACAGTGGGACATGCCTGCAGATCTGTGTCTCAGATCTATGTCTTATAATATTTCTAATTTCAGAACTTCCTGTCTTTGTGCTGTCATATGCAACAAAGCATATGACAGAAAATTAGTAAATGCCTCCATTATGCTCATACACCATTTCTCTTTAGCTGAAAAGGAAAGAGAGCCATTAAACCATTAATCCAGCACTGCCAAGTCCACCACTAAACCATGTCCCTAAGTAGCACATCTACACATCTTTTGAATGCCTCCAGGGATTGTGACTCTACCACTTTCCTGTGCGGCCTATTCCAATGCTGGATGGCCCTTGCAGTGAAGAAATTTTTCCTAAAACCCAATCTAAACCTCTCCTGGTGCAACCTGAGGTTGTCCTATCACCTGTTACCTTCCACCCCACCTTCCTACAACCTCCTGTCAGGCAGTTCTAGAGAGTGATAAGGTCTCCCCTGAGCCTCCTTTTTTCCAGGCTAAACAATCCCAGCTCCCTCAGCTGCTCCTCATCAGACTTGTGCTCCAGACCCTTCACCAGCTCCACTGCCCTTCTCTGGACATACTCCAGCCCCTCAGTGTCCTTCTTGTAGTGAGGGGCCCAGAACTGACCACAGGATTTGAGGTGTGGCCTCACCACTGCCGAGTACAAAGGAACAATCCCTGCGCTGGTGGTCCTGCTGGCCACACTATTGCTGACACAGGCCGGGATGCCATTGGCCTTCTTGGCCACTTGGGCACACTGCCTCATGTTCAGCCAGAGCTGGCCAGCACCCCCAGGTCCTTTTCTGCCAGGCAGTTTTACAGCCACCATTCCCTCAATTCGGAGTGCCACCTGGGGTTGTTGCGACCCAAGGGTCACCCAGCACTTTGCCTTCTTGAACCTTGTACCACTGACCTCAGCTCATCAATCCAGCCTGTCCAGGTCCCTCTGCGGAGCCTTCCTGCCCTCCAGCACATCAACGCTCACAGTCCACTTGGTGTGTCTGCAAACTGACTGAAGGTGCCCTCGATCCCCTCGTCCAGGTCACTGCTGAAGATACTAAACAGAACCGGCCCCAGCACTGACCCCTGGGGAACACCCCTGGCGACCAGCTGGATGTAACTCCACTCACCAGCAGTCCCTAGGCTCGGCCATCTGGACAGTTTCTACCTACCAAAGAGCACCCCTGGTCAAGCCATGAGCAGCCAATTTTTCCAGGAGAATGCTGGGGGAAACTGTGTCAAGGTCCAGGGAGACACATCCACAGCCTTTTCCTCATCCCCTCTGTGGGTCCCAAGCAAAACTCAAACTGGCCGATCTGATCCCTTAGTTGTCCTGTATGTGCTGTGTGATGGCACTCAAGATAATCAGCTCCACAACCTTGCCTGGCACTGAGGTCAGGCTGACAGGCCTGTAGTTCCCTCGATCCTCCTTCTAACTCCTTTTGTAGATGGGTGTCACATTTGCTGACCTCCAGTCAACTGGGACCTCTCCAGGGATTTAGCCAGGGCTGCTGGCAAATGACAGCAAGGGGCTTTGTGAGCACTTCCCCCAGCTCCCTCAGTACAGCCTTGGGTGGATCCCTTCTGGCCCCCCAGACTTGTGTGTGTCCAAGTGGTGTAGCAGGTCACTCATCATTTCCTGCAGGATTATGTGGGCTTCATTCTGCTCCTCATCCCTGTGTTCCAGCTCAGGGGCCGGGTACCCAAACAACTAGTCTTACTATTAAAGATTGAGGCAAAGAAGGCATTAAGTACCTTAACCTTTTGCTTGTTCTTTGTCACTATGTCTTCCCCCACACCCAATAAAGGATGGACATTCTCCTGATCTTTCCTTTTGTTGCTAAAAGGAGGGAATACGGTAATAAGACTAATGCATTAGCTATTTTATTCTTGCAATGTTAAGCAAAACAGATTAAATACTGGCTACAAACCCAGTTATTCATGCAGAGTTTCTTAAAATGTTTATTTTTCTGTAAAAAAAAATTCACTTTGAATTCATTGTTCCTTATTCAAAAAAATAAAGGTCCTATTATACAAGATTTCACAGACTTCATTCAAATGGACCCTTTTTTTGTCAGTAATAAGCAAAGGTTTTGATGACTTTGCTTATAGGAAGAGGGTCCCCAGATAGACAGAGGAAGTTCAAACCAAAGCCAAACAAGTTGCACTTGCTCCAAAATAAATTTCCCTGACACTTTAGAGCCGAACAGTCTACATGGCTACTGTATACAGTATTTTCAAAAATTGTTTTTCTGTACTTTTAACCCCATTTCCAAAGACAGGAGCATCAGAACAATTCCAAATTTAAATGAAGCCACTCTCTTGTGTGAGCTAAGGACATGAAGTCCTTGAACAGAAAGAACAGAACAACATCACACTTCTTTTTCTTTGAAATAAACAGTCTTCAAAATGCAGTCCATGAAGGCAGAACGATCCCTACAACTTTAATGCACTGCCCTTCATAAATATATTTTCAAGTAAAGCAAAATCTGAGCCATAAACTCATCATGTACCAGTCTGAACAGTACCAGTCAGAATTTGATAGAAGTATAGCAATTCTTCTCTTTAAAAGCACACACTGACTTGTGCAAACACATCTTAAATTTGGTAAAAGTTTGAGGGAAAAATTCCCTAAGGGCAATACTGAACTCAGGATTCCAGGTCACAAACTGCTCCTTCCAGTTTATGGCTTTTAAACCTTCTGTCTATACCATCCCACTTTGCTGTCCTGCTTCCCCTCTCAGTATTACTACTTTAATAAATACACTTCTCAAAATGAAGCAGTCAGATTTAACTGAAAGACAGAATTTGAGGTGGGCTCACAGAAGTGTGTATTTCTCTCCCTTTCCTTTACACAATGATAAGGATTCATCATTCACAATGTAAGATACCAAATCTTTCATTAAAGATCCTGACTCAGGAAATTCTGTGCAGTGCTGCAGACCCAGCAAACTGAACATGCATACAATAAAACTGTCAAAGTCATATATAAAGACTGCAAATAAAAATGGTAACAATACTCAGGATTATGACATCATTTTTTATCCAAAGATTTCAAAGCACATTATCAAAGGAACTAAGGATCACTTTCCTCATCACTAAAAGGAAGACAAGGACTAATCATGGACACAAAACGCATTTAATTTTCAAACCAGTACTACTGAGATTTCATTGGAAAAAAATACTGTGAGCTTAGTTTTTTTGGCATTCCAATTACTGATAGTGAGATACTTATAACCAATTGCAAAATTTGTTCATGTGCAAATTACACCAGGAATGTTTATTTCTAAGTTACTTTTAAAATACACTTTTACTTAAAGAATACTTAATGCAAGCAAGAAAGGAATTGTAACTCCCACTGAAGCCCTGCAGTTTTGAGAAAGAACACACAGTGAAGTTGCACAGTTGTAATGAAAAGAGATGGAAATAATCCTTACTCCAACAATCAAACAGCTGTTGTTTATACAAGGATTCTAAATACAAAACTTGAGGAAAAACATTTAACTCAAGACACTAATGAGCTTAAAAATAATCAGAAAAAAAATATATACATACCTCTAACATTTCAATCCCACATTCCAACAATAAACTTTGGAGTTTTTTTCTCTCTTCAAGGAAATCTTGCCTTTTTTTTCCACTTAACTACTCTGTTGAAACTTCCTTTTTAGGTATCACCTGACTGTGTTTAAGTAATGCAACAAAAGCTTGCAAAATGTATGACTAATTTGAATTATTATTTGTAACAAATAATCCAAAGAATTCATCTAAAATATTGGTCAGATCTTAAGAAATATAAAAGTTTCTTTAGCTTTATGGTAAACCTTTTTAAAACAGTACAAGTATAACGTTACTGCTTTATGTACTACATACACAGGCTTTCTGTACTACAGAAAAACAGAACCATTCTTTGCTCCTGAATATTTGAATACTTTAAAGAAAAAAAATATCTAAAAGAGACAAAAATAATTAAACTGATAAACATGAACTGAAAAAGGAAAAAAACGTCTGGATGCTCCTGGAATGTAAAGAACAAAGATCATGTCAACAGCTGACTGACTTTGGAAACTTGCCAATACCTGAGTTTCTTCTGAGCACAAAAAACACCAGCAATAACAGTCATCTTATTGCTGAGGGTCATCTAAGGAAACAAAAATCCTGAACATTTCATGGTGATTAAATTTGATTATATGATTCAGCAACTAAAAATAAAACAAGAATGTCCCACTCTTTCCAACTTCTTTGTGCTGGTATATTGATTAGCAAAGAAAGAGCCATAAAGTGAATTCAAAAATAAATTTACAATACTTTCTGTGCCAATACTAGTACCTATTCACGTTAAATTATTCCCAAAGTCCAAATTAGAGAACTGAAGAGGTAACTTGCTAAGAATATGTAGATAGAACATTTTAAAAAATTAAATTAAATTAGAACAGCACTTTTTCAAGCAAGAAGGCAACAGGACATGTTTTAAATTAACAACTGTATAGTCCTGCCTTATCAAATAAATACAGCTGAAGAAGAAACTTTAAACTGAGACAGAACTGAAAGACGAGAGTTGTCTTTGGAAATCTGCTAAGTATAGAAATAGTAAGACTAGGTAGTCTCCAATTCACTGCTAATATACTTCCTTGAAGTCTGTTAAGTTTAAGATTTCATTTAAGATTTCATTCATGCTAGAAACAAAAAAAATATGTGCCGAGATTTAATACTTGTCTCAATAAATGCCTCATTTGTTCTTTGAGAAAACACAAACATATAAACATCAAAACATTCTAATTTGCCCACAAATATGTTTTACCTGTGAACATTCTGCTTTGTAAACTTGATTTCTTCTGACACTACTGTTTTTAAACACTCATCACAAATTTGAACCAATAGTTTCTATTTTTATACCATTAAAAAGAAGGTAATTTTCAGACTTTTTTCCAAAAGCAAGTGATTTCCACTGTTCTGCTAACAATATAAATCCAAACGAAAGAACTTTCGCAACACAATTCTAACATGAATGACAGCTAAACTGCCAGTTTGATTGTCAGACAGAGGCTGAGAAATTTTGGCACAGAATTATGCTTTTTCAGTTTTGCTATTCAAGCAGAGACTGATAATTTTAAATCATGAAGAGTTTGGTTTATTCCTGCTTAGTATAGTAAACATCCTTACATCCTAACTTGGACAAAGTTAGTCCAAGATCCGATTCAGTTCAGGTTCCCCAAGTTCCTAATAATACTGAAGAGATCACGCCTGTACATCTTAATGTTACAGAATTGACACATTCAAAACGCCAACCACAGACAAGGACATCTATGCTTTGAGTTAAAATTAAATGCATATATATATCTAAATATACACAGACATACATTTATCAATTAGCACCATCTAGTGGGGTCAGTACATTTTTTGCAATATGAGAAATATGCAGGTCACTGTTCTGGTTTTTCTATATCCTAAGCAACATCTTATGATACAGCACAGCACTGGTAAGTAATAAAACTCAGATGTTAAAAAAAAAAAAAAAACCAAACAAAAAAACAACCCAAAGCCAGACAAGTCACCCCAAACTCTCTGATTAATAACATTATTTTTTAGCTCTATGCATTACATTTTAAGAAAAACACTAACACTGAAAGCTGTATGTCCATGCATGTGAAAATTCATTAATAGGAAATAAAAATGGCACTTCAGGCATTCACACAGATGCAAAACAAAAAAACAATTTAATTACTATTTACTATTTTTACTCAATTGTTTCTCTATCACATGCCTGAAGAAAAATCTGCCACTCTTTAAAAGAAGATGCTCTGAAGCATCCAAGTGATGAAAAAAACCCTTTTATTAATGATCTCTATCATCAGAGCAGAATTCTGCTGTAAACACAACTTTTGTTAAAACTGCATCAAAATGCCACAAACACTGGATCCCAACCTGAACTGCTAATACAATAACTATACTATTTCAAAGTAATTAATTTAAAAGTGGTCGCCTACACTACAAACAGATACTAAGGACTAACCTTACTCATTTATTTCTCAAATATGAAGTCTAGAAACTGATTTTTAGTCACTTTTGCATTAAAAACTGTAGAGTACTTAAGTCATGCAAATAAACAATGCTGAAGAATCTCAAATGTAAAAGCCATCAGCGGTAGACTCCACCATACAGAAACCTTAGGCAAGAAAGACTGACAAGTTAAAAGCAGCAGCACATGAGGGTGCTTAAACACACCAGGCAAAACGTCTACCAGCCTCTGCCAACAGCCAAGTGAGCTAAAAACACCACCTTTCCCTTCTTCCTCTGCCTGCTTACAGTCCATGTTAAAACCCAATGGAAAACAAAACAGGAAACAATCTCTAAAATTAAGTACACGCTTAAGAGTATTAGGACAAGTTGCCATTGTGAAATTAAACATTTGCTTCAATGTTCTTTAATGAAACCATGGCCATGGAAGCAGGGAATGCCTATGAGGACATGCTCTGCATTCAAGTCTTCCCTCGTTTCTAAATGAGGGGATTGACAGCACGGCTTTCCGAACAGATCACAACATAGCAAATGGACCTTGGACAATGAGGGACAGGTACAAAGTCATTTTGGGTTCGTTTCTGGGAATAATGGCAAAAGTAGGTGAAAATTCAGAAAAATTGAAAAATGTAAAGAAAATATGTAAATATGGGGGGGAAATTAAGATCAGTAAAACCCAGCAGTAGAAAACTCGCAAGGAGTATGTCAGAAGGCATACAATATAAGAAGAGAAGCTGCTGAGGCCTGCACACTGCAGCCAGGGGCCAGGCTATGATTGAAACTGCATGGAAATCAAAACAAAGATATCCTAATAAATCAATTAATACCAACAAACAAGATTTATAGCAAGACTTTTAATTTAAAAAGACATGAAGACAGCTTCTGAATTTTATTTAAAAGGATAGAGAGATGTCTTAGGAGTAAAATGTCCCCAACAAGTTCCACCAAAAAATTAAAATACTGTTAAAGTATAGAACTAATTCTCAACCTTCCCTGCAGAGAATGGAGAAACACCAACACTGAAGTGGAATGTGTGTTGTAGGATAAAGAGCAATATGAAAAATAACAAAATATTGGAAGAAAATTGCAGTAATTTAGGAGAGATTTACTGCTATTTCCTTGTACCTTTTCAGACCACTGCACTTCAGATTTTGCACTAAATCACCTAAACATGCAAACCCATTTCACAGGAAGCTTCAAATCAAAGCAAACATATTAATTTATTTTTATATTGGAAGGGGTAACACAAATGTATTTGCACAGGTGTACAAAATTACAGCCATGCCATATCTTTAAATCCTGGAAAGCTGGTAGAAAACAGGAGAAATTGCGTAATGACAGAGGAGATATGAGTAACAAAGATAAGGGAGCTGCACTGGCACTCCCACCATTGTAAAAAAGAATATAGAGATAAGTTTAGTGATTTTATTCTTCAAGAAATAAGGATCTATAAAAATACAGACCAGCCACACAAAATTACTGGGAGGTCAAGAGACTTCTGACAGTTTCCAACCCAGAACTGCCCCCCAACACCAGTCCCCTTTTTTTAAGTAGGATTCAACCATAACATTAGCCAGCATGGTCTAGCCTCGTTTACACTGCATTTGAATATGAAACCACCAAAAATTTAAATAATATCAGGGATTCCAAGGATATTTTGTTTTATAATTTTATGCCATGAATTGTAACATTTACAAAATGAAAAAGCAACAAATTTCCTTTTTTGTTGTGCAAAAATGTCAGTTTACCCTTGACAGAACAAATAATAATCCAGTTTAAATCACTTGAGCTCCCCTCAACTGAAATACATTGAAGTACTCTAACTCTACCCATCTTTGGATGACCAGCCTCAGGTGTATGAGAGGTTACTCCTGTCTACATTACTAAAGGTTTGGAAAATCAGCAGAAAAGCTAAAATAAGTAAAAACAAGGATGATATTCCCACAGAGAAGCCATGACAAAATGGTTATGAAAGGAGAATAAATGCACACAACACAAAGGTCTTTCACACACTAAAAATTCATTTAGCAGTAGAAAAATAAATACAAAGTAATTCAGTTCTAGTGAGTTAAAAGACCAATATACATATCCAGAAAAGAGAAAGAGAGCAGAAGCAGGGCAGAACACATGATCAAGCCATACACAGGTCTTCCTCAGCGGTTACCTAATATACCGCATAAGGAAAACATTGCTTCCTCTTTGGGAGAAGTCAATAATAAAACTTGGTCAGACTATTAGTTAGAATTAGTTAGAAATTGGTAGAAAGTGGATGTTTCCAGATAAAAGAGCATAGGGACACAATAACAAATATTTTGTTGCTTGGCACGTGCTATGGTATGATTTGTAGTTAGCCTTTAATGACATACTAAATTTCAATATGATCAGCTCAGTATTTCAGACACCAATTAACATGATGACAATCATGGGTTACTTTTCTCCTAGAATGCTTGAAATGTCAAAATGCAAAATTGCACCCTGATTTACGGTTTGATCCTGATTAAAGTTGTGTATGTCTGCAGTGTCATTACTGGATTATTTAATCACTAAATCTCAACAAGAACAGCTCGTTTCGATGAAACCCAATATGTAAAGCACATTAAAACAGAAAATACTTTATGAAGATGATATCCATAGTAAATGTAAAGCAGTACTCAAGACATCCCATACAAAATCCCTAGAATTTATAGCTGGCAGGACTGGGGTGTTTTTTAACTCCTAAATATCATAATAATTGAGACCATTGGAATTACGTGCGCAGGTTGTGATTTCTAGCAATTCAACCAGAAAAATTAGAAAGAGACAGAGAGACCATACAGATTTAATTTCCAATGGACAAAATAAGACTGTTTACCCCCCACCATGCTCACCACTCAGTAAATATTATGTTCTTCATGAAGGGTCACACTGCACCTGAGCCACTGGGGCAGGAAAGAGTCAGTGGCTCCATGGTTCAAAATATCCTCCTCTGGAGAACAATGATATCATGTTAGAACTCTCTGAAACAGAGTGAAGGACAAAGGCAACAGGACAGGAATATGAGGAAAACAACTTAAAATTGAAGGAGACAGCACAAAGTACCTACTTGGCATTAACATTCTCTGAAACAAGCAGTTCTGAAGTGCTGACCAGCCAAAGCATCAAGAGGGGTGTACTGATGCACCTATACAGCATGTGAATTACAGATTATTAAAATAAGCAATGGAATTCAGAAGTCAAAATGGATTATTTTATTCATCAATAATGTTGATGGGTATATGTCTCTGTGTGTGAGATCCAAGTCCAGAAAATGATGAAAACAGTGTGTTTGTATTTCCCTAATAAATTTAATCATGTTTTTACATTGCTAGCAGCCTTTAAGCTGGAGTAGCCAGCAAATAAGAGGAGACTGATACCTTGAAGGACTTACGGTCTTGATCAGTGGCTGGATAAATGGCCTGGGGTGCAGGCATGGCTGTGTAGTGGGACTTAATACCTGTGCTAATATTTGAGGAATCAGTAAACATGGATGTGCTTAGAAATTTAGAGAGCAAAGGGTTATATCTTTTCAGCAGTGCCTTGATCAGATGGAGAGGAGAAACAGGACCAGGCTGTCTGCTTGCTTTTGGTTTTTTGGTGCTTACATGGGCTAAAGCACTGCTCTGCCTGTAGTAGCCTTTCTGGCCAGCTGGCTGGTGGTGTAGGTGCTCAGCAGTGGCTGCATTCATCTCTCATCAGACCAGACCTCTGCAGCCAAGACAGAGGAGTCCTCATGTCCTGGTAGTTGCTACGCTTGGTAAATCTTGCAACACCCTCAATTCCAGCACTGATGGAGTTATCATCTAGGTTGCATGTAATGAAATAGTGTAACTTTGTGAATAAACACAAACCAGGTGAAAGCAATGTTTTCCCTTGGAAATTATATGGCCACATTAACATGGCATACAAATATTGCCTCTTTATACACTTTCTGTCTTAATTTTCCTAAGAGACAAGGAATTATTCCAATTCTTATTTAGTCAGTAAGAAATAGAAGAAGCCTGCAGACATACATGGGAAAAACTGGTCTTAGGGAGAGGGGAAGACAGCTGCAAAGTAGAGGACCATAAGGTATCCATGTGCAACCTTAAAAGGCCCACTGAGGCACCAGTGTTTTTTGAAAAGAAATCCAACACAGCTCTAACTTCAGACCATCCAATGTCACTACAGGAATAGGAAAGATCTTTTACACTACAGATCCTCAGAGTGGTTCAGCTGGAGCAAGAAAGCATGAAATCCTTCTTTTCTGTAGCACGGAAAAGACTATGTCACCATACTGAAGATGCTGCATCAAAGTGGATCTGTACATTTAGGTTTTGCTATTGCATTGAAGGCATGGCCAAGTTACAGCAATTGCCCATAATAAATTACTCATCCTTGATTTGCACAGACAAGTAAGCCTTATTCCTTGCAGGTTTTGAAATCTTGTTTCCTCAGCACCTCCTTGGTTGTTCTGCCGTGACTGTGCACCAGGTGGAGAGCACTGGTATATTAAGCCTTTCCAAGCTGCAGCTCTGAATATAACTTAGGTTTGAAATGAACACCACCACCATCACCACACCTTCAAAGTGAACACTTGTGATGGACTGAAATGTCGGTAATGTCTTAAACATTGTCAAAATCACAGAAAGACTATTAGTCCAACTGCAAGAAGCAACTACTTGTCTTTGACCACTGAAGCACCGCCCTCCCCATGTCTCCAGACTGGAATTTAGACTGAGACAGGACTATGGTCTAGTGATCTCAAGGCTGAGGAGAGGTAAACAAGGCTCAGGGAAGAATGTCTCTGTGTTAAGAATCCACCCTAGCTGAGCTCAGTGGGTGGCAGGGCAGAAGGGTTTGGGTGTGTGATGGCGAAATCTCTCCACACCAAACCAAAAGAGTAACCCCCTGCACCCATCCCGCCCCCGGAAAACCACATCCACATGGGACATTCACCACATAAACCATTAAAGACCCCCAAAATGCCCCCAATTCATTCCTGAGGCCTTCTGCCACCAGAGGACTGCATGCGATCCAAAGGAGGTAACAAACCCAGAGCCTGTTGCAAGACACTGCAAAGCTCCCCCCCACAACCCCAGGGGAGGTGGCTGGCATCTCCTGAAGGTACATTAATCCATTGGATTCTATGTTTTGTGGGACCCTCACCACCAAGAAGACCAGAAGAACCAAAGTGACAGGATGCTGCTGGGTTACACAGAGTTTTCTATTTTTCTATTTTCTGTCCCTCACCATGTTTTAATCTCTCTCTGTCACTTTCTTTCTTCCCCTCCTCTCCTTTTCCTATTTCTTTCTATCTCTCTTTCTCTGCCTCACATTTACCATTAAATAAAATCCATACCATTGACTTTGGCTTCTGGTCTTGTTTGTACCTTAGTTTGGGCAGAGGCATTTCTAATAATTTTAATAACCAGATCATAACAGAACTGGGTTGTACAAAGATACACAGAAACGGTTATTAGAGGAACAAAATAACCTGTGGTTAAGAGAACACTGCAGTACAAACAGTGCCCATGTGGATGTCTAAAGGAATAGTGCACACGTAGCATACTATGGTGCTCTCTTCTTTCCAAGCTTTAAAAAGGAAAAAAAGAGTTAGAGAGAACTGGAAAAAAAAAGGGTTGAGGGTGTTTTTTTAAAGCGCTTAGGGAGACGCAGAAAAAAGGAAAGGAATGGGGAACAGAAAAATAAAAGATAAGTAAAACCCGTGTGTGCATGCCTATATTTCATACAGAGGAGGAAAGACAGTCAGTGTGTGTGTAATATAAGCCATATTAGTGAACACCACAAATTAACTTCACAAGGATTAGCTGGATAACAGATACAAGCAAGTTCTCCAAAAAAAGAAGGAAAGTTAACATAAGCAGTAACAAAGCCTGCTGGTAGGAAACACAGGCAGGCATTTTTGCAAATCTTAAAAATAAGATTTTTATTAAATCTTTTTGTATCAGTTTCCATGCTTCAGAAAGATTTTATCACTATCACATCCCATCCTTCTTAACTCTTACAATGTTTTTGCACCGCAGAGGCTGGTTTGGGTAGTTATGACTTTCTGTTCTTAAAAGGAAAATAGTCCAAGACAGTAACAAAAAAAATTGTTTTAAACACTCCCTCACATGTTCTGCCACAGAATTTCTTGTCCAAGGGAAAAGAACACTGTAGAAAAACAGTTTAAAATTACATTATCTTTGGATGTCTTGGATTTATCAGACTATTACTGAGCAGCTTATGAGATCTTTGATTAGTCTCAGTATCATAGACAAAAAATGTATCACTTTGGTTAAATAAATACTGTACAAGCTTCGTGAGACAAGAAAAAAATCTGGGTATGAGCACAGATTTGGGTTCTAAGACTTCTCTTTGGAGTGCTGTACCATTCTGGTCACCAGGCTGGTACATCACCCCCTTGCTAACAATGAAACTACAAACTATTTGTCTTAGAAGGATTGATTTACTTCTTTTATGCCCAGTACATTTTGGCTGGATTTCTGCTACTCTTTGGAGGTTTCCCAGCAGAAACTTTAAATCAATTACCACTGATCCAAAAAAAAAGCCTCTGTCTGGACTTTAACCTAAACCAAAACTTTTTCACATTCCAAAGCACTGATTTATTCACAAGTTTCAAGTAGTACTCATAGACCAATACTTCACACCTCTGATTTAATAAGCTTATCTGCTTTATTTTTCATTTCAAAAATTTGTTGGTACACCCACCTGTAGAGACTTCTGCTATCAACCCAATTTCTACAGCACTTTGGAGACTAAACTGTCAACAAGACAATTTAATTGATACTTTGGGAACTGATCTCTGAATTGCTTTTCTATTATTATTTTTAACAAAGTGGTCTGAAGGAGAAGCTGATGACAGGAACAGGACTTCCTCATAAAAATCTAGATGAAACATTGCAAGTGCCTATTCCTAAACACATTAGCAGTTCTGATGTAGAAGCTGCAAGATGCAAGGGACACCAAATGTCTAAAATTCTGACAAACAAGTTAACACCAGATATTCAGTTACACTTCTACCAAAAACTACAAAAAAAAAAAAAGAAAAAACCACAATAAAGTATTTACCATGGGAGAACCCAATCAACAGTCTCTAAACAAAAGGACAAAATGATTATTTATGTCCACCAGCTGTTTCCTAGTAAACTATCTATTAGCTTCAATTAAATAACTCTGGTTGAACCATCACATAAGATCCCTATTTCACAACTGCATTATTCCATCCATTTGGCCCTAACTTGCATTTTCTTACAACCAAGGTTACACCGTCCAAAGCTACGCCTGAATAAAATGAAAGTGCAATTTTTCACTTTATTAAAGGCAAAACCAAGCACAGGTATGTATGAGTGAACACACACGGCAAAACAACTTTGTCTTTACTCAGAGAAGAAACAACAAACGTGTTACATGTTATAATATGTGAAAGGCTGGGGGATTTAGCTATGATTTCAAACAGGAATGCATTTTTATTTTACTTATTTTTGCCCTGTTATTACCTGATATACTGCATTTTTATACAATAAAAGCAGAAACAAGTCAAAGGGTTCAACACACACAGAGTAACCACAAAGGCCCCCAATCTCAAAAAGAGAAGCTCAGTGCCAGACTGCAAGTTACCTTTTTTTCCTAATGTTTTCATGGAAACAATATCAGGCTGAATAAAGTAAAGATCCTGGTGCTACTTTCCATAAAACTTCAATTACCTTATTTTGATTAATCTGATCACTGTTCCCATGGAAATTAAGTTTAAAGGCAGCTGACTGCCTCCAGCTAAGAGTGATCTCTACTTGCAGATTTCAATTGCTGGCAATTGAGCAAGTCTCAAAAAAATCCCTTTGGCTTCAAAATTAACACTTTAAATTTATGTGACATTTCATAAGGAATAACACCTTGCATTACACTTTTTTTTGAATGTAATAATTTTGATGGAAGCAAAATGACTCATTGCTTCAGTGGTAATTACTCCAAATACAAACTACTGTCAGTCATCAAGAATCTTTCTTACAGAGCATTATTTCTCCAATAATTTTCAGCTCTAGGTAAGCAGAAAGCAGGTGGCAAGTTTATATTTTGGTGTAGGAATTAGACCACTACCTACAAATAGTTTGCATGAGAAGAGTACTGAGATTCTAGCATTCCTCCATATACACTGTGTACCTACAACTCAAGCAGGAAACTTCAAAAATGAACTGGAGATCAAGTCAAGCTTCCTCTCCACACAATGAGAAAAAGAAAAGTGTTATATTTCTTCCATGCAGCTTTAGTATTTCTTTGCAGATCCTAATATTGCCCACATACTGCCCACTGCTAGGTAGTTCTGTAGGGCTGAAAATTGTGTATCATGTGTTTTACCAACAGGTATTAGGGTAAGACTGGAGCAAACCCGTTTCAACAAGTGACATTCAATGAACAAGGACATTCTTACAAAAATTAAGATTTCCTTGATCTCTATCTGGATTTAAAGAATGACAAATAACTGCGACCTGTTATCTAGTTCATCATTATTAATGACTTCAACTATAGTAAATTCCTTCTCCCCTTGCCAGAAATAGCAAAGGTTTCCAAACCAGCACAACGGACCACATCTGTGCTCTGTTTGGACAGTCTGCATTACAAGAGTGATCACTTCTGCCATGAGGGGACTTTGCATGCTTTCTCTGACTGTAAGAAGCAACTTTGCTTGATTCTCCTCTAGAGCATGAAGATCAATTATTTTTCATTGGCCATGAATTGTTACTGGCTGCCAACCACCACACTCCTCCAGATTCCAGGTGGTAAATGCCTACTCACACTGCCTTTTTCTACATTTCTTCCCATCTCCAAAGCAAACAGCACTTCAGGCCTCTATATGAATTTACAGAAATGCAGACTATGTCCTTTACTGGGGAGGCATAGTTTTTTAAAAACAAATACACTTGAGAACCATACGAGCTCTCATGAACACCAAAATCACCTGCATAGCTCTTCTCAGGTGAAAATTTGAACAGTTATGAGTTAGTTCTATTTTCTAATATAAAACAATTGATGAAACCTTACGGAGATTCTCTGATTTGTATTTTAGATGCAAAACTGTTCATCCTACAGAGTAACAGCTCTTTTCATGGAGTTTGTGTGTAAAGCCCTGGGTAAAAACTGTAAGTATATACAAACTTGCCTTTGAACTAGACTTGTACTAGTCCAGACTGAAGATGTAGTACATCTTCTGCAGGTAGTTGATTTTATCACTACGGATTGTCAAATCAATCCCTTTTGTTTTCCCCTAGCCAACTCTGCTTTTGAAAATACTATATTTTTCTCATTGCCAACAAAGGAACCACTCCACACTGAAAGCATCTACACTTACATATTGAAAAATCTGAGCATTCACACTGAAAATTTCCAATGCTTTTATACTACAACTGTAAAATTTCAGCTATATAATCATACAATTCAATTAACATGCGAAAGACATTTCACCAGGATATACTTAACTATTTTTTAAAAAAATTTTAGCAATTTTCATGGTCAAACACTAGCATATAGAAAATACTTTCTTAGAACTTCATGTCAAGTCATAGCCAGATGAAACTAACAGAAAATCAGCACAAATTAAGGTTTTGAAGGGCCAGCTACCAAATACAATGCAATAACAATAAAATCAGACTGGATTCACCAAATATTCCTTACTTTTGAAGACGTTTTTCAGTGCCACATACAGCTTGTTGAATGTACAAGCTCTTCCCTATCAAGAGAAAGAGCAACACCACTTGCTGTGGCTTCTTTTTCATAATGCAAAACACAGTACTGAGTTGGCCAAAAACAATCAGCAAACTGCAACTGGTTATGAAATACTTCAGTAGCTGCCCAACAGAAAAGCTTACTCAATTCTTGAGCATTACATCCACAACCAGAAATGTTTAATGCGACAGTGCAAGTAGAAACTTCATCCTGGAACTAAACAGACAAACAGTAAAACATGTCTGGTGCACTAATAGCAAGCAAACACACATGGAAATTCTTGCAGCTCCTCTAAAAATAAGCTAAAAGAGTAGTTAGAACAGATCTTTATTTATCCTTTCTAAAAAATATCCAAGCTGAGCACATGTGTACTACTTCAGGTATCAGCTCCGTTAGTGCTCATAACTACCCTGAAGGATCTTCATATTTCTATTCTATAAATCCTATATATAAAGTAATGAGATGGCTGAAGATTTTTGGTAGAACTTGAGAGCGTAATAAAACAAGGAAGTAACAATTTGAGGGAAGCAGAGACAAATTTTAAACACCACCCAGAACCAGTTTTCTCTTCCAAACTGTCAAGAACAGTTGTGGGTTCCCTCTTCTCTGTACTTTGTCAGCTAAAATCTAATCAACAGATTTGTTTGTTGAGAAAAGGGACAGCAAGAACAGTTGCATCAGTGTTTGCTGCTTTTACTTACTACAATAGGAATGTACTGTCGGGAACAATCCAGTATTTGCAGGGGAATGGACTGGATGATCTAATACAACTTTTCCATTTCTGACTTCTTAGAACAGCTCAGGCTGATCCAAGTTCTCAAAGAGACTTCTGTCCAACAATACTGAATGAAGAGAACTCCAAGACAGGGCCTTTTTTTTTTCTTTCTTTCTTTTCAATATTAAGAGATCCAGAATAACAAACCATGTGCTGTAGTATACAACCATAAAGAAAATACTATAAGAATTAAACACCCATAAAACTTAGAATATCTGTAGAAAAAGTAGAAAGTTCCTTTTATACTTAAGCCCTTCAATCCATTTGGAGCATTTTATGCATTTTATAACTTCGGAAAAAAGCTCTTTTCTAATATCTGAAATTATTAAATAGTAAGGTAAGAAGATCAGTGTAGAAATTTTTATTAAGCAATATGTTAAAACAGAGAAATACCAGTGTCTAACTGGTAGTATATCCACACTCATTTTCTCCCTAAAGTGACACATACCAGGATCACAACATCCTTGGCTCAAAGTTAGTGCAAAATTTTTCCTTTTTTTTCCTTATTACAAAATATCTGTCATAATTCTCTGCCTGAGGAATTAAAAACATTTGTCTTTGCAAGTACAGTTGAAAGACAAGTACAGTCTTTCAAGTAAGACACCAGAACCCAGAGAGAAAGATCTGGTACTTCTGAAGTCTTGTAACAGGGAGAAACTATAGCAGATGGGATTCATTCTTCTGCTCTTACAGCTCTCTTCCAAACAGGCTACAGAGTGCCTTCTCTGAAAATTGACAGGATACTGAATAAACCTTCTAAAAATGCATTAAAGGCCAAACAAATACCATGAGTTTCACATACAGCTACGTCCATCTTGAGGCAGGTAGACAAACTAGATAACCTTTCGAAAGCTCTTCATATCCTACATTACATATCTGAACTGCACAGAAATCAAAATGTGAGGTTCGGTGGCCTGTGACATGCACTTGGGTCAGACTACATGGTCTTCATAGTCTCTTGTAATTAGAAAACTTTTAAATTAAATTAATATGCTGTATTAAAGAAGGGCAACTAGTAAACACCAAAGATGCAGTTTCAAGATTTCAAGAATTACATCTATTTTACGATAGTGTGAGGCTTAATAGGACATTAAAAGAACCATCCACAAAGCTACATAAATGTTTAATACTTGGATCTACAGTAAACAAGACAAATAATAAAGATGGTTGGAATATTTCAGTGCCTTCCTGTTGTAAGTGCAAAAAGTGACCATTCATTGATCCCCTTTCTCATTTTTCTTTTCTGTTAGAGTCAGGAAGTCCAACCCACCCTTCAATAACAAACAACATGGTAACTAGGGCATGCAACCAGGAGAGCTGGTAGGAAAGCCAACTGCTCCAAACTGAGAGCTACTCCAAATGAGTAAACCAGTTGCTGCTGCGTTATCATTGTCTTCTTTTGGAATCAGGGCCAAAAGAGACTAAGTGAAGGAGTTTGAAAAGGTTTTGCCTCGATAAAAAATTAGAGCAAATATTGAAGTGTCAATGTTTCACAGATCCACACTCATTTTCTAGCCAGCCATCTTTAGTTCCAAATCCAGAACTGATTTAGCAACTGACCTAACATTTTGCTTAGATGCACACCACTGTCAGACTGTATTAGAAAGGTGACTGGTGTTCCTCTTACAGTGATCTTCTGAGCCGCCTGCACAGACAGCTGCAGCAAAGCAGCAAGGAGTCTGGGAATCACAGTACTTCAGAAACTTTGATGAAATTCTTCAGGCAAGCAAGTACTGCCAAGCACTGTTCCACTGTTTGTTGGTTCTGTTTATCAACTGCCAGACAGTATTTGTGTTTCCTTCTATATGTAAATTCTCAGCTATTTAGAAAAGTAGAAACAAGTACTTGGCCAAGTATCAACATTATTACATCTTTTTTCAGAATAAAATAGCTGAAAGAAATTGAAAAAAGGTGATTCTTTCAAATCTACTTAGAAATAATCCCAACTTTAAGCTTCCTCTAGATCAGTAATTGACAAGGGCAACAAATTCTGCTTAATTATATGTGAGTCTGGATATATTCATGGCACAGATTACTACCATCTACTTACTCATTTGAGACCTCAGAATTTCCTTCCAGCTTGAATTAGCTCTGTACTGGGGCCTGAAGACATACTTACCACTTTGCAGGATTGGAATATTTCTAACCAGCTGATTGGTCCCATTTTTCTGCTATAAACAATTTTAACATTATTGGGGTAGCTCATGGCATGCTTTGATTTCTTGTTGTTGATCATTTTCATGGCACAATACTTTACTCAAGTATTCATCCAAACTTAGTTAGGTTGTACTTTAGGCCAGCATATTTATGTGCAAAACACAATATTAAATGGAGGCAAGCCAATAAAAGAAATACCTTACTAGAATTTCAGTTGACTTTGTTAAAGGAAATTATTTTAAATTAATGTGGCTACTGAACTCTTGCCATACTTGACCTCAGAAAATATATTCCTTCTAATTTTTGCTGTGAACATTTATTTATTTAAGCTAAACTCCAGGTCTTGAATGTTGACCATAAAGAAGTCTCAGATTTCCTGCTACTATTTCGTACTCTTTTTTTTCTAAACAAGGGCAAACAACATATGTTTGGTGCATTAGCATTACACTGCCAAAACATCACTCTTAAATGAAATCATCTATGTATTTTTGGTAGAATCTTATTTAACAACTTCCACCTCAACAGAAACAGAGTTAAAACAAGGCTGTTTTGTTTTCACTGAGCAACAGTTTGGTCACTGGTTTACTAGATGGCGCTCAAAACATTTTTCCATATGCTCTTCTCAAAGAGAATCTGACTTAAATGTGGTTTACCTTCACCAATGAATGAAGGCTTTTTTCACCAAACATATCCCAGAGGAAGGTCAGGTCTTCCTGGCTGTCCACATGTGGCTGCAGCTGGGCTGGCAATGCAGCCAGCAGCTCGTACAGACCTATAAAATGAAAATAAAACACAAAGTGTAATCTAGGGGTGATCTCATTAATTTCACTTAACAGTTCTGTGTAATTGGCTGCCTGGAGCATGTCAGTTTAACTGAATAGGGAGTCTGGACTATCCACCATAACATTAACTTGCAGAACCAAAAGGAACATTTAAAAAGAATTACTAAGAAACAAGCATTAGCAGTGTACTTTTTACCTTGTCACAGTTGTCAAGCTTCTACATCTACATATATTTATACAAGGTTATGCAGAAAATTCATAAAAGTTTTGAAAAAAGGACAAACCCAGAAAAAAACATAAATTCCTTTGCTTAATCGTTATTCCATTTCCCTTGATGTTAGCCAAAGAGTGAAATGAGTCATGAATAGGAAAAACTTCCTTAAAAGAACAGAAACTGGATAGGGTGGTCCATTAAAAAAAGGTTCGTGGTTTCTCTAAATATTTCTTGCTAATATATTGCTTAATACTTTTTTTAATCCCATGTTCAGTACGGATCCACATCAATACAAAAGCAGCTTCTCTGTTTTGCAGGATTAAACCTTTAAAAACAAAACCAACACAGTTTTCCTGGACACAGAGGCACACAGAAATATTTCAGTAACATTTTTAATTTGCAGGTATTAGAGATTCTCCGTAGGGTTAAAGCAAGTGCTGTTCTCAGTTATTTGTGGCACACCTCACCCGCAGTCTCGGAGGGGCAGACAGTAGCACACTGTTCTACAGTAGCGTAAGGCATAAAATATCCTTCGTGCACACAGGCCATCAAAGCTCTGTCCAAGAAATGTAGCAACAGTGTTTGCAGCAGTCCTCTTTAGGGAGGTAACCTGGCACGAGCTGATATCAATTCATAGCACATGTTTAATTTTCCAGTGGGATTACTTGGGGTAAAAAGGACAAAATGCCTTTTTCTCCTGTCTGCTGTCTACAAAAACACCAATAGTCTCCTGGGATCCAAGATACACGGTCCTGTTATTATTTTTAGTCTGAGTGAGTGCTGCTGTTCATCACAAGAACAGATTTACAACATATTCTACTGCTAAAAGAACACTGTTGTAAATTACAGGTTACCTATTGTTATTATGCCTATTATTTCTCCAAAACTTATGATTCAGAATATT
The DNA here is from genome assembly GCA_013396755.1 of Sclerurus mexicanus. Taxonomy (NCBI): domain Eukaryota; kingdom Metazoa; phylum Chordata; class Aves; order Passeriformes; family Furnariidae; genus Sclerurus; species Sclerurus mexicanus. The sequence continues at coordinate 586,154 of VWZF01006202.1, read as the reverse complement.
TATTAGTAAACATAATTTCACAACCTTTCCAGACACTACATATCCCTTTCAATATTACTTACAGCACCTTTGGGATCTGATTATTTACATTTTCATCTTTTTACTGCCTCCCAGTAAAAGATTCTGGAAAAAAAAGTTCTTTCCAGATACATTCTTCTCGTGGTCCAAACATTTCTTGGTGGTTCACATTCATTTCTCTTAGAATCTTGCTTTTATTTAAATCTGTTCTTGTTTCTGCTTCAGAAATACTGTAAAAAGATACAACTAAAACCACTACAATTTGGCAGACAGAAAAAAAGATCATTGAATTCTCCCTAGCAAGATGCAGTCAGAGATTGAGCTGACACCCATAGAACAGAGGTTTGAATGGGACTTGTGGCTTCAACTTCCCAGACTATTGGAACTTCAGAACCTAGCAAAAATGGTTATTTTTATCACAATTTATGATTCAAAAATATTTTCATTCAGAAAATAAAAACAATTCTTGATTTTCTTTAATTTAAAAAATTAAAAACTTCCTTTACTCTCAGTCATTTTTGTTACTGTAAATATATTTACCTCAAAATAACTTGAAGTTTGTTAGAAAATGGAACAGAAGGTACAATGTAAGTGTGTCTCATGGCATATCTGCCTAGAAACAATTCACATTTGCCACTCAGAAGAAAACAGTAACTTCAGCCACTCCCTTCAAATAAAACACATATAACAGAGTAAGCTTTCTTTTCCTTGATCCGTCAGATCTGCTTGAATTCCACATATAAACAACTCTAAAACTTCTCTATCCTTGTAAGTTGCTCCTCAAAGCTTTGATAATCAAATCCCCAGTGAAAAATAAAACAAAAGTTCATGTTTCCTGGTGGATTAACTACAAATGACACAGGGCAAGACTGAATCTGCCCATAATGAGACTTAGGTTTTACACACAAAACTCCCAGAGAAACCCCTGCCTGCCAGCACTCCAGGAGTGACTAACCCTGCAGGTGCTTACACACATGAAGGTTTCCACATCCAGCTCAAAAGTGTCTGTGGGCTCCACTTATTCAAATTGCCCTGAATTGACCCTTCCAGGGAAATGGGTGTCTGTGTCTCCAGTGAGCTACTCCAGCTTCGACAGCAACACACTCAATCTGTGCGAGTCTCCCGGGAAGGGAGACAGAGATGGGTCCTGACTGATTTTATCTGCAGCAATGGGAGCCGAGGACTGTGTAAAGCAGCATGCTGGACAACGCCACGCTCTCGCTTTTCAGATGCTTTGTGAAACTGAGCACTTTGTGGGCAGGAATTAAAAAATCAACTCAATCAAGGAACCAACCAAACAAAAATCAGGCAGAAGGAGGACTTAGTGTATTAACCTGGACAGAACTGAAGACAAAGATCTAGAATATGTCTAAAATTAAATTTGTGTAATTCCAGATCAGCTGACTCAGGCACAGCCTCCTTCCAAACCAAAGGTAATGCCAGAAGGTGGTGGTAGCACCTGTAAAGGTTTACCTTTTTAATTCTTCCTTCTTGTTCCTTCTGTGGTCCACAGTACTAAAGAATCAAAAATTTTCAGAAGGGCATTCAGAATTTTATATGTGAAGAAAACCAGTATGTGGATCTTCTACACATACCTTCAAGTAAAATATTATTTTCATTTGTGTATCAATTACATGAAGTGTGTTGTTTATTGCAGTGTGAAGAAACAGTAAAAATTGTGGCTGGCAAGTGACTTTGCCCACAAATGAGATGTAAAAGAAAGTACTTTTCTGATGCAGACAGGGACAAAACAATTTGTCAAGTTACTGTAAACTGGTAAGGAAGTTGAAACTGCTACATGGGCAACTACACACTCACCTAATTTTAATTACCAGATCTGATAAGCTGTCACATCCATCTTTTCAAAACCTGAAGGGTGGTAGCTCCCTGCAGTTGTGTAAGGTCTCACTGTACAGAGATGTTGCCATGTGACAATAGAAATAATCTGAATTCCACAGTGGAGAGAGCTTCAGCCCAACCGCAAATCTCCTGCAAAACTTCTAAGTAGCATCTCACGTGGTTCTAGAAGCCAGAGACAAAGGCCACTGAAATAATTGCAAGTTTCTTGCTGGTTTTAGTACTGGTAGGCTGTTAAAACCAGATTTTTTTTCCAATTGTTTCAGTAGCAATTATGACGTCTGAAGTGATGTCACACAGAACATTTTCAGTCACTTCTAAAAACAAAATTTAACTTTGAAAACAGTCACAGTAAAATCCCCTAATATTCAGATGGATTGTTTTGCAAATTAAAAGCACATACTCACTGCGTAAGCCACAGAATGAGACGTATCAGCACCTCTGAGCTGAATGCTACCACTGCCTGCCAGGCCTTGGTTGTGCTCTTCCTCTCAATTTCATATTTATCTTCAAGTCCTACCTCCTTGAGTCATATGACTTGCGTGCATCTCACATTTTTTGAAAGATGCCCACAATTTCAATAAACACAACAATGAGCTTTTTAAAAAATTATCTAGAGGTTGTTTTAAAAAGAAATTGTGAAAAGCAAAAAAAAATCTGATTGTTTTATGATAAACTGTTGCTGTTCTACTTAGGTTCTTAAATTTTTTAGCCTAGTTTGCCCAGGTTTAACCAGCATCTGTATTTAAAAGGAATCATGCCCCCACTGGGATTTACTAGTATCAAAATATTTCAGGTGTCAAAATTCAGTAAAGTAAACATGACTTACACAAGAAAAACTCATTTACTTCGATTTTTAAAAGCAGATCATTTATTCAAAGGTCCCAGAAGACCTGGGCATACAGAAAAAAATTAACATTGCGTTTAAACATGGAGATGTAAGACTATTATGCAATTGTAAGAGGGGAAGTAAGTCTGGTCATTCCTACAGTTTGGGGGGAAAAAAACCAAACCAGATCACAAGGTAATCATCCCTGGACATTCCCATATCAGTGAAAGAGAAGAGGAAAAAGGGCCCTTGCTAGACCAAACACGGTCACAAAATTGAGTGGCGGTAATAGGAGTCAATTCTAGATCAATGAGGAAGTTCCTAGTTTTAGATACTAATATGCTGCTATTTATATTCACATTATATAAATTAGGTGCAGTAGTTAACACTGCTGTGAACTCAGTAAAAGCCTACAGCATGAAAATCTTATTACAAGGAGACAAGCATTGCACAAGGGAATACTATAAAACTGTTGTAAGAGTGGAATGGGGAGGGGGTGGTTTCAAGGTACTTACGAGGTCTATTAAATCTGATTAGCTGATTCAAGAATAAAAAATTTAAGAGTAATAAATTAACATTGGGGTACTATACACTTCTCATAAAATGTACTTAATTCAAGAACAGTGACAAAGGGAATTAAAACCCACTGACTAGATAACCTTGCCTACAGAAATAGTTCATATAAGCTACAAGCAGATAATCTAAATACACATACACAACCTAAAACTAAAATTTACAACAGTTTGTTATGGATAGAGAAACTACGCTGAAGCTTCTGGACTTGTTGCATGAGCAAGTAAGATAAAATAGCAGCTGCAGAATAAGGCTTGTAGTATTCTGCCAGCTTTGACTGAAGTAATTTCAAGGGAAAATCCAGCTATGTCTGAAAACTCAGCACTGCCCCTGCTTAGACAGGTAAAACATAAATTTTAATTTGTTCTTTTAACATACTTAAGCAGTTCCTGTCTTCAGAGCATCTTCAGCTGTTTCTAAGCTTAACTAATACAATTTAATTTTATTCAGTCTGAAGACTAAAATGTAGAATAATGGCAATTCCAATTTAAAAATGTGTACACTAGATTTGCACCTGCAATCAGGTTTAAGAGTAAGCAGCAATGGAAAACTTTTAAGTAAGAAACAACAGGACATAAAGGATTTTTCCAGTTTCAGAAAATTGCTTCCTCTGTAGTATTATATTCTACAGAAGACTGCTTGTTCCTAGGAGGAGAATAAATGGCTAAGCAATTGATGCAACTGTTCCCGTACTGAACTACTCACACTGCAGATTCCAGATGCTCTACATTCTTGACATCAGAATGGAAAAATTTACTGTTAGTCTAGAGAAATTTAATATTACCATTCTTGTCATATCCTTCATAGCTTCATTATTAGGACAAGTCTGTGGAAGCTATAAACTAGTGCTAAATGATAAAAAATATGGTCTCTGCGTTCCATCACTCTTGCCTATTACACGAAAACACCAACTTTGTTTTGATTAGCGTAAGGAAAGAAATGGAGATAAATGGATATGCATTTGCTTTTGTATGCTAATTAATTTCCTGAATTAGCATTCTGAACAATGATGCCAGACTCCGAATCAAAAGTTTTTACAGCAACTGAGGGATAATAAACACTAAAGAACATATATCTAAGCCCAGAACAACACTGTAAAAATTTATTGTATTAATAAAATGGGACACACCAACCTTTAAATTTTCCACTTTGTCAAAGGTAAAATAATCAGCACGATTTGCTGCCATTTACAACATGCTGACATTTTTTCACATTTGAACTGTACTTTATAGTTTTACAAAGGCTCAAACAACACTTGCTTCACAAGCAAACAGCATTGCTTCTGGAATCCTTGCTGTTGCATAATAAAATCAGTCATTAACATCAAATATTGAAAATTACTTAATTGTGAAATCTGAGATCAGTATTTATGCATATGCAATACACATACATATTAGGGTAGGCATGCTGCACCATCCTATCAGACTCCAGCTATAAAATGACCACTGTGAGTTCAAATTTATGTGCTACAAAAAGTTCTTTTTTTATGTTCTCTTAAGTAATTCCACTGAATATATGAGCTTCCTGACACCGCAAAAAGTTAGACTAACAATTTTTCTTTGCAGAACCAGAGTGATTAATTCATTCCAGCATGTTTGTTTTTTTAATTTTGCAGTTTAGTGTTTATAAAAAAAAAAACCCAACCACCCCCCCAAAAAAACAAAAAAACACACACACAAAAAAAAAATCCTAATTTTCAAAGTTACAGCACACTGAGTAACTAGATAATCATGACATGCCAGTGACTGGCATCTTGGGAAAAATACCTGTTTTGATTTATTTGCTAATTCACAAAAAAAAAAAAGGCAAAATGCTGAAAAATCCTTATAGATGGCACAGTGATAGAAATATCAATGCTGTATATTTTTTCTAATGAAAACAACACTTTTGCTGTAAGTGTCCTCAAAGAACAAGATTACATATTCACTAAGGGCAACAGAATTTTAACTTCAAAGCTGTACCTAGTTTTTAATTCCTCCAAGCTACAGTAAATTTGTTAGCCCACCTTAAAACAATGTTATGACAGAAAATGTTGAAAACGAGCAATCATTTAAGCCTACACTTTTAAAAATATTATTTCCTTCAAACTGGAAAAGTCTTTAGTTTTGGAACTTGGCTCCCGGAGCTAAAGAATCCGCAGTTGTTTGAAACAGTTATTGGTCTTTTAGGATTTGTCTCAACATGTGCATTTCAGATTTAACATACCACATACCGTTAACGTTCTGATGCGAGTTAAACAGTTGATCCCTATTTGCATCCATATGGGGCAAGACTGTTGCTGCAAAGTTCTTACTTGTACAGCGCATCAAACTGCTTCAAAATCAAAACCCTTCAAAAATGTAGTTTCAAAACACTGTGTCAACATGGGATACCTTTAAAGTTCATAAAATGTACTTCCGTGAGTTTTCAAAAGCTCACCTATTATCTGCAAGAATATCACATACATAAAACTGATTTAAAGTGACCCATCAGGCACAAATTAACCAGCAGCTTGTGGAAAACTCATGAAAACTTCTTTTTCTAAAAAAACAAAAGGCTTCTGCAGTGAAGCCTGCATACTATGACACCTTGAACAACTTTGATTAATTGACTGGTTCTTTCTATACACATCAGCTTGGTGAGTCTTTAGTATTTCTATATTGATCTTCATCAGCACTAGAGGAGGCAATAGCAAAGCACCTGGCAGGCAGTCAGGAAAGAATTCATTCCAGCACTAGTATGGCACCAGGCACACTCGCCATATTTAACTTTCTAGTCACAGTTTGCAAAGTTATAAGAGATTTGGCACTGGGGAGGGACAGCAAGGAAAACTAAACATGGCATTTTACACCGGTGAAAGGCTGAATAAAGACTTTTAACAACAGAAATTAAGACTATTTTCAACTCAGTTGGGCCTAAAACTAATGGAAATGCCATTTGATTACCAAGTATCTCAATCTCTTGTGGCTGACGTACATGCTAATCATTTATCTCATACAGGATACATGTCTTGAAAGTAGAAGAAAAAGTCCTACAATCCTAAGCAGTACTGATGCCCAAAACCAAGCCACTATATTAATTTAGTGTTGTGATTCACTGTACAACTGAGGTTAAAGGTTTAACACTCAAAACAAGTTATGTGATTACATCAAGCAGTCATGTATGTACAGACAAATACACTTGATATACAAATTCATAGAGGAATTAGAGGAATATACAAAAATTTAGAGTCAAGTACATTGACAAGCCGAGAAAGTTCTGCCTGGAGAGCAGATTGCATGAAGACCTCTTAGTAGCCTTCCAGTATGTGAAGGAAGCTGGGGAGGGATTCTTCATCCGGAACTGTAGTGATAGAACAAGGAGTAATGGGTTCAAACTGAAAAAGGGGAAATTTTAGATATACAGAAGAAATTCTTTACTGTAAGAGTGGTGAGGCATGGGAAAAGGTTGTTCAGAGAAGTTTTGGATGCCCCATCCCAGGCAGTGTTCAAGGCTGAGCAGGATGGGGCATTGAGCAACCTGGTCAAGTAGAAGGTGTCCCTGCCCACGGCAGGGGTGTTGCAACTAGATGATTTTAAGGTTCCTTTCAACCCAAACCATTTTGTGATTCTACATCATCCTGTCTTGAAAGTAAGTTTAGGAAATTAAACAATTTGAAATAATTATTTCATAGTTCATCCTTAAAATGTGTATGTTGTTTTGAGGTGTCTTTTTTGTGTTGGTTTTTATTTCAATTTAAAAGAGTGTATTATTAAAAATAACCAACATAAACATTGCATTTGAAACCCTGTGTTCCATAACAGGCAACTAAGAGCTCACAGGGAAGCTTCTCGCTACCTCTTAGTAGCATTGAAGTGCCTTCAGATTAACAGGTTTAATTGGATTAAGTCAGCCAAGACTTGACGTGATGTTGGGCTGAGAAGCCACAAAACTGTTCATCTGACCTCAAATGCACACAATATGCAGGCCCTGCTAGTTAACCTGGATGCTGGCATAGACACACTGGAGTGGGACAGCACGGCAGTGGGCTCTTGGCAAAGGACACCTGGCATCACTAGAACTGCCAACCATTTCTGTAATTACAGCTTTTGGTCCAACAAACAGCCATACATTTAAGCTTCTGGTTAGAAACAACACAGGCTATTGTATTTTCAAATTCACTACAAAGCTACACACTGCTCACCAAAAATAAATTAAAAAAAAGAGTAAAAATTCTTTCACCTGCCAGACCGTTTGAATTTAAATTTGCATCCAAGAACTGCAACAGTTTTAAAGAGTTTACCATCACTAAATATAATTACGCACATTTTCTGATTCCACACCGCTGAATCAGTCTAGCATAATATAAAATATTAACACAAAACAGAACAGTTTAACAGTTTAGAGAAATTTCATTTCACTTTGAACAAGTTTTTCCAACAGTCACCATAAATATGCTGATACAAAAATAAATACCCTTTCCAACACCAGCAAGTTATATTTTTAAAAATTAAATCAAATCACAATTAAAGCTAGCCCTACACCTCATACTTTCCCAAATCTTACATAGTAATGTTAGCCGAAAAGCCATTTAATGCCTCTGGCAGATGGAGATGGGGAGAAATCAAGAACGCACGGATAAAATATTGGCTCTATTTATTAATTCAGTATAATTTTTGCCTCTGCTAGCGTATCCATTTTCATGAATATCTAGCCATATTTGTGCATTTCAACATGCAAGAAGTTTAAGTAGCCTTGAATTGTGCTGCAGCCAAAGACATTTTCATCCCACGCTTGCAGCAGCACACCTATGCCTAAGCTGTAAGCAACACTGTGAAGCAGGCAAGTGAAGGCAAGCTGATTAAAATGCATTAATATAGTCACAAATAAAGGGACAACAACTGTATGACAACAATAAAAGCAAGGATAACATCTTTTTACATTCAGATGATTGCAAAATCATCTTTGAACTTCGCACTGCTTTCAGTGGTCCCGCACCACTGTGAGGTAATCCATAAGGACTATGGAGCTGTCACATCAATGTACTATCCCAGCAAAGTATTTCCACCAGTATTGAGTACATCCACATCAGCAGCATTCAGCTTCAGAGGTCAAGGTAATTCCTAAAGAATCACAAAATACACTCCAAAAAAATGACAAAAAAATTATTTGGAAAAATACCTAACATTTAGAACAGATTTCACATATCCACTTTGTGTTATTACAAAAGAGAGAACACAAAAAACCTGGAATATTTTGAAGGCCACGTGAACTTACAATCTGGTAAGGAACAAATGTAAGCCCTGCACATTCCCTTTTTCTATAATTTACAATACTCAAATTCAAGAACTGCTTCTGACTTTCACTGCATATAAGCAATCTCACAGTTTTATTTGGTGGCTAAACTTGGCTCATAAATGTGATTTTCCTGCTGACAATACACAAATCAAAAACACAAAGTCTGCTTTGCACATTGGTGCGTTGGTTTTTGAGGAAAAACAGAAAAGCGTTTTTAAATTTGTCAGTTAAGCAAGCTTGATACAGCGTTGAGAGGAAAGAAATCTGTAACAAGTTTACGATGTTTTTCACATTAAAACAACACTTAAAGCATAATGATGTCATCCTGGCTCCACTAAAGTCAGCAACAAAGCTGCCATCTACTACTGCGAAGCCAGAACTGCAATCTTAAATCTCCCTAAATATACCAGACAAGTGAATCCTAGATCTCACAGACTTGCTTTACCTGCAAAAATGCAAGTCTTCTTTCTCAGTCTTCAAACTCTATCTGATAGGCTTCCACACAGAGGTCAGCAGACTTTTGCAACACAGAAGCTACTGAAAGCTTCAGATCCAGCCCCAGTCTTGAGCTCAGCCTTCCATTCACAAGATAACCTTGACCTGAAACTGACAGGACTATAAACCTTAAGGGAGGTTTATAATCAATGAGTAACTTTTTAAAATTATTACAAAAAAATTGGTTTTCTATACAGCTAATGGAGAATGGAAGAGAACAAAGCGTGTGCACATAAGCTTTTCTCCTCTGTCTTACAGTTAATGAAGCCAGATCAGTCTGGTAAGGAATAAGACTAATTTAAGTCACTGTATGAATCTATAGAAAGTAAGACACTGTTTTAAACAAAAGATTGCAAATAGTGTAGCCATGCTTTTTATTTACCATGGTTTAAAATCTGGCAAATGCCTCTCAAAACAGATTCAAGAGCCATAGTGTGTGTTCAGAAGAATATTCAGGTATAACAAAAGGAAGTGTAAGTATATGAAGGAAGCAGCTGTGAGTACATGGTGACACTTCTAATAAAGGCTGTTGATGCAGTAAAAGCAATATAAAATTGACACCAGCAGGTCAAGATTCAGTCTGATCAAATATGGCCCATCATGAATACTATCGTGCTTTTGACAGTGGCCTGCTGCTTCAGACTATATAAAAAAAAAAAATTAAAAAAATCATTCATGCTCCCAATACTAGTGACTGAGTGTCCAATGGTCCGTGACTTGGCAACCTTCCATATTCACAGATGATGCATTTCTCTTTACTAGTCTTCAGTGAAAGAGTTCACTTGTTTTTAAATCTAGATTAACTTTTATTTCACTCACAGGAACAAAACAGACACAAAAATAGGTTAGGCTGCATTTTTTTAATGCATTTATAAAAGAGTCTTAGAAGCAGACCGAACAAGGCTGTGTCCCTACCCTAAAGCTCCCTCGAAGGGACTTGCCAACTCCCCAGTGCCCCAGACAGACCCCTCATGGACATGCCACAGCACCACTCTGTGCAGGCAGGGCAAGAGCAAAAGCAGCTTACCCACCAAGGAACAAAAGAGGCAGAAGATTTTCATGTTTCACCTTTTTTTATTCTAAGAGTGAGAGTAATAGCAGGAGAACAGGGCTCCAACTAGAAACCACCTGTATCATAAGCAGGGTAGAAAGTAGAGTTTGATGTAATCATTAAAAAAATACTTAAATTCCTATTAACCCTTCCAGGAAGCATTGTAAAGAAAATTAAATTAAAAAGTAATTCTCTTTTCACTCAAAGTGCACATTTTTATTGAGAGGAACAATTTACAACTTGCAGCAGATTAAAAAAATGGATTTAACAAGCACTATTTAACAGCAAGATAATAACGGTGTGTATCATATTTTATGATAGATTTCATGGGACAATGGAGATACCTGAGCTTTACCCCACATCGTAATTAATAGACATGTATTTGCAGCATCATGTGGATTAAACAGCACAGTAAAACATGTATTTAGAGGCATTTTAACAGATTTGGTTTTAAAATTAAGACTTTTTTACACTTTTTGGAGCCTTTTTCTTTCTTTATTCAGATATGATGTCCATGACTATGACTTTTGGACATATTAACATTCTTTAAACAATAAACAAACAATAATTGGAAAAAAAATTTAGGCAGGTTTTGAAAGGACACAAAAGGCTGCGTGATAAAGAAAGCAAAGATCCAGAGTGGAAAATCACCCCAGAGCAGACACTGACACATCTCCCAAAACACAGCTTTAGGGTACTGAACAGCTTCAACTCACTTATTGCCATAGGGGAAGAGGGAGAAAAGAAAAATACGCAGAGGTAGGATGTGGTGAGGTGACAGTGAAATCCCTTAATCACAGGAATAAGGAGACAAAAGTGAAAATAAAAGCAAACACAACCCTACCTCTTAATTTTCTAAATCCTGCTATTACTTCTTGTGCTTAAAACTATATGGCACGGGGTGGAAAGTGGGGGGTGAAAAGCAGGTATCTTTGTAGTGTACTGTACTGTAACCTCAGCTGGATCACCTTTTTTAACAAACATCCTCAAATAGAAATATTAAATTTCACTGTCACTAACAGAGCGACAAAAATACTGTCAGAGAGAGGGAATGTCAGCATAACAACGAGATGAGATTTAATATTTGAATATAACCTAATATTGCAAAGAAGAAGTGGAAAACTATGGAAAGCCACATAGCTGCATTCTCACTGCCTGCAGTCAGTGACAGGAACTGGGCTCTGACATGGAAGGCAAGGGAAGGAACAGAACTTGAGACAGTATTTTTCTTCTCTTAATTTGTTAGAGTTGTCAAAACTGAACAGTCTGTGTTCAGAAATAACTCCACTGATAACTGTAAGTCACAGAGGGGATAGTCTAGACTGCTGCAAATATTAAGGCATGCATGATATCATCATCTTTTTTTCCTCCTCCTTTTTCAAGTTAACATTGTAGGAACCATGCTCAGAGGTGAATCCAAATTCTTCAGATCCATATATAATATCATTTGGAGTTGTTCTATTTTGAGAGCTGGGTATGGAGTGGAACAAGGTAGTGGGACATTTTAGAATTAACTTATTTTACCTGTGGCATTTCATATATGTAAATGAATTTCAGGGAGAAAAGGTTATGTTTAAAGTCTTAAATTAAACGTGTTGAGAACATAAGTAATTATCTTACTTGACAATTTTTTGAAAAAGAGAGCATAGACTTAACAAATAAGGTCTGGAGGAAGCATACAGCCCTCCTTGGCTTGCGTACCTGTGTCACTTCCAGATCCAGTTGATAACGCTGGCATGATTTAGTCTGCAGAGTGTCACGCAGGAACCTCAAACTAGCACTGCAGCCAGAAGGCAGAAGTTAATTCCAGTTTAACTGCCTGCAGCCAAGTTGTCTACAAAGATTTATGCTATCTCCCAGTTTCTCCTAGAAAGAACAGAAACAGAATTTTACAATTTAGAACATTGTTAAACTGTAAATTACTGCAGTTAACCAAATTCAATCACTATCATAAGCTTTTATTTAAGACTCTCAAAACAAAGTGCTTTGCATTTATTTATGACTGTTAAGAGTTTTGTTTCCCCAGATGAAACAAGTTTTGTTTGCTTCAGTCTAGCCTATAATCCCATTCTGCATTAAAAACAATTTAACATAGTTCTCTTATGTAAATTATACTCTTTAACTACAGCATGACAGGCATTTTGGAAATAAAGTCTAAGGATATTTTATTCTAACAGTGAATAATTGAAGTCAAATTTTGCTGCTACTTATCTCAACAAAATAAAATTGCTTAGTACCGTGGTAACTTATTCAATGTTTCTATTTAACCTCCTTTCAGTTGTTTTCAGGTCATTTAAGATCTGACATGCAATTTTTATTTGTAATCTGGAAATGTAATCTGAATTTTAACTGAAGTTGTAAAAAGCAGGACTAGTGCAAAACACTTCTCTACGGTAAACAGCAGTTTGATTCGTACAGTTGATGGAGCCATTACCATGTAAGAAACTTTTCTGTGATTCATTACTACAAAGTCAGTATTTTTTTAACACATATTTTTTAATAATTGTACAGGCCTACTGATAGTAAATGTGGAGTCTTTCTTTTACCTTATTCTGGAGGAAAATTCAGAGCAAATGTAACAAAAGTTAAAACTAATTTCAAATAATTGAATGTATTTAACTTCAAGTATGTTAAAATACGAAACTAGAACAAAGACTTGGGAGAAGAAATTCAGAGTTAAGACTGGAAAGGTCTACTAATAGCAGGGCAGGGGCTCATGTGTTTGCAGGGAAAAGGAAGGGAAAGGGGGAAGTAGAAGCTAAGAGAAAACAAGGGTTTTCTCCAGATTTCAGTAAACAAAAAGGATCCTTGAAGAAAGAAAGCAGCACAGTTCTGCTTTAGCAAAAGAAAACAAACAAATAGAAGACCATTTTGCTGCTGCTATTGCTGGTTTGTTTTTTGTGGATTTTTTTTTAAACCACATTCATATTAATCAGAATTACCTTTGAAGTCATATTGGCTCGGAAAGTGCATATTTTGGACACATTTGCACTTGGCAACAGTCTTGTGGAAGAGTAATATACAGGTGCTGTAAACACTGTATGCTGTTCAAAATTCTGTTTTTCACCAAAAAAACCCTCACACTGCTAAAAGTATTGCAACTTACTAAGGGCCATCCACGAGATTTTGTTTAGTGAGTTTTAAATCAATTATTAGATATAAGCTAGCTGTTAACTCACTCCTGGGCAAGACTCGATAGTTTAAACAGCCCGGCAAAAGCAGTGGGGTTTTTTGTCCCCTAAGCATTTACCCAGAGAATCTGGGTGGGTTTTTTAAAACAGCAAATACAGCAGAAGTTACATCCCTGGACAACTTCTTCTATCACAAAAAGAACCAAATAAGAACTTAAAAACCTGTCTACTAACACTGTTTAAGAGTTTGGGGATTTTTTAGTTCTGAAAGTTTGTGGCAAAGAAAAAAAGTAAGTTTTCAGTAAAAAAGCATCAGTTTCCAGAAAATATTTTGATATTCATCAAATGAGCACAAAATCCATTAACTTAAAATTTAAAACAGGGATAAGGAAATTATGTATTTCAGAGGGAGAGCTCATCTTATGATGAGAAAGTTGTAAAACATCTATAAGCAAATCTAGCCAGGGTGTAGTTTAAAAGAAAAAAAAATACACTGTAGCCAAGGACACATTGTACCAATTAAGAAGGAACATATTCATTTTAAATTAATTCTGCTTGTTTTCTGTTTAACACATAAAGAAGAGTCCTGTCCCAAGCCCAGTGACAGTCCTCAGCGTGAGCACACCACAGCAGCCGTACCAAGGATGGAGCTGTTTCACTTTCCACATGTGTAAGAAACTGGTTAAAACAAAACTACTATTAATTGAACATCTTCCATTTATATGCAGATTAAGGTACTTTCATCTATTAAAAAAACACACACAAAAACCCCAGGCTTTCTCATTATAAGCGCATTACTGTAAATCAAAAATTCAGGTTCCTTAAAGAAAGCTCACTGCAAAATGTGGAAAATCTTGTTGATCTACATACATGCGATGTATTTAAACTCCATCAGTTTTTTTTGTTTTTCTCTATTTCACAGTAAATCATTCGGTAAAAAAAAAATTAAAAAAAATCAAGCTCCTCATTATTTAAGAAACTTATATAAAGTTAAAGCATAAAGTTATTCCCCCCAGATCCTAAATATATATTAATGAAAAATAAATGACCTGGTGAAATCCTTACCAGTAAAATGCTTACTATTTTGCTGGAATGGGAGGGGGATTTTTTTTTTCCTAACGTGCAAATTAAGCTACATTTTTGCAGTGATGATGCTATTTTCTTTGGCTCACTTTATTTAAAATGCTTGGGAAGTTTCTGCCGGAGCCCAGCCATAGGCATTGCTGACTGCTGTATGGAATCGATTTGCTGCAACACAGAAATACCAGCTGTTACAGTATGTCCTGAGAGGGATTACCGAATATTCCTAAATTGAAGTTCAATCCATCTTTCCATAAAAATTAGGAGCCAAGGCCAGGAACGTAACAGCAGTATCAAGTGCACCTGAGGCATTTACAATACCCAGCAGGACTGTTACAACCAGCCTTTAAAAGGGGCTTATTTTTGAAATTTCATTATTCCAGTCGTACCTTGCTTCTATAGATCACACCGTATCGGGTTCTGCTGGCACCCGCCGCGTGGAAACAGCGACGCCCGCCCGGCCCCTCACGGTCTCATCCAGCCCCCCACTGCCCCCCCCGGTCCCTCACTGTCCCTCAGAATCCCCCCATGGCCCCTCACTGTCCCTCACAGCCCCTCAGGATCCCACCAATGGCCCCTCAGGATCCCCCCCAAT
>VWZF01006202.1:533267-571027 GCA_013396755.1 Sclerurus mexicanus | reverse complement strand
AGCGCCGCAGCTCTCCCTGCCGCACACCGCGGGGAGCCGGCCGAGGGGCCCCACGGGTCACGGAGCCGGCCGAGGGGCCCCACGGGTCACGGAGCCGGCCGAGGGGCCCCACGGGTCACGGAGCCGGCCGAGGGGCCCCACGGGTCACGGAGCCGGCCGAGGGGCCCCACGGGTCACGGCAGCCGTGCCTTCCTTCTAGCATCCCCTGCTGCTGCCCAACAGCAGCGACGCCCTCGGGCATGCAGGCACCGTGCTTCAGTCAAGCTCATTTTTCTACAAAAGGTGAGGTAGGAAAGCTATTCAAAGTTGTGTTTTGACAAGCACCATGCATTTGGAGACAATGCATGAAATCCTGGTTCTACCTTAGACTCCCCACCCAAACCTCAGTAAGTTCCATAATATTTATTTCTGAAAGTGTATTTTACAAGTTATTTAATATTTTTGGCACTTTAACGATATAAATCGATTCTCTTCACATTCAAAAAGCAGGCTGAAGACTTCTGACTCATTTATGAGAGCTAAAAAAACCAATAAAAGTACGAACCTAGCAATGTCACAAACCAGGGGGTGGTGGGGTGGGGATGGGACACATAACCCCAGGTTGTTTGATACAAGAAACATTGAACCTGTCTTTCTGAAGGATGCTACAATTACGGTGACTATAACCTTGATTTCCAGAACTAAACCAGAATGCCTGCAAATAGTATTTGAATTCCAAGATAGAGATTTCATGTGGAGACAGGAAATTTGACAGCCGTTCAGCCTTCTGTTCATTATGGGGCCTCAAGTAATCGTATGACTACAGCCATGTATACAAGTCTCCAAGAGCTAGTCAGCACAGGAAATTGCCAAGGGAGGTTTTCTAGACTGGGAGAAGTAAATCTGTTTTGGTAGACAAAATCTGAATTGAAAATGGTGGTCTACTCTCTTGGAAGTTGTAACGTAATGGGATCTATCAAATCCTTACACTGTGGCACAGAAGTTTTCACCTCCTCAATCACACAGTCTCTGACAGGCTACTGGAACCTGCTTGTGGCTCCTGATGGGTTTCCAAAGCTGGTCAGCTGCCCTTACAAGCAGTACATGCACACTGGCACCAGGAACCTTCCAAAAACCTTGAACTGGAATTACTGCACAGAGGACATGGTGCATGAACACGATGGGACTTCAAAGATGTTGCAGAAGCAAGAAGCTACTTTTGACTCAGCCACGTGTAAAATGAAAATTAACAGTGGCAAAAAAACTTCTGTGTATAGAGTCCAACTGAAAAAAAATTGAAATAGTTATGGTAAATACGAAATGTTGTTAACTAATACTCCAACATGGAAAACCTGGACTGCCCCAAACTGAAAAGGCCAACAGCTGCCTTCCTTCACTAACCTTGTGGTCTTGTCATCATATCAATCTTCAGCCACCAGAAGAATTAAAGGCTTCTGGATAGTATTTTTCTGTGAATTGTTCTATTAGTGTTCTCCATTTTGTTGAGCTTACACCACAAGGATTCTAGAAAAAAGCCTCACTTGGTTAAAAGACTTTGAGAATAGCAGATGTGAATTTAGACACTCTTAAGCTTCCACTGAAAACATATAACTGCTTGACATTTAATTCATACATTTGTGGGTACATCTTTAACAAATATGCAGTTTGGAAAAAAAATACCTATGAACTCATTATATCTTGTTATATGCCCTGTACTTCCATGGCTCAAATTTAACTGTGAAGCTCTGATGCATCAGAAGAGATCTCTCTGGTTTCTACATACAGGAAAATTTTTACAGATGGAAAAAAACCCGATGATCTGAAGGATAAGATCTGTGACTACTACTACAGAGACTATTTAAGAAGTCATGTGCTGAAAAACTTTTAAGACAGAAATGAATATTCGATTAGTCTGTGGTAGTTATTTCCAGCAGTATGATCAACACCAGAACAAAGTAAGGCTTATTTCCAGTGAGTGGCCATCCTGATCATGATGTCTAGGTTACACATTTGGACCTTCATCATTCTATTCTCTTCCTCTTCAAGGACCAGCTCTCACTAGACAATTCCCTCACTGGATCATTAACAGAAAATGCACAACTCCAATCACTACCTGACCGCACATTTCCAAAAACACGCCAGAAGCTCATACACTGAGATCTTTTCTGTCATGTTTGACTGTGTTTGTTCAAAGGGCTCAGAAGACAGGCAGGAGAGAGAAAAGAGAGCACAGCGTATGATTTTCTTCCTTTACAACTTCAGCAATAAATAGCTTTTTTCTCCTATTGGTAATCCCATGTTAATGGAAAAAATCTCACCTAAACAACTCCAATTATAACAGTGAAACTGCTATCACAATTTTCCTTTTCCAGACTGTTTTCCCCCATAATATCCCTTCACCCAGAGAGAGACCATAGCATAAAACCTGTCTATCTAGATAACGCCTTTATCTAAACCTTCTCTAAATACAATTGTGAACTATCTTATTTCAATGAGTCAATCTAACATAGAAAAAATAGAAATAAAATATAGATTATATTGAGAGTAAACATTAACAGAATTATTAATTTATAGTATAGTATAATAGTATATTATTATATATAGTATACTATTATATATAGTATATTATTATAATAGTATACTATAGTATAATTTATAGTATAGTATAATATAGTATATATTGCAATTTTAACATTTTAGACAGTTCCTTGCAGCCTGAAAACACAGCCACGCTACAAGTGAAACATTTTCAATAAGTAGCAATATTACAAGACTTTTTGTAGGCAAGACTTTTTGCAACCTGCACTATCCCTGTCTTTAACAAAAAAACCCTACATGAGCTCTGTCCAGACTCAGATTTTAAATGTCGGTGTTGGAACCGAACACATTCCTTTAAATGCATGAAAACATTCCTTTAAATAAATACACTAAAGCTACCAGTTTAATTTAAAACAGCATCACTGTTGTCGATGTCAGATACCATTAGACAGATCCAATTTTCTGCAAATAAAATGTACCAACTGACAGAATAATATTAGTTTAATATACTAGTTTAATAAAGCTATTCATTAAAGTGTGACCTAAACTATGTCTCAGATCAAAGGCTGCTCTTTCAGTTTGAGTTACTGGTTTGGGCACACTTTTAACACTTTTCCCCTAGCTGCAAACCATTCCTTTTCTTGGAAAATAGCTGTCAGCAGGTACCTCAGCCTCTCCATTAATTACCTGCAAAAATAGTTTTGTTCTGGCATGGTTTCCTGATAGTCTGTTTGAAAAGTGTAAGTAACTACAGTAAATTATAAACCTTACTGACCCTCAAAATACTGAAAAAAATTGACAATTTTCCTATAAATAAGAATTCAGAAAAATGCTGCAATGAGTCATTCAATAGCCTTAGCCTTTCCTAACAGACAATTACAAATGTTTTGCACCAAAGGGCTCTGCAACTCCAATTTTAGAAATACACTTCATATTTTAATAGTATTATAATGCAGATTGATCCCACATTTACCCAAGGTGATGGAAGACCTGTCATAGAAATAGAACTAGGACTATGGCTATGCTTAATAAACTAGTAAATATTTAATTGATTTAAATAGTTACGCCATGTATTAGTGTCAACAGCATTATTTACTTCATAGACCTGTGGCTCAACAAAACATGTACGGACCAATTCTCAGGTCTGTTAAATAGCCATATGCAAAAATCATCCTCAGAATTACATAAATATCCAAACTATTATTTCAAACTCAGAAACATCCCCTCCAACGTCTGAATGTTATTTTTCAAATTCAAAATTTTGAACACTTCTACAGCCAAATAAGGCACAGATAAGTTTACAATGCTTCTATATTTTATTACAGAAATTTTGATCACTCCTCTTTCAGAACAACTAATCTTCTGAACACTTCTCCTTTGTTCAAAATAATTTTCCGTAATACACTTCTGTCACAATGTGATGATTCATTTTTCTGGTGAATGAGAATATGGGCAAAGGGAAGAGATGAAGAAATAATTAAGCAAGTATTTTTTTTCTGAAAGCAAAAGCAGAATAACCCCCACTTTCTTAACATACGTTTTTCTCAAAAAACCCTCACTACAATAATTTTTATTTTAATAAGTTTGATTGCTTTAATGCGAAGTTTTAAAATTCAGTAGGAGCAATTTGAAAAGTATGTCCTTAGCTCAATTTTGAAAAAACATTTTGATTTATTAAGTGGTACTTTACTAGTTGCATCTTGAGCATAAGTAACAAAAAACTTCCTTGTGTGTACACGTGCACAGCAAAAACAAAGTACCACACACGAACAGAGAGCAAATCAGAGGAACTCTGTGTCTGACTTGCAGAAGTTTAGAAGCTTTGCAAGACAAATTTCTCTGTGATACTAAGTGTGTCGAAGAAAACAAAGGTGAAGGTGAACAGCCAGGCAGTAACACATTGCAGTGTCTCTTGCACTGCTGGTACATCAAGCAGACCACACACTTCTTGCAGTCCTGTGTTCCTCTCTGAAAGGTCTCCGTGACTGCTCTTCACTCTTGAATTCTCCAATTCCATCTAACTCCCAAATGCCACCGAGAAGCTCTCATCCTGCTGCACGCCCTCCCCTCCTCCTCTTCCTCCTTGGCAAGCTCTGGCAGCACCACTGCATCAAAGCCACTGTATGACTTGTCACCCAGGACACACTTCCTTCCGATTCCAATTTCATCATCTCCATTTTCTCCATTTCCCTCTTTGTAGCAGTGAAGCTTCTCCCTCTCAGACCCCACCGTCCTAATGCCACCTTGCACTTTCTTGCTTCACATCGCTGACCATTTTACCTTTTCCCTGGATGACACTGCTATGTACTCAATATTCTTGTCACGAATTCATGAACCTCCACTAATCAGCCTTGCTTTTACCTCCTCTCTTTACAAATACTGCCATCTCCTAACACTTCACTTTTCCTTCTCTTACAGTTTTAACTTTCCCCTGTCTGCATTTTCACTCCTGCCCCACCACTGAGAAGCCCTAATGATCCTCTCTGTTTTTCATACCACTGCTTTCCAAATCTAGAGTCAGTTTCCAAATCTATTTCTGACCAGCAAATCCTTGCTTTCCTACTCTCCAAATACATCCTTCAAGGCTCTTCCTTTTCTTCTAGAATATGGATCAGCTGAGTTCACAAGAAGCCTGAAGTGTATGGCACAACCAAGCAGTCACAGATAGGAACAGAGCAGATGGGAAGATTCGCCTGCCTGCAGCTCTGTACCATCTCCAGGCTGGAACCACCCTCGGAACAGGACTTTCCTGTGCTCTGAGTTACCTATAATCAACACTCAGTAACATCTGGAATACTCTCTGAAAATTCTGGAGCTGGACATATATATAATTTTCAGAAATTATACATTAGAATTAAAAAGAGATACAGTCCATTTTCAGCTTGATTTAGTCTGAGTACACTCTGCACATTTCAGTTATGTAAAAATTTAATTAACAAAAAAGATATCAATTGGACTTAATTCTAAGTTCTGTCTAGCCAACCTATATAGCCTAAGTTATATTCCCACAGCAATCAGACTGCCTCTGAGGTTCAAGTCATATTTTCAGGTTTAAAAGACACTTACTTTGAATGTGAGATACTGACAGATGAAGAAGAGTCAGATTTAAGGCAAGGGCTAAACCACATGTGAAGTTCACACTCCAGTGAAGACAAGCTCTCAGATTTCACTTCATTTGGCCAAAGAAAGCATACTCAATCCTTATGAAGAAAATAATTTAAAATTATAAAAGGTCAATAAACACAAATGGTAACAGAACTTAACTTGGCAGTGTTACCCACATGAAGAATTTTTTTCTGTTTTTCTTGTTCAACTCACAGCTTAATACATTGCTCTAAGTCTTAATGTATACCACAAAAACACAGGATATGCAAAGAGTCCAAGTTAATGTTGCTGTTGGAAACTTAATGTTTGCATTTCCTGGATTTTGGAATTTTAACTAGGTGAACAATACTGCATTGATTCTATTTTGGCATTTGCTAGAAATACCAAAGTTTTTTTTCTTTTTTTTCCCCTTGTCTGAAACTGTATAAATCAGAGCTAAGCAATTCAATAGTGAACCCTTGACATTTTTTGTTTTCCACTGGTCCTCTCCAACCTACATATCTTGAAGTTTACTGGGAAATGACAAACGTGCTATACAAAATGGGAAGCATACCTGTGCCAGCAAGTGCAGCTAAATAAAAGTGTATAAACATTTTTTAAAAAATCTAATGCTTTGAAAAATAAAATATTGTGAACACAGAAGTTTTGATGATGCAATGCACAACTACTCTACAGTAAAATGTTTCTCTGAGACGCTGTCATTGAAAATTCTGCAACAGCACTGGAGATGTTAACACAGGAATGTGCACTGTTCCCACACATGCCATATACTCCCTTATGCTCCTATATGAGGGTGTAACCAGAGGTCAATCTTCTTTCTGAATTGAAAAGCCAAAATACCTACAAAGTCCAAAAAATAGAGGGAAGGAAGATAATGGAGTTCAGCTAAGCGAAGGAAACATATATTGTACAGAAATTGTAGTCACTGCAAAGTAACTGGTCTCTTCACGTACGGGATTATGTGTGTTCCTTGCATTTCTATCCTTGAGATGGTAAGATACAGAACTGAACAGTGGTTATGGCGCTCTTGGCTCCTATTTTGATAGATGATTTAAAGGTACAACACTGACAGAGGTGAGTTACATACTTTTTAATTATCCTGCATTTTCAGAATTCAGAAATTCACTGGGTTTTTTGGTTGTTGGTTTGGGGTTTTTTAACTGCTAAGGTAAGAGACGGCTCCAGTGACACTTTTCCCAGTAAGGTTCCTTGAGAATGATAGTGCATGAAGGACTCAGGTGCTACCCTACAAAATTTAAGTGTCTACAGAACCATCCATTTTCTCTGAGGATTTGCAAGATTGATGAGGCTATGAAAGGAGAATGACTGAATAAACACAAACAGCAAGGAAGCCTCCTCTCTCCTACAGCTCCCTACATGAACAGGAGGGGAGGGGAGGAAAGAAGTCACAATACATACATCAACTGTAAAGCTTCTTTAATTTTCCTAAACTACTTCTTTCTAAACTTACAATGATTTATAGGGCTTTGTATTAAGTGCCCACCAAGGACACACATTACTCTTAACAATGGTGACAGGTGGGACTTAAGCGAAGAGATCATATTGAAATTGCAGCTGATAGTGCATTAACCATCACTGTCATGACCATTCCAGCATGCCCACACTGACAGAGGACATCTGCTGCCTATGGAGGTACAGAGCCGGTGGCAGAAACATGGATCGTTGCACTTGGAGCAGAACCCAAATGGGCATCAAAACCAAATTTTGGGTTGAATCAAATTTTCCCAAGATACCAGACAACCATTTCTGCGGGTAAGTATTCAAAATAAGGTATTTTTTAATGTGATGAATTGAAAACACTCCCAAAAACTTTCAACTTACAGCGCTCTAAGCCAGGAGAGGGAGCTCCTGCACTTTTCATAGGTCAACACAGATTTCGTTTTGTCTTTGGTAATAACAAAACAGCTCTCCTAATCCCACACCACACGCAGGTCTGTATATGGTTGCTTAAAGTGCAAATATACAGGAAGACTCTAACATGAAACTTTAAGATAAATAATGCTCTAATTATATGTGACTGACAATGATTTTAAAGATTGATTAAAATTAGCTTTATTTTCCCTCCTTGTCAAAATGATAATTTCCACATTACATAAACAACATTATTGAAGTAACTGTCTGCAAATCATTTAATAAGTGAAATTACATGATCTATAAACAGCAACCCAATAGGTATGAAAGCCCACTGAATTTCCTGACAGCTAAGGGGTGTTCTTCCTATCTCTGAGTATGCTGAAAACATATATTGTTTAGAATTACAAAAACCAAGGAACTGACTTTTAAGAAAGTGAGGAAACTGGAGAAGTCCAACTAAAATATTTGCAATTTATTACTTCAGAATGTTGCTGCAGTGCATTTTGCCAATTCATCTTTTTCTGAAGGTAGTGTTTTTAAAAACATTTCGATCCGGAATAGTTATTAATAAAACATTTATTTTTCTCCTAATCAGGATAAATGACAAGTATTTCATGGATTCTGTGGTCTGGTTTCTTACCATACAGGCAGTATTTACTCAAAGTAAGAGTAGACCGTGAAAAAAGTCACAATTTTTCACAGTGTGCTCCATCAGAACACATTAAATATAACAGATTCATCACTGTGATACCAGTTACATTTTCTAGGTTGAGATAAAATTCATGGAATAAAATTGATAAGATATTTAAAATATCTCATCATGACAAAGTTCTAAGTCACTTCTCTTCAAACTACAGATACATAGTGAAACGCCTGGGTTACAACTGAACTAACACATCTCAACACTGGAGACAACTCGTGCTTCTCTTTCAGTTAAAATGTCCAAGGTTGAGCCAGCCCTTACTTTTATTGGTAACAGTCTTGTAAAGAACGTCCAAGAAATTTGTACCCATTGAAAGAAGCCACTCTGTGAAAACTCACCAGAAAGCACATGCTAGTTTGAAGAGGAAAGATGTCTAAAATAGAAGACACAATTTGTGGTGTATGTAAGAAATCACATTTTCCTCTTTCAATGGTTTGAATTCCAGGCAAGCTCTAATTTCCCAATCCACATTCCTTTCTTCTATTTTGATCAAAATTCTCAGCCTTCCAGGTTTTCCAAACAACACTTTGATATATATCCACCTTGATATATCGTTTCAATTTCCATATGGTAAAAGTGACAACATTCTGTGTTTCTTTTCAGAGGAAATGAAGGAAATTTCTTCCGCTGCTTACTGATGACTATATTAGCATTTCCCACACAGCTCTCAGCTTAATCAGAAATATAAAACCTAACATCATCATATTCCAGCAACCAATTAGCCATCTGCTCTATGTAACTCCTAATTTGGCAACCTTAATATTCTTGAACTAATGTGCTGTGCTTAAAAACAGAATTGATTTACAGAGAATCTACTCATCAATGGCAAAGTTGGTCTAACTGCAACAGTCTCTTCTACAAAATCTGGAAATTTGGCCTCATGATAGAGAAAAATGTTGCTCAGAATTTTCCCATTGCATCTTCTATGACCTTCCACTAGGGTGGTGAAGGAGGAGAGGAAGAAAAGTCATAAAGATCAAAAGCAGGGCAAAAGCAGCAGTAATATTTGCTGCCAAATTTCACATCACTGTCAGCTTTTACAGTATAGCAATATAATTCTGTAGTATAAATTTCATGCAGTTTCATAACTACTCTTCTCTCACTCATCAGTAGGCTTCAGATTTGTGGAAAATATTAGACTATAACTCTATTTTTCATGGTATATTATTTGCCAAAGTATCACTGTCACAGCTCATTTGAGGTATAGCAGTATGATTAAAGAATACTAAGGGGGCTTTGACATGTAACTTAATTTTTTCAAATACTGTAATTGTTACTCATAATATTATAAACTAGCTTAAACAAACACTAAGACTTAGAATTTAATTCCCTAGAAGTTATTAAGTGGATACTAGAAGATATTTCATCATTATGTAGCCCACCAGTTCGAAACAAAACAAAATACCACCTTTCAACT
Organism: Sclerurus mexicanus; assembly: GCA_013396755.1. NCBI lineage: Eukaryota > Metazoa > Chordata > Aves > Passeriformes > Furnariidae > Sclerurus > Sclerurus mexicanus. Next base: position 561,410 of record VWZF01006202.1, on the reverse strand, counting down.
GAGTGCAATATAGGCAGCAGCAGCCAGGGAGTGGCAAGGAAATGAAGTACAGAAGCACATAAGCTCTCTGAAAGAGTTTTTCAGTGTGCTCTAAATTCTTGCATCCAACAGCCCAATGGAAAAAGCAACTGAACACAGAGAACACCACCACATGTCCAGTGGTCTTTGCTGTTACGCAAAGGGACTAATGAGTTTGATTAGCACTAGTCAGATAAAAGGGATGTAGGCCTTTTACTGCTTAACGTTTGATCAAAACCTTAGAGATTCTCATTAATTTTTCAAAAGGAAATTCCTCTTCATTTAAATACCAAGCATAGGTTAAAAAAAAAGAAAAAGAAAGCAAAGCAAAGAAAGTATTTTCTTTTGAATAACTCTGTTTTAAATACGATGCTAGTCAAGACATTCCTGAAGCCCAAGTCTGTGTTTCTCCAAGGTCAGATCCTCTGGTCATCAAGGTCTCCTCTACAACGCTTGCCTCTGCCGTGCCCCTACCTAGCTGAGAAAGGTGGCAGAGAGAAGTAGGAAAACTCTTCACACTGTTTGCTAGTGTGAAAACAAGTAGGAATAAGAGAGACTCATAACTTCACAGCTTGTTGATACAAACCCAGCTTACTAAATAACTTTCTAAGTGCCACATCACACTCTTCCAAGCAGAGAGTGTACACAAAAACAAACACATAATAACAAAATTCAAAACAAACAACCCCCTTCCAAAGGCTAATCACACATAAAATGTATGAGTAAGTACATGTAAATAATCAAACTGCATTTTTTAAGATTGCTAGAGTGTGCTTCTGCGATGAGTACATATCTTACATATTGTCACAAAAAAGGATAAACAAGAGTTGTGTTAATCTCCCTCCTCTTCTGGCCACATGCAAAACCCCTTCAGGCCCTCATGAACTACAAACATACTGAAAAAAATAAACAGAAGTAGGAGCAGTGCAAAATCACAGTGTTGATATATGATTTTTAAAAAATCTCTTTCGTACTGCTATGCTTGAATAATACAGAATAACCACACTGGGTATGCCTCACCTCTAACCTCCCCACTAACAGGCAACAGGAACAACAGGGTTTGCAGAATGTCCAACTCACTAAACACCCTGTGATAACACTATCACTTTTAATACAAAAGCCATAAAATCTACAGTATGTCAAAGATCAGTTATTAGTAATGTCACAGATGCTTGTGCAATAGTTATCGATGTGCAAATGCACAAGTATTTGAAAAATATATTACTGCTACATGAGGGGGAACTTTAAAAAAAGAGGAAAGGGGGGAAAGCGTCTGTAGAAATAACAAAGCCTCTAATTGTAGATTTAACTCTGAATAAAAGAATAAAACATGCCAACTAGGCACTCAGTAAGTTCTTTATAACCATGAAAAGCACCAAAACATGCTGTTCTACACTGGCTACAGAAGCAGACAGGCTGAGTTTGAGCTAAGCCACCCTGGCCACCCCTCTTCGCTCTTTGAGACACAAGGAGTTTGCCAACGCACCAGCACAGCTGGTCAGCTTGATTCCTGAAGCCTGACACCAGCAGTGACCAGTCCAACCACGGTGTCCTGTACCTGACACCCTGCTATTGTGACCAGCCACTTCTTGGAAGAGGCTTAGCGGGACTATCTGTGATAAGCAGTTATGCATGTTTCATTGTTTTTGTCTTATCTTTCAACCCCAAATAAACCAACCCTTGCCTGTGGGTTTAGGTTAGTCTGCCAAATTAAGTCTTCATGTGTGCAAGGGAGAGGAGGATGAAGCCAATGGGGGAAAAAAATCGTCCTGGCCCTCACTGAGAGCTAAAAGAATCCCTGAAAACAAAGTACAAACAAGCACAACTAGAGAATTTGCTATCAAGTTTACTTGCAAACCTTGCTAAAGACACATGCAATACTAGTAGTCTCACCATAAAAGCTAGTTTGGAAGTGGAAGGTGGCTCCTTCTATAAAAATCTAGCAAGTACACCTTCAAACAACCTGTTTTGTTCACTGTTAGCATTGAGTTACCCGACATCTAAGTCTGTATTTTACAGTCATAAGTAATCATTTTACCTGTCTTCGCACTCCCCAAAATATATTTCATATCACTCATTGTACAGGACAATCCATGCTCGCTGAGTATTCCATTTTTGTTTACTGTCTTACAAATTGGCCTAATTTGCTGCAAACTGACCAAATGCAGCTCTGAAGACAGGGTGACCTTTTGCTTCTTCTGCATTTCCATGCCACTCGCTCAATATAACAAAAGATATTGAAACATTAGAAGTTAATTCTCACTGTAAAAAAAAAACCTAAAGATAAATGGGTTTCAAAAAGACACCTGTTATTTTAAGTACCTAGTCATGGCTCAAAATGACAAAAAGCAAGAATCTAGAAAAATATTTATACAGTGTAATTATCTAAATTTCAAAGGCTAACAACAGAATAAATTAAAATAGGCTCCAGTGGACATAGTTTCCTAAAGTATCACCCTGAATTACTAACATCCCCTTTATGCAGGAAATTAATATTTTGATTTCATATTATTCATGTAGTTCAATTCAGTAACTAGCCAAAAATCCAAGAGGCCAAGTAGGAACTTCAACACAGGAATGGTTGTTTTCATTTTCCTGTATACAAATGAAAAAGCAAGCATGACAGGAAGATCTGCTTGTTCTACTTTCTCAAAAGATAGCAAATTAGATGTATTCCTCTAAGTTATCAAAGTCATGGAGATTAGTATTTCGCTTTTTTAATGAAACTATATGCATATATAGTAATCAGTGTTCTCATAGGAATACCTGAATTATAATTGACATATAAAATTATTTATGACATTCACTGTACTTTCATTTCAACAATCACTTACTGGCTACTTGCATAGAAATTAAGAGCAAAAATATTATTGTATTAAAAATTTAACAGTTTCCCTTTCTCCTGATCAGTAAAGGTAAAAAAAAAAATTAATTTTAAGCCATCCAAGTGTTTAAATGTATGGAAGTACATTGTATGGTTCTGTAAGAAAAAAAAAGTGGCATTAACTAAAAGGAATGTCTTAACAAAAAGCCAAGACATTCAAGAGCAAGTAAGATAAGAATCTGGAAACATATTTTTAAGTAAATGCTAACATAAATTGTTGTAAAATCTGGTTATTACAAAACAATTTGATTTACATAAGTTCTCTGTACTACACTGTAGTTTTACAGTTGTCATAGATTTCCAAAATAGTCATGCAGGACAGTATCACTGTATTTAACCCCACGTTCAAAGAGAAGGCACAGATGGGCTTAGGTCAGGAGCACTGATTCATTTGTACTGCCCTGTTTGAGACGGTCTAATATTTAAGGGGACTTTAATGAAGACCTGTATGTACAACAGCACAGTCATGATAGACTTAAGCCCCTGCAGAACAGAGGGGACATCTGGAAGCCAGCTTCCAAAGACTCGCACTAGGAACTCAAGCTCAAGTATGTCTATTTAGCAGCATCTTTAGAAAGTTTTAATTACCTAGAAACACTAATTAAAGTGTGATTAAACTCACCAGAACAACTCAGTTGCAGAGGCAGGATCACGATGCAGTTCTCTGTTCCAGTTTCCGCCGCCTCAACCACAGCCGACCTTCCCTTTCCCTTTTGCAAGAGCTGTGACAACCTGTCCTTGCTGCAGCCTTAAACTTCACAGTAACTGAGACTGAGGCATCTGTTCCAAGAGCCTGTTGTGTCACACAGGACCATCAAAACATTTACACAAAATTAACTCAATTAAGCTACAAGTGCAAATCTTAGAACTGCTTACTTTTAGAGCACCTGACAACTATTCTAGTGATACTCTTTCAAATTTGGCTGTGAAGAAACAGAGTTTTCTGCAGTCTTAATAAAACCCCCACATATATTACCATGACAAACAAGCGACACCTACATGGCTCACGAGCTGAATGAACTGGAGCTTTCTGAAACCCTGCACCAATCCTTGCCACCGGCGCTTGCCATAACCAGCTGCAGTCCTTTGCCACCACCTACAGAGACCAGCAGCAAGAAGGCACTACACTTGGACCCCACGAAACCGGCATTACCAGCTCTGCTGCGTATCCTTAAGGCCTTCTAAGCCCACTGATATTTGGCAGGCCATGGATGCAAAGCCGGCCTGGCAGAAGGTGTGAAACGTGGCATAATTTGAAACATGACAAAATTTCCCTGGCCCATTCCTAAACAATAAATAGATATTCCAAAACTTCCATGTAAATCCCTTGGTCTCCACAGCTTTCCTTGCACTTAAAAGGAAAATCTTTCCAAACTGAAGGAGAAAATGCAAATTTTTTTACTGCATTTCCAACAGAGAATACACAATCAGCCTAACACCAGAGGGAGAGGAAAATCTATATCCAAGTTTGTTTAGGCACAATAAACATGCTGTCTTATTTGTCAGTGCACAATGTTTTCCCCACTTTCAAGAAACCGCATGTCTTCTTTAAAAAAACAGCTCAGAAAAAAATCATCATGGACAATCAGCAGAAAGAGGTTATGAAAGGACAAAAAAAACCCAAAAAAACCCCCAAAACAAGGTGAAACTTGCCCTTATTAATCTGCAGAAGGTGCTGGGAGGCTGCCAAATTAGTTAATCCAAATACACAAACAAGTTAATGATGACCTGAGGGAGCAACACTGGATTTACCCATCGAAGGAAACACCATGCAGGAAAATGTTAAGAACCTGCATGTACTACAGAGTACTCTGCTATTACTTCAACAGCTCTTTAATTCACCAGATGGAACCACATAACAAACAGATAAGTGAAGCCTCCCCTAGGAACCCTATTTTGGTCCCCATCCCCATCACAGGATGGGAATTCACAACAGAACTTTCAGTAAAATTAAGAAGTCCCTTGCTTATAAGTGCTTTTGGAATACCCAACCATGCACCTTCTAGGGACCAAAATGGCTTATTGCATTCAGCAAGTTCACATGATCTAAACAAGAAATACTTTAATTTTTTAAATTATCAGAGTGTGACAGAGAGACAAAAATCATGACCTGCTCTGAGTTTCTATTCAAGGTGTAATTTCCACATTCTAATACCAGACAGCAGAAGCCTGAATTCTCTCAAAAAGAAGGAAATATACTTGTTCACTCCTCACTTCAAAGATGTATATGAAAGCATTTTGCTTTCCAGTCAATTGCTGATGTTAAGCAAAAAAACTGACAGCTTCTCTGGGAAGAGTGGAATTATACATATTCTGAAAATGTTTTTAAACTTAACAGTGGGAGAAATAAAAAGGCATCACTTCTAGTTTCATTAGTAGAGGGATCAGTTTACAACCTGAAGATGGAATCAGACTCCTTACATAAATATGGCTCAGAGAAGTCTACAAATCCACTGACAAACAATTCCTAAAATAATTGTATCATATACTGCATTTTCCCTAAGCACTGTTTAAAATAATGCTCTAAAATCATCATAGAAAAGAACAAATGTCTTGCCACTTTACCACAGACAAAAAGATAACAGAAACATCTGGTATGAACAGAATCATTGTATGCCTTTTGCTCCTGCATTCAATGACATTCGTATGTTCCACTGCATTTTTAATTCACTTTGAAGATACAGTAGAATTGAAGCAGAACTGAATCCAGTACTGGTGGTCATTTCATTATGAATCAAATGTCTTCCCACCAAGGCAACAACCCTTCTGCAGAATCAGGAAGTTCAAAATAGACTTGCAGTGAGAGACTCCTACAATGCATTGAGATCAGGCTACTCAGTCAGAACAACTGGATTTTCTGTCAACACAATGTATTGTAGGACAATCTCAAGTACACTCAAAAACAAATACACATTTTACATCATGAACAATCACCATTACAAAATAGATCCAAATATTTGTTATTTAAAAGGAGTTTCTCCCTTCTTTCTTCTCACTGCTATGTCAGGCATTGAAATACTCCTTGGCTCAATCTGCCTTTAACACATAAGAATATTCCAGTATTTTGAAGGCCATAATCTTGCTTAGTGCCCTAGAAGCAGCTGTCCGAATCTTCTGTATTTCATGTAATTCTGCTAATGATACAACAAGCTTTGCTTTAGCAGTTTACAGAAGCACCACAAAATGTTCTGCTGAGATCTTAAAAAGGTACATACACCTCACTCAGTGAACTCATCAGACTTCTCCACACTTCCTAAATGTTTTCATCTAGGTAGTTTTATTTGGTTGTGCAGAGAGACTCAGCTGTCACTCAGTCTGCCACAAATCAGTGGTGGTGAAACTGCACCGTAGGAATGAAAATCTTCTGATAGCAATATTTAAAATATTATTTTAGTGAGTGTAAGACACCCACAATGTTTAAACAGCGCTCATTAAACACCATCAAGTCTGAACTGCAACTAATTAAAACAATGACTACTGGTGTTTGCTGGGAGCCCTCCCGTCCTAATTCCCAGCACAGGGTGTGTATGGTACGAAGGCTGAGCAAAACCTTGTCACCAGCTTTCACGCTCTACAGATGCCTCATCAGTCCTACCAGGACAAACTGAAACCCAGAGATAGCAGATTCTAATTTCCAACTGTGGAAATGCTTGATCTCAATTGTTCTTAGGCTACTTTGATGTGATACTTTCTGGAAAAGGAAGTTAGGAAAAGTAAGCCCCAGGAAAGTAACTTCTATTTTAGTATAAAATTACAGATACTTAGCACTTATTTTCAGTCACTTAAATTTCTGCTAATCCAGATTGCATCTGCAATCCCACCACTACTCTGTTTTTCTGCTTTTTGATCCATTTGTGAATAACATGAACAGTCGGAAAGCCAGCTTTGTGTCCCCAACATGAAAGCAAATCACTGATAATCTGTTTGATGACCCAAGCCCACCAACCCATAGTCTTCCACTGTTGGCAAAGGCTTGACAACCAGCTGCCTCCTCTTCAGGCAACTTCACATAAGAGATAAAAACAGCATCTAAGAAAACACCCCGAACCACTTGACACTTGGCCACAGTAAAGGTCCACGTAGTACAGAATCCAATCTTCAGGAGAGCCAGCACAGAGTACCTAATACACACTGAAGATAACACAAGTAAAAATTATTTCCTCCCCCAACAACCAGCAGCACAGCACCTGTTTGGGTCAGACTGACTCTGGACTACCACCACTAATACTGACAGATTTATAAACCTGCTGGTTGAGCCTATTTTTTGACTCTTCAAAATACGTTGTGAAAATAAGTTCTGTAATTTATATTGTGTCAAGCATTTTTTGCATTTTTTTCAGTATCCCAAATTCTCAGAAATAGTGAATAAACAATTTCCTATTAATTTCCTCCCACTATTTAAAATTATCTTTCATGTCTTCCTTCAAGCACCTCTATTCCAAACAAAAATAAGTTTATTTACTTCTTTTTCTCTTTTAATGGGGATGTTACGTTATGATGTTCCCCACTTTTCTCTTTTCATTACAATGGCTAAATATCCCAGAAGATTTAGAATTACATCACTCCTAGAAAGGAAGAAAATGTTCAAGCATTCACAAAATTTTGGGGGGAAATAATTTTGCCCAGGATTGTAGAGACAGGCTGTAGATTTTGCCATTTCTTGTCTGTCCGCACAGCAGCTCAGGATCATCGCAGTATTTCAGCACATATGTAGGAGTCAGGGCCCAACCTGCCCACACGCAGTAACTGGGTCACAGAATTCAACGCCCATCTCATCATGAGACTTGCACTGGGATATGGAACAGGGACACATGCTCCACCTCTTGCAGCATTACAAGATGCTGCATCTCTTTGGTTTTTCGTGATTAGGGGAAAACAACAACTCCACATCCTCGCCACACTGCTGCAGTTATCCTGGTCTCTATTATTTTTTAAGCCAAGCATTTTCCTGTGACCCAAACCTCCAAAGTGAGCCTTTTCTTCACAGTGCAATTCAAAAGTATGCTTTCACAACAACATATATTAAAAGAAAACATTGTTTGTAAAGCCTAAGATATGCATATACACATTTTTCTACGCTTATCCCAGATAAAAATGCAACAGAACCATTTACAGCAGGATGAGAGATGGCATCAGGGTGCCAGGTGCAGTAACTCCAAACTAATTATGAAAGCAAGCACAATCAGAAAAACTGTCATATCAATAACACCACACAGATTGTCACAGTCATCAGCTATGAAATAAACATATTAAAAACCTGGTATTATAGTAGTATTTTTAAGCATAGGTGTGTAAGTCCATTTTCCTTGACAAATCTGTTGAGTATTGCAAAGAAATTGCAAGATCTCCACCTGCAACTTGGGAACAGTCTAAAAGGCAACAACCAAGATAATTTACCACAAAAAGCTGTCTCTTCAGAGAACACTTTATTCATAGCATAACAGGGAAATCATTATTTTTAAACAAACTAAGTTCTGACAGATGTATCTATCTAACTTAAAACCTGAGAGCTACCATTTGACACTTTCTGTAAGATGCTTCTGCCAAAGACTTTTCCCTTTTAGGAAAGATTTTAATAAGTTCACATATTAAACCACAACTCTCCATCACATAATAAAGTCCTTCAAATTCAACACTTCCCTGAGCTGGTCATTACAAGCTGCACATTACAACCACTTCTTAATTGATCTAGAAATAAATACAATATTGACAAAAGTGCTAAAAACCACATTTAAGACAGTTAATTTCTGATGGAAAACAGAGAAAACCAAGATATAAAGAATTCAGAATGCTCATTAAAATGAAAAATGCCTTCTGTGATTACTCCATAGGGAGCTGAATACAACTATTCACTGAAATTAGCAAATTAAGTTTGCCTTCTTTTCTCTGAATTCTATAAATATACAGACATCATGACGCAAAAGAAAGCTGCAGATGCATTTCTATCCATTTTTTTCTGTTTTGAACTGGAATGTCTTGTCTTTGCCAACATAATTACAGAGGCACAGAAACGTGACTATTTCTGCCTTTCTCTAGATTTCCCTCCAGATTTCTGCCTTTCTCTCTCTTCTTTAATCTGTCCTACACACTTATATATGTTAAATTTATGACCGATTCCTGTATAAATTGGTAGAAGTTTATACACACTAAGAATAATTAAGAACCAGATTTTTTTAATGACTGTTCAAAAAAAAAAAATTAACATTAGAAAATTCCTGGTTTGGTTCTTGTGTTTCTTGGGCGTTATATAATCATAGTTTCTAATACAATCATGTGTTTGTTTATTTTCTTCACACCTGACCAATTCGACTATTTGAAAAAAGCAATTTCATTCCAATTTGGAAGTTGTTTGTATTGCTCAAGTAATTACGTTCTAAGAAAGAAAACATTCAGGCACTTAAGCCTTTAGCATCTGTAACTAACACTGCAGCTTTTGACTTCAGATCCCTTGACATAATATTGGACACATTGTGCATTTGCTCAACAGTTTCAAGGCAGGTCCTTCAAAATTCTCTTTGTGATTAAGATCTAATTCAAGGCTAACAAACTACACACCACCCACCTTCAAAAAGACAGAAGAGTTCTAACTACAACTATGAAATTAAGGGAAGTAAAAGTCACAGCACACGGCTACTTGAAATCCCAAGTACCTGTGTGCTCTGAGCAGTGGGAAAAGAACCACCCAGCCACGTGCCAGGAGTGTGGGGCTGCTCTACACAACAGATGCAGAGATCTTCTCTCACCACTCCACTGCAGAAAACAAGATCACCCTTAAGCTGGACTCCAGCTGGCCTTCTGGTTTAATATGCTCTCTGAGAGAAGCTTCAAGACATTCCCATGAAGGTTTAAAGGCAGTCGTGACGGGCTGGGTAGAAGTGGACCCTGTGTTTGAGCAGATCGCTGGTGAGTTAATGACTGGCAGGACAGGAGAAGACAAGGGAGGGAGGGGAGGTGCCCTTTATAGAACTCAATAAGAAAGAGGGATCCTGCAGAACAAAAAAAAAAAAGAATGACATGATACAATCAACAGCCTTGCACACTCCTTGCAGCAGAATTGTGTTTCCGAAGGAAGCACAACCAGAGGTGGTGTATTACAAGGGAGATGGATACTGCGGGAATTGACAAAAGAGATTAAGCGATCCAGAATATTATCAGTGTTTAAATCCCTAAGAGAGAATATACCGTACAGATACAAGTGCAGGATTTGAAATTACTAAGACTTAAATAGCCTTGACATGATGCTGAATTTGGAAAATATTTTCCTGTTTATGAGTTCCAGTGAGTGACAGAACAATGCTATCATTCACAGAAAATCATGAAAGGACATAAGAGGAATTTTAGAAATGGTAATGACATGTCATGAATTGCATTATTCAGGAAAGCAACGTGCTTCTTAAAATTACAAGTTAAGGTTTCCAATTTACTTGAAAACAAGTAATAATAAATAATAATACTAATAAAATACTTCCCAGTGCAATTTAACACTACTATTTTTTTAAAAAGTTGAAAATACATATTCAGACATTGAAAGCAATGAAAAATTTAATTTATATTTTTGCAATTGATGCAATCACAGTTTTAGCTAGTGACTGTTTGTCAGAATAATTAATCTTAAGGAAGATGGCAAGGTACAAAAACCAGTCTTGAACAAATTATCGTCCAATCTGCATCCCAAACACATAAAAAGGTGGAAGTGCTAGTGTTGATACAGGGAAACAAAGTACAAATAATTGAGCCCTTCTAAATTAAACTTCGCTTTTGTGCACAGAAATATAATAATTATTATTGCTAATACTATTCTTTAGCTTTTCATTGAATTCAACACAGTCAATAAAAACCAAGGGTTTTTACTCCCCTCAAATCAAACTACAATTCATTACCTTCTTATTTTTTCTGTACCCCAACAGTTCAACTAATGCAATACTTTCATCTGCCATTGTCACTAGTGAGTGAGCAACTGAAAAAATAGGAAGACCTTCTACTAAAATATTCTTAAAATAGTATCTGTCTAGAAAGATCCACTCCAATTTAAAAAAAAATCCTAGTGTGTGTTACTTTCAAGTAATGATTTATTGAGGAGGATGCCATTGTAGCTTCTAAGTTAGGACTGACATTTGAACAAGACACACCCAGGCACAAGTATATCATACTACGGGAAGCCTAGTTTTCAGTGAAGACAAGATATTTCTACTATCACAAAGTCCAGGAGACAGGTTTCCTCTACTTCATTAATTCCAATGAAAGCCATGCACATTCAGAACTTCCAAAACAGTGTTCTTTAACTAAAATCCCTAGTCCTCCTGCTCCTTTTCGGATAGTTTCGAGTGCTTTTCATTATGGATGGTAAGAGATGGAAGTATTGAACTGTCATATCACGGAACACAACCAGCTCTCCCCCTTTATCTCAGTTCACCCCAGACAACTTCCTCCACAATTAATCTCTTGGAGAATCTGTCATATTAATCCCATTTCTCAGTGCAAGGTAGACCCTGCCCAACTCATTTAAGATTCCTTTGAATCTCCTGGTCCTTGACAACCAGCTACTCCTCCTTTCCCATCCAAGGAGCCGCACACCGTACATTCTGGGCAGCAATAAGGAGGATTCTTCTCCCCAGTCAGCTCCTTGACTACTTCCTAATAAAGGTACTGTCACCTTCTTTGCCCCTCACTTCCTTATTCCCACTAGAAATACAACAGTGCTTACATGATCATGGGCCTTTACCTACCACTCTTCAGAGAAATGCAGTTATAAAGTCCAGAAGAGATTTTTTTTTTTTTGCCCAGAAGATATTCTTAAATCTTAAAGAAAACACATTATTTTGAAATGATATTCTGAAAAGACAGCTGCAGTATCAGAAAAAGTTATGCACCAATAACTTACCCTTCTTTGCCCATAGCAGTAACATCCACAGTACAGATGTTCACTGCTTTTAATAGTTCCAACACTATCCAAAAGCAGAACTGAACCCAGCAAACTCGGCAACGTTCACTGGTTGAAGCAGCAAGAAATCCATGTTTTACTTTTCCACTGCAGAGCACCAGGACAAATGACTGTTGGCTGTAATGCCAGACAGCCTAATGTTCATACTTGCATGTGCTGTTCTTCAGCTGTCAAACTGAAGAAGAACACCAAAAAGCTACACAACTCTGCTAAAGCTGATTGAAACGCAAATGAGAACCAGCCAACGTGCAGAGGAATAACAAGCTTCTGAAAAAAACTCCACTTATCTCCCAGGGAAAAAAAGTGATGTTCCAGAGTCTTTCAGGTTATTCCTTAAAAGCATTTGAACTAGTTATCAGTAAATACCAGCTCATGAAAAAAGGTTTAAGTAAAAAGGTTTGTGCTAACATTTTTATTTGCTTTCTGACTTCTAAATAAAACTGAAGTAGAACACCTACACTTGAAATATTTAATTAGGCAGGAAATCTAAATCTCATCTCCAATTTTCTTTCACCAAAATGTCTTTATTCTCAACATTACAGTAACTTCATTTATTCTTAATATTAGCAGGTGCTGTTTAAATTCAGTGCCAGAGACAGGATAGGACACAAGCATAATATTACATTTGGAAACACGAGTGACATTTGGCAGAAGCTGCCATGCTGAGGTATCTCAGACACTGCACATGTGCTCCTTGCTGTGAACTGTGCCAGCTATGAAAACTAAACCACTTTAAGGTAAGATGTCTTGCAGATCAGATGTACGGACTGCCCTGTCTTCGTATTCCAGACAATACAGGACACAAAAAACAATCCCTCAGTGGCCCTCTGTGCGCATATCTTTCCTTCTGCTTTACAGCCAAACCCAAAAGTGTGCAATCATACCAGTGTTCAATTTGTTTTTCATTAATTCTACTTTATAGCACCCAGGAATTGTATATTTCAAGAAGTCACTCACACATGAAGGCAACCATCCTCTGACACTCAGAAACCCAGAAGATTCAGCAGGTTGGAGCTCAAACCCTACAGTTAGTATGATCCTTTTTATTTTTTCATTGAGGAAAGTTTTCCCCAGTTTTTTTCACTTTCAAGCTAAATAACTCATTAAGAGCCAAAGTTGGCTAAATTTCATTCTATTACAACTTCGCCCAGGTAAAAACCCAAGTTTTGAGGGTTATCACAGAGGGAGCCAAAATAACATGGAAACATGCAAAGAAAAATTATTTTTGAATGAAGTTTAACAGTCAGTAAGTTTCCCAACTAGGTTACCCCCTTCTCAGGTCTCCCATTCACTGTTATCTTTCCTTCTTAACTGAACAGAGTAGGAATTTTTTTGCACAAATGTTATGCCACCACTTAAAACAAAAAAGAAATAAATTATTTAACTTTGTAAGTAAATTCGTAGTTGGGTTTCCCCAAATAGTATAGCCTGCAAATACAGAAAATACCTTCTATTTATTTTAAATCATAACAGTTATAAATTGCCTTTTCTGTATTGGGATACAAAATCACAATATCTGTTTTTGAAAAAAAAATACATGAGGTTAAAAAAAAAAAAAAACACTCAAAAATGGGGGAAAGGGAAAGGCCTGAATTGAAACAACTCAAATTTCATGCCCAGAAGTTATATGATCAATGACAGCCATTACTATTCCATTCCCTTATTACAGTATCTCAAGTTGTTAAAAAATTTTCTGGTCAAACATTAAGTAGAAAACAGTACTCAATTGCTAACAACATTAAACTAGAATAAAACCAGATTGTTTAGATGTTGATTCTTCTACTCTCCAGTAGCAGAATTTGCTTTCCTAGAAAAGAAAGAATTGAATCCATGTTTCCAGAGAATACCTGATGCATCAGCCTGCGGGATGCTTTGGACAGGACTGCCCCACCTTTCCTGATGGAGCTGCCCATGGCACTTGGGGACACAGTTTTGTGGTGGACACACTGGTGTTAATGGTCAGACCTGATGACCGCAGAGGTCTTTCCTAACCTTAACAATGCAATGATTCAAAATGCAGTCAGAAATGCACACTGATGGATTCGAAACAATAGGCAAGAAGTCTGAACCTGCAGTCTGGTGGTTAGACCACTTACCTTAACACCAACGAATGGGTTATGGGTTATGGCACTCTTGTAAGAAGAGAAAAATGTGGGCTTGAGATTTCTCAGGCTGAGAAGGACCTAGAAACAAGGTCTCCTCCTTCTTCTAATTAATTGCTAGTCTACTACATATAAGATAGGTACCAAAAGCATATTCCTAAAAGAAAACTGCAGAAAGGAGTACGGAACTTATTTTCTTATTAATACAAGGGTCATAATATCTAAGGTATATCCTGGTTTCCAACCAACCAGCTTCACTGTACCTGCACTCCACATTATGGATTCCAAATTCTAATCAGGACATCAGGATCTCATCCATCATATGGTCCTTAGATGCCTGCTTCCATACTTTCTTAGCCGGATGCCTAATCTTTATTAACTGCGGTGTTGAACATTAGAAGGCTTATGTTCTTTCCTAAACCTGGGACATAAAACCTTCCACTGCATTTTAAACAGTGTTTGGTTTATTTTTTCCAACACAACAGCCTATAGGATTCTAAATGGGAAGAAAGTAGGTTATGTCTTCCTACTGAAGCCTTTTTAAATTACTTTTTCTTTAAATTTTCTTAAATTTTTTTCTTAAAATTCTGCAAAATGTATCCTCCTTTTATATATTCCATTAATATCCTAAGTATACAAGTCTTTGAAGAGCTCACTGATTTACTGAGAGGCTTACAAGTAGCAAGGGTCTATAAACATTAGTCAGAAAAATTTTTAAACATATTTCCAGTTTTTGATTCTTTTGTAACAGGTCTGACTTATCTTTGATCACGTATCTTAGAAGTATCTCATTAAAATGCACAAAGAATTTGTCTGTGCATAGAGCAGCCACACAATACTGATCTGAACACTTAGCAGCCTAAGGCAAAAAACAAAAAGCCAAAGTGGAACCCACGCACTTGAAGCAAACAAACATCTGCCTGCACTTAACACCACTTTCATCGGATTGCCTGCATTCCTATGCACGTTCGGATGTAGCACGGGTCCCTGCTGATTCAACAACCGTGGCAATTCTCAGGGAGTTTAAAATATAAAATTTTCTATCTTTGTGTTTCTGTTGGTGCACTGCAATAACAAGGAAGCTACTATTCACTTTTTTTATCAGCAATAGTACAAAGAATAAGACACGCCCTTCTCAGGGAACTGGAAAAACCTGCTATGTGAAAGCTGAAAAGTCTCTGACTACCCATACCTTCATTCTGCTCCACTTTCAACAGAACTGAGGGAGGCTGCAAGGACTTGGCTTAAGCCTAGCAAAAATAAAGCTGAGCAGAAAAGCAAGGGCTGTGTATAAACACACCGAGATAATTATAAAACAATAACAAAAATCTATTTAAAATAAAAGGACAACCTTGGCACAAGAACTAGATATTACCAACTGATGATGAATAAATTTAGGTTGAACACTGTAAGCAGTTTCCTCATGTTTAGGGCAATTTAGCATTGGAACAGGCTTCCAATTAAAACAGTGAGGGAAAAAGGCTCAGCTGCTTTTAAGACAGCACTCCATATGTCTATGTCTGCATGACATAAAGCCTACAAGAGCATGAAAATAAATCTGATGAATAGGCAGGTCCCTTCCTGTCCTGCCTTCCTAAGAGAACAATAACTGTCAAGCAAATAACATCATTCCAATACAACTCTAAGATACAACCATCTGTCAGGCAATACCCAAGAATAATTACACCACAGATAGCAAAACTAGATATTAATACCACGGCAGGACAAACTTTGCCAAGAATAAACGTCACAGAGTATCTTTTCATAGAATGTCTTAGACCCGTAACCTCACTTCTCGTCATTCCATGCAGAAAGCACCCCTCACGTAGTACTTGCTCCCCAATCCGAAAGAGCTCAGCTTATTTGGTCTCCATGCAACCAGGCAGTCCTATCATCTGCACCCCTAGCATTCTGCACACACAGCAGCTCACCTTACCCAAAACAGTACCACCTCTCCCATGCTCAATGGGCTCTTTATTTGCTACAGTCCTTACTATGTTCATCTCAGGCAGGAGGATTCAAAACCGGCTGTCAACTGCTTTGCTATTGAAAGGTTCAAATTGCCATTTTGCCCTCATATCATTAACCAGAAAAACTGCAGCAGCCATGCCCGAGATATTTGGTCAGACACGAACAGTCCCAGAAATAACACATTCTATTAGACTAACTTTTATACTTTAAAATGCAGACAGCCTTTCAGGAATACCAGCCTTTCAACTTGCTCCATATGTAAAGATATACACAGTATAGAAGCTAATCTAAATAGAGACTACTACCTGCCCCTACAAGTCTTTCTGGCTGTTTTACACAAACAGGTCCAGGCCTGGCTAGGGGGGCTCTTTGCAACTTTATCATTGCTACACATCTGAAATTGAAGACAAACTGCAGAATGTTTTTGGTCTATAGACTCCATCTGCTTATTTGCAAAGCCTGCACCCCGCATCCTACTGTTCCCTTCCAAGGGCTCATACTGAAATGCAACAACTGAGTGAATCGCAGAGGAGGGGAAAGTATGAGCACTCCTCAGGAGCTGTACATCAAAGGCAAAGCAAACACGACCATTCACTTCTCATGACACCCAAGCACAGGATACTCAAGGAAATCACCCAGCAGCACAAGAGGGCAAACTATAGAAAATACTTTTTTCTATACAATACCTGGTTAGGCTGTAATAGCCAAAATCCAGTTATTAAAATAAGTATACAAAATGCACACTTTGAGAACAAATTCTTTGACTGCTGTCAAACTAATGGTCCAGACACAACCTGTGAGATGCAATAATTTTGATATCAATTCTTGTTAACAGCTAGACTGCTACTCTGAAACAAAGGCTGCTTTAAAACTATTTGTTATTCTCTTTTCCTATACATCCCCTCTCGGTCACTTCTGAAGAAAGTATAACAGCTCCTACGTTCTCATCAGCAGGCCTACAGTATATAATTTATCCTTAATTAACACACAGCTTCATTTTAAATTTATATTTCAAAGGTATTTCCTTTTTTTCATTGATTTCCCCTATCCCTCGCAAAACTATTGTGGTTAAACCCATGAAAAAGTTTTTCAGAACAAGAATAAAACTTGTGTCTAAGCCGTACAGTTTATGTAAATTAATCTCAGTCTGCATTTTCTTAGCTTTATTTTCTTAGTGAAGAAACACAGTAACTTACCAGAACATGGTAACTGCAAGACAGCATTACAATCCATTTTCAGCTTGTTTATATCACACCACAGCATTTTCCTACCATTTTAGTTCATCTGCTTATACTAGAATACCAGTCCTTTTTTAAACTTGTCATCAAAAAAGCATACACTTTTATTCACTAGGAGAGCCTGCAGATCTGATTTATAGTATATTCCAGACATATGACTGCATAATTCAGACAAGTTTAAAAAAGGTATGCTGAAAGCAGATACCGCCAAAGACTTCCCGTTAGCCCTGCTGAGAATAAGTGGACACGTTTTACTTGACCTACCCTACTAATCCCAGCAAGCTGGTCCTTAGCCAAGCTCAAATGACCACTTTCAAATCCTTGGTGCAACTCCACCTCAAGTCTTTGATCATTTCTCATCTGGAAGTAACAAATGGATTTCTGCTTCTTGGCCTATGTACAGCTTCCTCGTAATCCACCAGCTGATCTCCCTATTACCACGAAGTGGGAATACTCCTCTCAAGTTTAGCTGCATTTCTCTCCATGACATATACAAAAGGATATATTGGATACTAATTAGATAAATTTCAGTTCTCTTAGCCGTTTATTGACCATTTTGAACATTTTGCCATAGCATTAGATAGCAAAATACAAAACTACAATCATATAATATACATGCCTTCTGACAAATTTTGACACTCAGCAGTCTGACACAAAAGTAGATAAACTGTAGGATGAAATCTACTTGAACTGGTTTTCATTCCTCTAAATATTACAAAATTGTAAACACAAATTGCTTGTAGTATAATTCATTTTTGCACAAACTTACCTTAAACTGGAATGAAGTTAGCAAGAACATTTTGTATCATAGAAGGTCTTTACCTTAAGCTAAGTATTAAAAAAGGCAAATTGAACTCTTCAGAAAAACTGTAAGCACTGCAAAGGACAAAAAAGGAAAAGCTGTCTATACAAAACTAACTTGGAGCCGATAAGAATTGTACCCATCTCAAAACGCACTCGTTTGTGTCTTCTGCTTCTTCCAAGCTGCACCAAGAGACAATTTACAGAACTACCTGTCAGATATTCTGATTACTCCTCTATGCTCACCCCTGGCTGGTTTCCAGGCAGCCTGAATGATTTTGCTATGTCACTGCAATGACAGCAAAGGAATGCTGTCTGTGTCCCCAAGGAGCACAGCCATTTTTTAGTATGTTATTCTGAAACAATACTTTCTGAAAAACTATCTTGGAAATATGACAAGAGGGATTTCTTTGTACAAAATCTGGGTCTCAGGTGTAGTTGTTTATGCTAAGTCTCAGGCTGATAAAGTCACACAAACATGCAGTTTTTATTAGCAAAGGTTTTTTTCTTTCTTAATTTATATTTAATTTCAAATTTGTAGAACTACATTGGACATTCTGAGAGCGGGTACAATCCCATGCCAAGTCACAAGCCCAAAGATTCCCATGAAAAAAGGTCAGATCAGGAACCCTCTGACGAGATACCAGCAACAGAGAAAGAAATCTGCCTCACCTTGACTCCCAGAAGAGACTGGTTGAGCTCCATGGGAGCAAGGGCTCAGCATCACATGAAGAACTATTACAACGAAGTCCAAGCCAGCCTGACAATACTGCTTGTTCTCTCTTCAGTACTGTCTAACAAAGAAAAGGAAATGCAGAACACTATGCCCCATGACATTGCAACTGACTGAGAATCACTGACACAGACACGGGTACCTTTACATCAATTCATGCCAGGGCTGAAGCCAGTTTCCTACTTGGTGACCCAAATACTTCATTCCTTGACTCCTCAGAAAGAGGCTTTTATTTAAAGTTTTTACCATCCCTCTTTAGTTACAAGATTCCTGGAGGATCCACTGTATTAGATGAGCTTTTCCTTTAGCGTTACTAATTCCAGGGGTACAGTATTATTACTCTGTTCCCTTCCAATAGAAGTTCAAGAAGAATTTTTCCTGATATGTATAATTCTACTAAAAGAATCTGACACCGTCCTTTCTTCACCTCATCATTCTTTCTGCCTTTTTTTCCTCGGCCTGAAAAAGCTTTCAAGGGAAGTGGGGAATACTCATTAGTGAGAGAGGTTTGCTGCAACAATTATCTGAAACTCAAGGTCAAATGTTTCTCTTGGTAACAGCTGCAGATGCACACACATAACCCGCACACATACAGTCTCCTTGCAGCGAGGGCTGCCTTTTATTTGAGATACACCACGAAATAATGTTTATGTATCATAGTAGATGTGCATATGAGAAACAGTTCATGCATAAAAACATCCAATCCCAGAAAAAAACACTCAAACTACAAAGAAGAGAGAATTTTTAGCTTTCCATGTGTTTGTAATTTCTAATTTCCAGATTTGTGAGTGGATCTGCAACATGTAAACACTGGATTTTGGATTTCCCTTCCTGTTGTAATACAGTAAAAAACACCACAACATTTAGCACAAGGTAACTAGACATGAGGCTTTCAGGCAGGTTGTGGCATGTTTAGTTCTCCACTGGGGAGCCAGGCTATGTGTGCCTGTCACACACGCCCATATCAAATCTCATATCTCTAGTCAAGCATTCAAGCAGGGAGATAACATCTTGGCACACTACTCAAGAATGAGTTTTCCAGAAGAAAAGGTCGTATTATCACTTCTAATTCAAAACAAATTTACTATTTAATGTCTCTAGAAAGACATTAAGACATCAAGAACTACAGAGAAATCTGTTTCTTTCTAAAGGCAGCAAAATATATACAGAAGAAGAGATACAGTCTCCTGAGTAATTTCCATTATTCAGGAGATTATATAAGGCACAACAAGAGAGAGACATTAACATTTATTAAGGCAGAATCAAAACCAAGCCCTGCCTGAAAGAGGAAGAAGGTAGCAATATGGTTTGCATTCATGTACGCTGGCCAGCACATAGGTCGTAAGGCCCACACTAATCAGAGGGCACAAAGGGAAAGTCTGGCTCTTTGCTCACTGTCCTCTCAAGTGCAGCCTATATATAAGGGAAATCAGCATCTGAATTTGAGCAGCCAGAGAATGAGAAGCAGCCCTGCAAGGATAGGGATGAAGACTTTTGGCCTCTGTAGTGAGGACACTGCCTGTGTCTCCTGGGAGGAACAGACACGTGCTGGAATCCTGCAGACACTGCAGCAGCTCCAGCCATTCCTGTGCAGGCATGGGAAGAAGGACACACTCTTATTTTTATCCCACTGATGAGGGACTTTATGAGCTGCAAACCAGCAGCTAAACAAATGTCTAACCACAAGTATCACACACGAGACAAGATTTGCTTTTGGACAACTTGAGGATAACTGAATTTGTTATTCAGATCTTCACAATGTGGGCAAATGCAAGAAATCTCAATTAAAACATGTAGCTGCTCTGACATACTAGAAACTGTTAATACAAACTGAACAGCCACAGAAGGTCCAATTACTTAACACTTCTCTGTTACTAGAGCCTGTTAGTCTTGGACCACATTAATGTGCACGCACGTTTCCTTTTCAGGAATCTGGAAATACTCCATTGGTATTATCAAGATGGTCATTTTTTGCAGAATCATTGAACGGTTTTGGTTGAAAGGGACTATAAAGATCATCTAGATCCAACCCCACTGCCATGAGCAGGGACACCTCCCACTAGATCAGCTTGTTTAAAGCCTCATCCAACCTGGCTTTGAACACTTCCAGGAATGGGTTATCCACATCTGTTTTTAGTTCCTGAAGTACCACCACCATGCCAACTGACCAGCTTGTGAAAATGTACAATGCACCTGCTGGCACTACATGTCATTCTAGACTTACCTGTGATGACAGCAGGTTTGTTTTAATAAGCTGCAGTGTTTTGGTAAGTAATGCATGCGTCTGTTGAACTGATACATACATTTTAAATATTAATGCTATATCAAAGCTAGATGAAAGCTTTAGAGAAGACAGAATAAGTGATTTAATAAGGTGGGACATTTAATTTCCTGATGTAAGTTAGCAGCATTTAAAATGGTGAGCTTGGTCCTTGGATAAATAAACCAGAATGCCCCGTTTTCACCCATAGCAAGTCGAAACCACTAGAAAGAACTCATTAAACAGTGTGATAAAGCTGAAAGTCTGAAGAATAAAATGCAAATTCAACATTAACAAAGAGGCATTTACTCAACAACCATCATGGATTACATATGTCCTACACAACAAAGCTACAGAATTAAATATTGTGTTAAAACTGCTGTCTGCCTCTATTCATAGAGGTTGGAGAATATTCACGTAAATCTGTGTTCCCTACAGGATGTTTTAATTCTGAACCACTAGAAAAATCTACCATCACTTTTGGTTTGCTGAGCCAGAAGTGAACCACTGATAGAGAGTACTGGGTTGAGATTACCCATCTTCAATTGCAGATGTTGGTTTTTTCTGTACTCCATTTCTCTGTACTTTTTTCAGTCAGTTATGGCAATAAACCAACCAGTAACGATTTGGGTCACACACACCCCACACAACTCTTCCCCAAATAAGAAAACAAAATCAGCATTTGGCAAAATTTCTGACGTTTCCTTGGTATTCTATGACTTATTAAATGTAATTAGCAGATCAGCCAGGTTCTACTCTGAGAAAAGGTCACTGAGTTTGCAAACCTTTCTTTACAGGTATCAAGACTCCTGTGCTGTGTGGAACATGTGGGTCTGTTTCTTTCCAAAATTCAAATATTTGTCATATTAATGTGTGCACATTACTTTTTAAATCAGGTACCTAGAAAAATAAAGGTTTTACAATTCTGCTATAATATCCTTCCGTACCTAAAAATATTTAAACTCTTCCTCCATAGCCATGTCAGCTAAAGATTCTCCTTTACAGACAAATTTCTGTATTGGTTTCTAACACCTTTCTGTTTCCAAACCAAGCTTTCTTCCTTTTCAAATAGAGGTATTTAGCAGTCTTCATGTATCAATACAACTGGGTTTAATAAAATGTCCTAATGAGAAGGAATTTTAATTATCTTCATAAAGTAATAAATGCATATATCATGAAATCAGGAGGTAAAATAATATTTAATACAGTACACAGTGTTAGAAAACAGTTTCCATAGCTTTGGGAAACAAAAGCCTTTACAGCTGGCACAAGAAAGTTTTCAAGTTCTGTTCTGTTGTCGGTCTGGTCCTTTGACTCCCGTTTCCTGCAGTAACTGCCTTGTGAATCCATCCCTTTGTGGCACTCACAGCAGAACTCTGCACATCTAACTGCCCAGGAAGACATTCTCCTCCACTGCTGCAGTGCAGATATGCCTTTCCAGGGACCATTTCTCCTCCAGTCTGGGTGCCAGCATGCCTACCATCTACTAGAAGCAGTATCTTCCAGCAAAAACGGACAGAGGGAAATTAAAGCAGCATTCCACCGCCTGCATTTGCTAGCTGTAGCCACCGATCTAAACAAAGGAAAACATCTGTCTTTTCTACACTTGATCCATAAATGTGTTTGCCGGATGACTGACTTCTATCTTGCCTCAGTACTCAGCTGCTGCACGTGATTTTTGCCCTTGATTTTAACTATCAAGATTTCTTGAAGCTGGACAGTCTTCTCTGGGAAGCATCCAGGGTGTCCTGCCAGACCTGCTCCAGGTCCCACGACCCAGACACATGACTCTCATGGCAGTCAGATGAGGCACCAAAGGCACCCTTCAGCACTTGGCTCAAAGCATGCCATTCACACTTTTATCCTCTGAGGTTTATTTGCCATTTCGATACCCTTGCTCAGACTGGTCGAGGCAGCTGGAAGGTGCTCCAAGTCACTGTCTATATCATATTTCAAACACTCAACAAGCTTTCGAAGCAGGGAGTCACGCACTGCAGCTCAACCAAGGCATTTTCAGACTTGCTGGGCTATAGTACTTGTAGTGTCCCCTTGATACCAAAAGTTTCTAGCACATACAATTTTGATGTTATTAAATCCACAGATTTGGACCTTTGAATAAGAAGCCTACAACAGCTCTGTGCTACAGACTGGATGTTCCTTTCCCCACAGGAAATTACAGGCTGGAACGTCAGTAGGCGGGACTGAAGTTACAGGTTAGCTATAGGTATAGTGGAGGTTACACAGACTTACTGAACCAGTTAACCCCAGAGATTACAGCAAAAGGCTCCTTTCAGAGTCTCTGGGATCCCCAGATGGCAAGAAAGCAGCAGCAAAGCAAGGATAGGGTGTGCCCCAGGCAAGGCAGCTAACAAAGGGCTGCTGTTTGTCCTGGTGGGAGCAGCAGTAACTGCCTTGGGCTGGTAGCCGGGAAATGATTAGGGGAGGAGCAAGGATTTTTAGATATGACTTAGAGCACAGACTTCATACCCTCGTTCGGCTTCAGCCTTCATTCACATTAACAAGGGAGCAAGCTGCTCATTCAGAAGTCGGTTTCAGTCACTTCTCCAGCCTTGCCAGTTTTATGGTGATGCAGCTTCAGCATTCCCCCTCCACACACACATTTCACTTACAATGCAATCCTAACACATAAATTTACTGTGTTCACAGCTTCCCAGATGACCCAGATTACAATGAGATAATTAACTGCTCATGAACAGCTATTCACTGAAAACCTCTATCACAGTGTCTGTTAAGCCACTGAAAACCTTCATTACTGTCAAACCTCTGAGAAGAAATCCAAGATCGTTTCTTTAGATCTGTTCTGGTTTTGCAGCTCCTCTGAACTGTGATAAAAAAGTAAGGCTTTCTATCAGTTGAACTTGCAAGGTGCTTTCTAAAAACCACAAAAAAATCTTCTCCATCTGCTAGATGAAACTTCTGATTCTGCCATATGTAACGTGTGAAATAAATACACTTCACTCTTCTATGTACAAGTAGCAATGTCAAGTCCCTTTCTTTAAATAGCATTCATGGCATATTGTCTGTGAAACAGCAGCTCTGCATTTCATATCTGAAAATACATTGTTCCTCTTGGAACAGCTTCATTTGCTAAAGCCAAGCACAATCCACCAAACAATACATAATGAATGTAATAAAGGTATTCTGTGCTCCTTATATAAATGGATATGTATGTTTCCAAGTTCTGAGACACAATTAGTAGCCCCGAAGCAGTTTTACTCTACACCTAAACTTGTTACACCATTTATAATGCAATGTGTTTCATAGTCACTCATTAACTGTTGGCTGTATCTGTAATCCTATTTTTTCAAAACTTCTACTATCATACATGATGAATTTCTTGACTCAAAAAGAGGCTTTTCTTTGCAAGACAATAAAGAAACACGCAATTAGACAACATACAACACTTAGACCACATAATTGTACAACACTGTTTCACAGCTTTACTTATTGATACTAAGTGGATATTAAAATTATTCTTGGCCTTTAATATTAATCCACACATCGTTCAGGACTGTAGAGAACAAGCAACAGCTTAGTCCAATATCAGAAAACAATGAGCAAGAGTCATTATAAAGTAGTCTTACCTGTATGGACCGTCTTCACTTCAAATGGGGGCTTAAAATACACATTTTCCAGACTGCGAGGCTGAGAATCTTTGGAGCCTGAAAGAAAAAGGAAAGGCTAATAGCAATATGACTTTAGTTATAGTCTGTGTTGGAAATACTACATATTTTCAATTTTTTTTGCTTTTTTTTTTACATATTGTAAATGTTAGAATAAAGTAGTTAAATTCCCAAAAACTGTCTCTCTACAAAGCCCTGCAGAAACAAGAAAAGACAAAGGACTTATTTATGCTGCAGAGAAAGAGGATTTCAAGTTGCTTATCTCCTCTATATCTGTCTTAGATAAATTTGTCTTAAAGTAAAAATTAAGTAAAATCATTATTTCAAAATGGGTACAGGTAAGCTCTATCTAACACATAAACATCTGTAAGACTTCAGAAATATAACTGCATTTTATACATGAACAATATGCAAGTTCTGGAAGGAAATTTTAGGTGTAAGCCTTCTACCGCTGCACTTAATAGGTCTGTATTAAAAACCCCTTAAGCACTTGTGACTTCATGCTTGTAGTAAAGCATTTCTTTGCTTCGTGATAGCTAATCACTCTGCCTTGAAAGTCAGCAATAACCTCCAGACCATGACAAGCTGTGCACACCGAAATTCAGCAAAGGATTAAATATACTGAAAAGCCTTATGTATTAGCAGCTCGTCCTTCCTCCAGAGCTTGCAGCGGGGAGGAAAGGTTGAGTCCAGCCATGAATCATACTGTAGATTGATAAACCATTTTCAGGAGAACACCTGGAGTCCCAAAGACTAGTCTGCTTAATGCTATTGCTTAAGAACACATGGAATCTGTTAACCTACCAAAGTGAGGGCGAAATCCAAGTTGTGTCCTTTGGTAGCTAAGCATAACGAACACAGATACCCAAGAACACCAAAGCAGAGTTTTGTGCATATTCAGACATGCCTTATTTTTGCTTTCTGCTGCTTTTCCCCTAAATGCAAGACTTCCAGCTAAAATAAAGATCTATCACTGTATCTATCATTAACTGCTGTCTTTTGACACTCACTTGTCAGAGAACTTTAATGAATACTTCATGGTAATGCTCAAAAATGGTTCAGTAAAATACAAACACGTGGTGTCAAAGCTGTTCTCAGACCTGCCATACAACCAATATGACATGGGACAGTGCTAGAGGTCTGAAGTGTCAAGGGATGTTACGGATACTGTAGTGTCAAAGCTATTTGAGGTGTATTAAGTAATGTTTGCTCCATGTGTCTCTATTTCTGTAATACAGGGCAAGGCGCCGTATTAGAGAAGTACAGTATCACTTGTGATATAAATGCCCACAATCCAGTATAAATACATTCAGCTATATTATTATACTCCTAAGACTACAATTAGGAAGGGACAATTTAGTATGCTCCATCTTTTCCTTAACAAACAAAAACCTGCAGCAACCAGGATGAAAGCTTTACAGCAGATGAGGTCAGGAATAGTATTTACACCACAGGCTGGGACTAAACTGCATTAGCACAACTATGCGGGAAAACTTTCATGACTCCTACACATAATTCACGTAGTTCTAGGTGATGAAACTTGCTTAACTCACCGCAACAACCTTCCAAAAGGTACTCTAGAAGACAACTAGCAGACACTTTCCTAGCACCAAGACTGGGGTTTTTTCCTGCTTTTACTTATTATCATAGCAAGTTCCACTGTAAACCTTAACACAGAAGAACCAGTTTGGAGGGAAGAAGCTACTGAACAGGTTTTCATAGGTCCCTTCTGTTCCCTTACATATGCTAGAGATAAATGAAAGGCTCACGGGTGGCCCAGGTGCTTGCAACACAACAAGGAGGGATTCAGTGCAGGAAAGCTGAACTAAGGCTGGAGTTTCAGTGAAAAGCAATGTTGCAACATCATAAGAACACACAAGAGTTGCAGCAGATTCAACAACATCTTCCTGAGAAGCACAGTACTCCCACAAGGCACTCAGGAAAGGACTGGAAGTTGCCACTTAGAAAACATACTTGTGACCATTTCCTATCAGGAGTTGGGATGTCCTAAACACGTTACCAAAATTGTAAATAAATTAGCCTGCTTTCTCTGCACCTGGAACTGACTTTTAAACTGTATTTTTAAAAACTTACAGCTCTGACACCTGCCCCAATTTAAATTCCTAATGACACACTACTACACAGAAAACATTTTACTACAAACATGAGAATGCAATACTAACTCAGGTTCAAGGTCCATCTTACACATCCTGTTTCTAATAAGGACTTTTAGTGGATAGCTAAAGAAGAGAACATGAATAGAGTAAACATACAGCAACCCTTCCTTGATGTACTTTGCCAGCTGACAGCAATTGGCAGCTCTGGGACTTCCTCTGTCTTCTTTTAAGTGTACACATGTGAATATAAACACATCCACAATAAAATCCAGAGCTATTTGATGTCTGAAATCATTTAAATCAACTTCTCACCATTTAGGATACCGCTTTACTCCTTTTCATAATGATGAATAAGCAGGCACAGTTGAAACTGATGACTCTTATTCATTCACTTCCTAGCTCTACAAGATTAAATCCCAAACCCTAAATTAACTGTTACTTTAAGACAGTCTTTAGAAGCTACATGCAATCGCACAACCTGGATACAAAAGAAAAATCTTAATCCAAACAGTGACATCTAGCAAAATCCTAATGTTAATTCCAAGACTATAGATTTGATCATCTGCATTAATTAAGAGCAAACAATACTTATCCCTCCAAAAGAGAGACCTGGAGGACAATACCCCATAAGAAAATTCTAATTAGGGTATTTTGAAATGAACACCTACAAAACAACATGTCTCGCTAAAACGTGGCTCTTAAGTAAATTTACAATAAGAACCCTGAACCTCACACAAAAAACCTTACCGTAAAGAACAAATTCAGAATTCAGCTACTGACGATTGCCATGAGGTCTAACAAAGCTGACTGCCACCACCTGACTGCTCAGGTGCTGGGTGGTAGGGTTTAGTGCTCTGAGGGTTACAGTGCTAGTGCTGGGCTGATGGTTGGACTTGATGACCTTAAAGGTCTTTTCCAACAGTGATGATCCTACGATTCTATGCTCACTGAAAGCCATTGCTTCTGCAGTTCTTCTACACTTCTATTCAGAGGGAAGGAAAGGCAAAGATGTGGTGAGCTGTTTCAGAAATCAAATCAACGAAAAAGCTCTGGAAAGGCATAAGGGCAGTTTGTTCTAAGCACAGACTGAGCAAAACGAAGCTAGGAATTCAGAGGTTAAAGCACGCAAAGGCACCCACTGCTCTTCCATCAAACACCGTCACCCACGGTTTCCACGCGCAGCACACCGAATTAACACCGCTGTTCATCGCTCCACGCAGACCAAATGTAGGCATTACCAGGAGCTGGCTCCACAGGTGGATTGGGTTACTATCAGCCCGCTCACACAGACGCCCGCCGGTCCCGCTGCCCCGTATCCCGGGGCGGACGGCTCCGCAGAGCCCGGCTCCGCCGCATCCCCTGCGGGCACGGCCGAGGCGCCCTCCGCGGCCAGACCGCCCGCGGGAGCCGCCCCTCCCGCTGCGCCCGGCCGGG
>VWZF01006202.1:491779-533141 GCA_013396755.1 Sclerurus mexicanus | reverse complement strand
CAGGGGCTGCGCCGTGCGGTCAGGGTCTGGCGGGCAAGCAGAAGCGAAGCTCGTCGCACAATTATCATTTGCGCTGTTAAGCTTCTCCCTGCCTTTCGTTTATTTGCTATGCGAATGTGTTTCAGGTCTCCGCGCAGGAGCACCCTGATTTGCGCTCTCAGATGAGCTGGGCTGCGTGCCGGGTGTGCGGGCAGCTCTGTGTGTGTGTGTGTGTGTGTGTGTGTGTGTGTGTCTGTGTGTGTGTGTGTGTGCGTGTCTGTGTCTGTGTGTGTCTGTCTGTGTCTGTGTCTGTCTGTGTCTGTCAGTGTGTGTCTCTGTGTGTCTGTGTCTGTGTGTGTGTGTGTCTCTGTGTCTGTGTCTGTCTGTGTGTCTGTCAGTGTGTGTGTGTGTCTCTGTGTCTCTGTGTGTCTGTGTCTGTATGTGTCTCTCTGTGTCTGTGTGTGTCTGTGTGTCTGTCTCCGTGTGTGTGTGCGGGGACAGCGGTGACCCGCGCCCGGCCCGCCCCGCCGGGTCATTCCCGCACCGCTCTGTGCCCCCTGTGCAACAAACACACCGCCCGGCTCGCGTGGTTCCACTGCCGTCCAAACAGCCCGGGACAATGTGACAGCGCTCCTCTGCCGTTCACTGAAAACCCTTAAAAGGCACAGTGGGGAAACGCGGCTTTGGTTCCCCTCCGCCGCTGGGTTTTGTTTCCTCCCGGTTTGCTTCCCGCTGGATCCTCAGTGTCTGTGTTGCACGCGATGCCCCCGGGGCTGGTTCCACGTGTCCCCGCGGTGCTCCCGGGGGATCCCGGTGTGCCAGTGGGAGCTCCCGGGGGATCCCGGTGTGCCAGTGGGAGCTCCCGGGGGATCCCGGTGCCCGGGGAGTGTGCCCAGCCCCGGAGACCCAGGGGGCTCCAGAGCCACACGGAGGAGATGAGTTCTCACCCCAAAACGGGGAGAGCTCTGGAGGGCGAAGCAGGACGAGCAAGGCTGCTGGGATGGGGTGAGGGATGTGCTGGGCTTGGCAGCGGTGGCTTCCCCAGAGCCAGCTGCGTGTGAAAGGAGTAGACTCTACTCCTTCGACGAATCTGTTCTTAATGGGTTTGTTTTTCATGTAATAAAATACACCAAGGATTCTTCCGCTCTTCTATAAGCAAAGTAATACACTGGTATTATAACTACGTGTGTTTGCAACAGCAGTGCTGTCTAATGCCCACAAAACTCAGCAATGAGGGCACTGGACTGTCAGCTTGCAGAAGTGCAGCCCTGGTCTGTGCCACACTGTGCTGATACTATTTCCTCCCTAATCTCCTCAAAGTGTGTCAGTACAGGTGGGATTGGACAGCTTTAATTCTCCTGCACTTTGTTGGCCTTTTTGGCATTGTCTTTAAGTAGCATTTTGCGTGACGTTCTTAATTGTGCCAAAAATTCATTGAGATACATAAGCAAATCCTTTTAGTTTCTGATACTGCTTAATAGCAGTCTCTTAGTGTCCTACAGTTTCCTCTCATTTCTTGGGGCGTGTCTTTTATTACTAGACATATAGCTCTGTAGTGTATAATGCAACTAATCTTATCCAGCTTCCTTTGACATTTGTTCCTGTTCAGTTGAAAGTTTTTTTGGCACACTACAGGATTACATGATTTCATTATGTCATCAATCATTTTTTTTGTTTAGAAGAGCAGATCATTAACAATTACTTCCTTCTTATCCATATCTTCAAACATGGGACGTGATCTTTCCTTTTGTGATCCTTCAGCAGCTGAAGGATTCCTGAAAGGAAACTGGTTGAACATACGTGGTTGGGTTTTGAATAAATTATTCTCAAAGCCAGTAGAGTAATTACAGTGCCTAGAAATGCTAGACACCTCAAATGTAGCTCAGTTTCTGGATGAATATTTTTTGTGGGCTTGAGATCATATTTTAAATATTCATTTCACTTTCCTTTTAAACAAGTATTTCACAAGATTAAACAAATGCCAAGTTAATAATTTCCTTCTTGTTATGCTGAGTACCACACAAGTACTTTTTCATGTCTTAACCTCATTTGGAAAATTATTTTTTTTAAAAAACAATTCTGAGTTCTGATAATTTATATGCAAACTTCTAGTTGAGGCCAGGCTGCTGGAGGAGAAGTTTAAACTCCCCAGAATGAAAGTGCTGACAGACACTAAGCAACCAAACTCCAAAACAAGGCTTCCAGCCAGAAAGATGAACTGCCATTGTACCCATCCATGTATTATCCTTCTTTGCCTATTGTAGGGTTTGGCAAGAGTGAGTTGAACCCTCCACTGGTTTTGGAAAAGGGAGTGTTCTTCACAAACCCAAAGCAAAGCAACTCCTGGAAGCTGAACGCTCAGGAATAGCAAACAAGATGAAACTAGGGAGGGAACGAAGAGCTTTACATGGGCCAGGGCTTTTTCCAAACCCAAGGGTTTTTCCAAACCTTCAGAGAACATTCTTCAGCATGACTTTGGTTAGGAACTAAGCATCCCAAAGTCATTAAATCAGTCTGAGTCTGAAAGCCTAAGAGCCAGACTAGCACAAAATGGATAGGGAGGTAAATTTAGGCAGATTAGATGACCTGCTGCCTTTCATTTCCTCAGAGGCTTCTCTGGTGGAAAATGGCAGGAAGAGGTTTTTGTGACACACTAGTCCCTAAAACACTTTAGATATGACTGATATGGCTGGGATATTTTCTTGTCTTGCTGACGTGGTTGGAAATCTGTTAAAGCAGCATCCTACATTTCTCGAGCATCGGGAGATGCAGTAAATAGGCATCTCAGGTGGTACCATATCTGCAGATCACTGTACACCCACAGAATTTTCCTGCTTGCCTCTAAAGATACAGCCCATCACAAGGTGTTGGCATCTCTCTCTTCAGTTGCTAAGTTGTTGTTACAAGGCAGTTAAAAACATATTAAGTAGTTCCCTAAAATTATTTTTCCATGCAGGCAATTGCTGTATCTGGCGCAAAGACGTTATATGATCATTAATGGGAAGTGAAAGCCAGTTTCTCTTGAAAATGTGTCCAGCCTTGTGGGAGAACTCCCGCTTTAAATATGTTTAGTTGTGTGTTAGAAACTGCTTTGGTGTTCTTCACCTCCTGACACTGACAGGGGTGCTGTGCATAGCTGAGATTCTTGCATAATTTAAAAGAGCCATCTCAGGTGTCTCACACTCAGTTCAAGCTGTGTTCTCTGGATTTTGACACACAGTTTGTAACCCATTACATTTACAGAAGAGTTTACCAGACTTGCTTATTTAGAAAATTTTCTAGAGAGCAGGGCTTTTTTTTCAGACACATCTATTTGAACAGCCCCAAAAATATTTATGAGAGTTGCCTCCAGCCAAGTTTTATTTCCTTGCTTTTGGTCTGATACAAGTATAATCAGTATTACTTTTTTTCCCTGTTTCAAATTCCAGCATTATTGATGCAAGTGAAATAAATAGTCCTAGACATTTTTCTTCCTGTTGCATTGTAAATGCTTGCTTTTATTTATGTTACTGTTTCATCTTCAGAGTATTCCAGCAAACAGGCTTGTGACTAGCACAAAGGACTGGCTGAATGGAACTGGAACCAGTGAAATATCTGTTTCAGTCATTGCAAGCTGAGGATACTGGAAAATATAATGTTTCAGCCACTGCAAATCAAGGATACTGGAAAATATGTTAAAATGGATTCATTTATTAAAAGCATATTTATTTTTTTCCCCACTTTTTCCAATTATAATTAAAAAACCTTCTGAATTTTTTTGTTCAGCAAAACTCTGAAGTATATCTCAGTATAGTAAATGAGTTATGCAAATTATTTTATTGAAAGAACATGCATTCATGTGTACACGTTATTTGCCTGGTCTCCCTATTGCAGATGCAACCTGTAGTAAAATCCTAGTTTGCTAAAACAGAGAAGTGCTCTACAGATTCCAGATTTCTGATTGATACAGTAGAAGTCTGTCATGTTTGTGTAGGACATATGGCGCTTGAATACATTAATATGAATAATTATTGAAATATGTTGAACGTTAGTTTTTGTTGGTTTAGGTTGTTTAGGTTAGGAAATTTTTCTAGCTAGTTTTATTTAAGGTGATCTTAATTTTCTTCTGTCATTATATTTATAAAAATCTCAAAGTACATAATTTTTTCCCTTCACCTTGTAAAATTTTGCTGTCTGTAGAGTTAATCGTAGAATACCAGGTTGGAAGGGACCTCAAGGACCATCTGATCCGACCTTTCTTGGCAATAGCATCAACTGAACAGGGTACTTTGTTGTAGAAGTCCATCAGGTTTGTCAAGCACAATGTGCCCTTAGTGAACCCGTGCTGGCTTTTCCCAACCACGTGCTTCATCTGACTTCATCTGATAACCCCCAGGAGGATTCATTCCATAACTTTCCCAGGAACTGAAGTAAGACTTATGGGTCTGTAATTTCCTGGAGCCCCCTTTAAGCTCTTCATACAGATGGGTGTGACATTACCTTTCTTGCAGCCTTCTGGGTTACCCCAAATCTCTACAGCTTCTCAAACCTTAAGGAGAGCAGCCTCACAATGACATCAGCCAGGTCTCTTAACACCTTTGGGCGGTTATTTTCCTTCTGTTTCTGCCTGTTGTTTGCATACCTGAAAAACCCTTTCCTGTGTTTTTGGGCATCTCTGACCAATTTCAATTCGAGCTGAGCTTTTGCTTTTCTAACTGCATCTCTGCACACCCTGGCAATGCTCTTATAATCCTCAATGGGTATTCACTAACTTTTCCATCTTTGGTATGCACCTCTTTTGGTTTTGAACAAACACAGAAGCTTGCAGGTAAGCCAGGGGGGTCTCTTATTGTACCTACTTCGCTTGCCTTTAAAGGGGATGATCTGGGCCTTTGTGCTTCCAGGAGAGCAGTCTTGGAAAACTCCCAGCACTCACTAGCTCCTTTATCCTCCATGGAAGCTTCCCATGGAATCCCTCACAGCTGAGCTCTGAGTGAGGTGAAGTTTGCTCTTCCACAGTTTCAAACCTTTGTCTCAGTACTCACCTTCAGCGTGTTCAGCCAGTTCCCAGTGGTTTTTCTGTGAGACCACCTCTACGATTTCTAGTATGTGATAATTTCTCCTCAGGATCCAGCTATCATAAAAGTACACACATCTTCAGAACTCACCTTTTTATTTTTCTTCATGCTCAGGGAGCTTGCCATGGTTGTTTCAGCTGTGCATAAGATATTTTGAATATCCATACAGTTTTGATAAATAACCAAGCTCAGTTTATTCCTTCTCCAAATGTGTCTTGTCCTTCTTGCTCTGTCTTAGCATTTTCTTTACTGCAAACCACATTGATATCTCTTCTGGCATTCATACCACCAACTTCTGATTTATGAAACAGAACCTAAATATAGTTGATTGAGTATAAATAACAACAATTTGTCTCAAAACAATTTATCTGATAGACCGACATTTCAAATTTTGTTTTACTTTGAATTCCTTCCTGGATGTCTTCCTCATGATCTTGCTTCCAAACCATATCAGATAACCAATTCTGTAGTTTTTGTGCTCTTTCATCCAATTTCATGCTACTGATCTGTATCTATATCATCTATATCAACTTGTCCAATCATCCGGCTACTATCCAATTTGCTGAGCTTTGCAAAATGTACACTGGTGCTACTCCATCCAGTTTGAGAATTTCTGTTGGAGTCTTCTTTGACTTGGAGTCTCCCTGTTTTGAAAAGCTACATTTATTACATTATTAATTCTTAATGCTATTTCAGGTTTTAATGATGGCTACTTTTCAGTTCATGTAATTCAATAGCTTTTCATAGAAGTCATTGTCTGATCAGTGTCTGACCAACCCTTGTTTTTCTTAATAGAATCTCACATGTTAATGATTTATCAATTCTAATTTGCAGTTAAAATACTTCCATTACTGACATGCAGAAATCAAACACCTCCTCAGAGTTTTGCTGCCACCTCCTGATCCCTGGCACACCTACTGGCATCTTACTTGATATTGTTTAATGGTTTGGATTTGCTTAACTAAACTGCCTACCACGACCAAATTGCACTGTACCAAAAGCAGACAAATCCTTCATACTTCTTAATATTAATATTATATTTTAACGCAGGACTTGGAGAGGAGAAAAACATACAGTTGAAAGAACAAAAAATGAGTGCTTGCAATACTTCTAAACAAAGGTGTATTTATGAGTTAAATGCTGATGTTAAAGTTTCTTACAACTTCAGGATTTGTGGAGGAGTTGTGAAAGAATTAAAGACATAATGAATGCAAAGTTTAGGATGTATCATCCCTAATTAGGCTTCCACTTTACTTTGCTGAACTCCTGGGAGGATGAACTGTTTGCATCACAAGATAGTTAAAATGTCACTGCTTTCTTTTTCTTTTCTGGCAGTTACAGAAAACTACTATTATTAATGAATTTGGATGTGGCTGCAAGCCAAGAATGTGCTGTTCCATGAGTGTGATCCTGCATGTGCATTTTAGTCTTCCACTCACAGACTAAAGAGAACTCTGATGCTCAGAGATCAAAGTCAGGAGCTAGGGAGTGAGATCCACCAGCCACATGTGTGTTTTTGAATGGCAGACAGAAGAAGAATGAGGAAAAAGAGAATTTAGTTGGGTAGGCACCTATCATTTCATTTTAATGACTGCCTTATCTCATTTCCCTACATTTTCTCCACTAAGCCCTCTCTAATCCCCTCTGAGGGCAGAACACCTGTGCAAAACAAAGCTAAGGCAAGGAGCATGATCCACTGCTCCATTCCCTTTGGGCAGTGTGTGGCTATAGAATGGAAAACAGATCTCCCTGTAGTGTTATCCAAAGTTATCATCATTTACAGCTGAAGTACTGAGTTTAGCCTTTAGCAACTGCCTTAGAAAAGAGGCCACAGCTCAGCTACACACATGACACCAAGATAACAGGAAATAACTACCATCTCACAAAAGCACATCACCTAATAAAGAAGAGGGAGCCAGATGTATTTTTTTACAAATTGGCATGCACTTGTGAGTGATATGTTTTGAGTTTAAAATTCTCTCATGGGGTAACTGATGCTGAGTGCCTCTGGCAAGTAGTCTATTCCAGAGTTGTTTTGGAGCTAACCTTGCCCTCCCGGTTCACAAATGTTGCTGTGTATTTGGCTACAAATTGGGGAATATCAGAACTGGGGACATAATAGTCCAGAACAGGCAAAAGTTGTCAGCCCTGTGGATGTCTTCCTCATTGAATAAAGTTACAGCAGCCACAGTGCCTGAGATGTACCACTAGCATTATGCATTTAGTGAGTGATAGAGAGGATTTTCTAGACTGAAAAATGAGCACCTATTACAGATGAGATGCTCAATACCATCCAGCTATTAGCAGTCATTACCAAGCATACTTGATACTGTTCTCTATCAGATTGTTAAACTACTCTTTACTAGGATTGTCTGACAAAAACTGAGAGCCTTGTATTCCCTCCAGATACAGGGAAAGACACCAGAATTTAACATAAATTTTCCTCCAGGACCTACCAAGATCTACACCTTCTTCTTACACCTATCAAGGTATGGTAAAGGTATGATTATTAGGATTGCACCCAGCTATGCTGTTCTTAGTCTTTACCTAACAGCCACAACAGCCAAGCTTTGGAGCTTCCTGATAAGTGCCAGATGCCTTAGATCTGTGCTCATTCATTGCCTTTGAATGACTCAAGCACAGGGAAAAGCCTTGCAGGCAGTGGTGTGATGGTCTCAGATTTACCTCTTCTGCATAATCCACTGTCAAACCTGTTTTTCCTTCCCCGGTGAAGCAGGTGTTGCTTCTCAGGCTTTCTAGAACTCCTCCTCTGTGCTTGGGCACACCTCCTGCCTGTGAAAGGCAATTTAGACCCAACAGAACCATGAGCTGCTCAGGATCAGCAGAATAGGGTCCCTAAGTCTGACCAGAGCTGTCCTCCCTCTCCTCCCTCCCTGCTCTGGAGAGGGTTGAATTGGGAACTCGACTGTTTCTGCAACTGGAAGATTAGGGCCTTCTAAATCTGACTGAAGGGCAAGTGGCTGCAACTCAGAGCTGTCACTTTGAGAGTGGTGGTCTTTCCAAGTCAACATTTTTACCTCTCTGGACTGGACAACAGATTGTGGCTCTTTGGTTTCTATTTTTGGTCATCTCATCTAGGGTGAATTGTAAGCAGGCTGGCTCTGCTTGTTGCCTGCCAGCACAAGCCAGCCAATCTAGCACAAAATCTCATTATCAGTCTTTTATTTTCAACTCACTTAAACTCTAGTACTGTTTGGGTCTGCCAAAACTGCTGTTCTGCCTCTAGAGGGGAATAGTCTTTTCTGCCTGGAGAGTACTTTTATCCCCATTCTGCCTTTTTTTTTTTTTTTGTGCATGTATGTGCACATATAAGGGAGGGGCTGGAGGAAGGAGCAGCTCCCCTAAGAGACAAACAGCCATTTCTCTCCCTAAGCTGGAAACCTATTTAAATCTGCTTGATGGGAATCAGCTGAAGGGCTGATTCCCAACACATGCACAAGGTAGGGTAAGCAGCTCTGCCGAGTTTTTAAAGAGCCCATACAGCCTGTTACACAGAGTTTGGCATTTCTGATGCGAGACCCAGCTTCCAGCTGTTTGTGCCAGGCTGCACTGATTCAGACTGGAAAAGCCGATACCAGTTGTCTGCATCACGTGGGTATTTCTCTTGCCTGGAGAAAATACCAACCAAAGGGTTTAGTAATCTCAGAAATTAAATGTAGGAAGGGTATGTTGGTTTTCGATAGGCAAAAAAGCAAACTTTTTATGGAGAGAGTTTGCTTTGAAATTGAGCAAAGGAGGCCTTTATCAGGTGCTTTTCCCTGCACCAAAGAAAATATACTGTCATTTGCCCCAATTTTAGGATATTTTAAATCCCAGTTTATGGAGACACTTTGTACTGCTTAAGGGTTAAGATTGTCCCAGAGCAAACTTATGCCTCTCACAGTTACAGCCCTGTTTGTGCATCATTCCCACAGTTCAAATAAGGCTCTCCAGCCCCTGTCAGCTCCCAGCCTGGGCATGCACTCTCCGCACAAAGCCACCACACATGGCGCAGCCCACGATCACACCATGGAGACAGAATTTCCCAATAATGGTTGCTTCCAGCTGCCACATGCTGAGCCAGAGCCAGCAACGAGTGGAGAGCAGGGACACTTTTCCTGCACTTCCAGTGACCTCTCTGCTGGCATCTCGGCAATGGGAAGGAAGAAGCTGTCTGGTTCAGAAGCTTCAGACGAAGCAAGAGCCAGACCTGAGGCCTTCCTGTGGAAACCAGCAGGCTGTACTCAAAGTAAGAGCATGTGGGGTGAAAGCTGGGACTTGCAGAGAAGGTAGGTACTCAGGATTGGTGGGCAGGAATACTGTTTTGAAGCTACCAAAGGAAATGACAATTGACAGAGAGTGAAGATCCAGAAGAAGGGTTTTAGGGTTGTAGGTTAAAGAGGTGGGAGAGGTAAATGTAGGATAGGGGAAACAAACTGCCCAAGAAACTGAGGCAGGAGGAAAGGAAGCTGATAGAGAAGTTGGGATGGCAAGGGGAGGCATTCTGAGAATACAGGAAAGAGGCTGGCCTAGAAACCAGTGGATGTGCGTGGTGCTGGCAAGTGGACAGAGTGAGCAGTCCCAGATGGGAGAAAGCCAGGATAAAGGGTCAGGGGCGAGTTCAGACTACCTGGGCAAGGAGATGTGGAGACTTGGCTTGGCTTGGAGTTTGAATACAAGGGGCTCTTTTTAATGAGAGTTGGCAAACAAAACAAATAAGGCAACAGTTGCAACAAAACAAAAAATAGTCAAATTATCATCTTATTGTCAAAGACCTGTACGTGTACAGTGTACACTCTGAGAAGACAGGAGGGAGCCCAGGACATGAGCAGCTGCCTTGCCTGAACACAGGATCCCCCACTGCCCTACTCACCTGCCGGACTGGCCACTGCAGCCCCTCGCAGCCCTGTCAGGCTGCACAGGGGACCACACTGTGCCCACTCGACCAGCTCTAGCGTGGATGTGGGAGCCCACAGTGGGAGGGTTTGCTGACTGTGAGAGTTCCTGGAGGTGACGTTGTGGGCATGGCAAGTCAGTGAAGTCATCTGCTATGTCTGCATCTTTTCAAGGGTGGATCCTCTAGATCTTTTAATGCGATTTTTACTTGGTCTCCACTTGCCACAACTTGGTGGTCAGGCTGTTGGCTGCATTCTGATGCCAGATATTAGGAGGAGAGGTTTTGGCTCTCTGGGGTAACAATATGGCTTTTAGTGATTTTAATCTACCAATAATATTAATCATGGCAAGATAAAAATGGTGAAACCTGCTGCAGGTGAAATGTATCACAGGCCACAGTACTCATCAAATGAGTAGCAGATAATGATTATTATACTTAAAGCTGGTTTGTTGAGTAGACCTTTGCACTTATTTTGGAAATAGTTCCTGATAATTCTCCTCTGACCAAGGCACATGGCCATGACTGTGAGTGCCCAAGTTAGGCTGATCCTCTTACTCGGGATTGTGTTTAACAAAAACTCCAGCTGTCTCCGGGTCTTCTGTGTGCAGAAGGTTGTTAAGCCACGCAGCCTTTGGCATGCCTGATGCTGGTCTTCATTTTTCCCTGCAGCAGCACGTCACCATTTGAGTTGAGCCAGTCCAGTGTCACTTAAGATCAACCAGGTTCCAGCAGCATTTGAGAGTCTCTTATATGTGGTGTTTTGTAGATGATGAACAAGTACATTTAGTAAGTGCTAGGACAGATGGCTGTGGGAATCACTCCCCTGAAGCTCCAAGGGTGGGTTTGTGGCCCACAGCCCAGAGAAAATGTTTACCAGAAAGTAACACCTGAGTTGATACTCTTTGAGGAAGGATGAGTGGAGACTTCATCTGTGGACGGATCTAGCCCTGGTCAGATGGTACCAGGGGTTACTCTGAGCTAACTCAGCTACATTTCTCTCCTTCTCCCGACAGTCCTTTTTAACATAGCGATTGTGATGGTGTTGCTGTTTTGTTCCTACAGGAGATGTGACAAAATGTCACTCATGAGGCCGTACCAGGGCGTGGTGGGGATGGTGCCTGTCCGGCCAGGAGAGCTGGCTCCCGGTATTGGTGGCTGTAGCTTGGGAGACGGCTGGGCAGTGCTGCTGAGATGGCACCTTTGTCCTTCAGTAGCCTTTTGCCATGTCATGGGCAGCCAGTCCTGTGGCAATAGATGGGTGTGGAGATGGACAGACGGGTAATGCTTCTTTTCCAGTTTCTGTAGCAATTACAGCATTACATTGTGAAATCTGCATATTAAGCTAAGCTAAAAATAGTCCCTAATTTCAGCTTGTGATTTGTATGATCTTTTTCCTGCTAGTACCTAATGCTGTGTATCACTTTGTATGTTCAAAGCACAGTTTCTGCTTCCTCAGCTACAGTTATCTTCAACATGTCTGCAAATCAAATCCTAGGTTATCAAGTCAGCACTCAAAACAAGGGATATGAAATTAAGGACTAACACAATAAGAATTCCTCTTCTGGAACCCTCTAGCAGGAGCAGAGCAGACTCCAGTCCTCCAGTGACAGAGTTCTGCTATCTTGATTGTAAAGCAATTCTATTTCTTCATGCAGTTGCCTGTGTCATTCACTATTTACTTTCCATTTTCAGCAACAATGGGAACAAAGGTCTGGCAGACAACAGATACTTTTGGTTCAGAAATTATTCATAGCCACACCAGGCCCAAAAACCAAATATGCAGTGTTGTAAGAAAAAAAAAAAAAAACTGTGTTAGAAGTTAGAATTACAAAATTACAAATTTGTCAAGTTTTAGTGATTGATTTTGCAATATTAAAATTGTTGAAATGTATTTTTTTTCCTGAATACAGGTTCGTTTTTGTGCTCTACCTATTTGTCAGCTCATGTTCTTTCTCGTCACAGGGGGCGTTGAGAAAAAATTACAGGAGATTGGAAAACCAGGAAAGTTAATTTGGACTAGTCCATGTAGGCAGCTGCAACATGCTGGCATTACCACTTCACTTCCATTTGGAACAGGAAAGACCAAGGACATTTTTGCAAACAAACTGCTGGAAGCAGTCACGTTGGGATAAGCATAGGACCACACATACACTGTTTTATAAGAAACATTACAGTCCCTCTATATAAGGATTCTATGCCAGAAAATACTATTTGGTTTCATAAAAAAGGATAGAAAAGTAGACAAAATAAGTGATTAGACTTTTCTTCAAGTTGATGATTCACACGTCATTCTGGATATCCCAATCTGATCTTGCAGCAAGTAATGTGGTGGTTTCTACCTGGACAGGCCAGGGAGGTGGAACTATGTGGTTCCAGGTTGTTAATGCTGTACACGTGACAGCACTTGATGTGCAGTCAGTGTCGCTGTGTGCAGGTGGCCTTTGGTTCTTTCTGTGTAAGGTGCTGCCTTGAGGAGCTTCAGCGTTTTGTACTGATCAAGTGGGAACTCAGAAACACCTTTCTCTCTGGAACACTTGCGAGACACAGCATCAGAACTGAAGTGTTACTAAGTACACAAATAAAATGCAGAAATATTGAGGGAAAACTTGTGGACC
This sequence comes from Sclerurus mexicanus, assembly GCA_013396755.1. Lineage (NCBI taxonomy): Eukaryota > Metazoa > Chordata > Aves > Passeriformes > Furnariidae > Sclerurus > Sclerurus mexicanus. The sequence continues at coordinate 520,593 of VWZF01006202.1, read as the reverse complement.
AAGTGTGCTGCTTACTAAACCTGTTTGTCTTTCTTGACACCAGCGAAGGCTGATGAAAAGGACTCTTCTATAAAAACAAAGACAGCCTGTGTGTGCTATGTAATGTTTTTATCCTTTCAGAATCACGTTGGCAATGTTTCTTTAATGTGCAATGCTGTGAACTTAAAAGAAATCTCATTATCAGCCTTCCTAGCCTTAAGCACTTCATCAAGGATTCCATAACTGCTGGCTTGCAGATGCTGCAGTTAAGGTGCTGGGTGGTGGGGTTTTGTTTGTGTTCCCTTAGGCCTTTTGCTTGTTTTTGTATGCGGCTATAAATATCTTACTCCTGAGAAGAGACATGAAAGCACTCATATAGACATTAATTAGACACCATATTATTTTTTTCAAGTTCTGGAGTCACAAAGCGTAACTTTTAATTACCCATTTTTGTTTGGGGAGTAGTAGTTTCTTCTTCAGGCATATTTCAAGATGATCAGAAACATGTATAATTTCTTCTCCAGAATTCTTGATTCCCCTTGGCCAACTTTTAATAAATAAGGAAACATTTATGCCTGAATCAAAGAGTTATGCACCCCTGAGTAAAAGTTCCAGTTCCTCTGTTGTGGGTCTCAGCCCTGTGCATCTATCATGTATTGTTCACAGAGATCCTCAAGATAGAGATCAAAAACTTGAGTATAGTTCATTTCAGTTCATTTCTTAACATCTAAATTAAAGACAGAAAACATAATTCCAATGTAGTCATATCCAACCGGCTTGGTAAGTAAAATTTTTTATCCCTTCCTCTGCCCCAAAAGAGTTGGTACAATAAAACCATATCACTTAATTTAAACCACCTCCAGATAATATTATATGTTCATGTTGTATGTTAAGGCATTAAGGAGAAGACTCCTTTTTCAAACAGTTTTGCAAAATCCAAGCATGTGACTTTAGACTGACTGTTGGTGTGGTATTTTGGGGAGGTGGCTTTCATTGTACCAGAAGTTAGTAATGATCCCCTGGTGTCAGAAGCAGCTCCCAATTGCTGACATACAGGGCTTTCAGACAGAGGGTCCATTGCAGCCGTGATTACTGGTTGCATTACTTCAGACTTCGAAACCACCTCTTGCAGTTCCATTGCCATCAGCCTGCAGGAAGCGAGTGCGGAGCGCAGGGCTATGTGCGACGGCTGCGCTGCACAGCTGCAGAACCTCCGCTGTGCTGAACGTGTTCAAATAGCTGTGCGGAGGAGGAGGATTTTGCAGAGACATCTGAAGGTATCTTAATGACTTTCAGCCTTTGATGTGCTTGGGTTAACCCAATTTGGATTCTCAGTACATAAAAAAAATATTAGAAGATTTTCCAATGTCTAGTTTCTTTCCTCTTCCCTTTTTTTCTGTTTTTTCCCCCCCTTTTTGCTTAGTTTCTAAAGAGTCAAGGCTTAGATGTCTGTGTCTCCCCAATAATTATTGGATTTGTTAAGTTTCAATCAGAGTTGGCAAAGGTCTCAAAGATACTTGAAGTTACTTGGAGGTCGGTTCAATTTTGTGAAAGAGGCAGCTGATAGAAGAAACCAAAATTGGTGACCCCACACTAAAAAGCTACAAGAGCTCGGCTCTTGTGAGATCAGGGAATCTGTTCAGGGGAGCAATGTCTGTCAGTACCCAAACCATCATAAAAGCTTCCATCAGAATTCTGTATGAATAGCAAATGGGGGAATCACAGTGCAGATCCCTGGTGTAGAGAGTGTTGTACCATCATTGCCATTTCTTTGTCCCATGTGAAACCAGGAATGAACCATTAAATATGATGTGTGCCCTCCTTTCTTTTCTGTTTTGTGCCGTCCCAGTGTCGCCCAAACTACATCCATGAAATTTCATTCCTGCCTCCCAACTAACATACCAGAAGTTGATGGAATCAGATTTGAATTTTGTGTGTTTGCCATCCAAACCAGCATTTCCAGTACCCCCTCCCTGCTCTGCCAAACACATACTGTAAAAAAGCTGTCCTGTGGTCATATGCTCTTTGCTATTTTAATTTGATTACAGATGTTCTGCACTCCCCTAAGGCTGGCTGTATCGCTTTCACACTTGCCTTTCATTTGCTTTTTCAGCCTCTATGCTTATCAGGAAGACATTTGTCTGAATTAGCGGCACACCCATCCTATGACTGTAAATTGGCATTCTCACTGATTTAATTCTTAGTTTAAATTAAAAGCACTCTATTTCTCAAATATTCTACACCTGCTTTTCTAAGCTTTACATCTTTATAGAAATGTAACTCCAGACAATGATGCATGGCTTTTGGGGTCCTTAGCACATAATGATCTGGATGTCATAAAACCAGAGAGTACTTATAGCAATATTTTGCTGTTAGAAATCACTACTATTAACAACTCCAGGTTACCAAAGAATATGGATTAATCTGAAGAAAGATGTGCATCTTGGCAGGTGAACACCATACAAATTTCTCGTTTTTAAGCTGCTTTAGTGATCAGAGAATAAACCTGGGCTCAGAGACAGAACTGGTAGTCACTCAGTGTGCACTCTGCTTTTCCTCAGTTTCTAATTTTGCAGATGATGTGAGAGCAGATCTAGAATGCTGGACAGGTATTGACTAATACATGGATGATTGTGGAAGTGCTGGCTCTGCTTGTCACATATGTCTGTCTTTGGGAAAGGCCCATATTTAAAGCCATATAAAGGCATCTCAGTAAGTACTTGAATTTTCAAGGCATTGAGCAACAGTATCTTCTACCTGTGAATAAAGAGCAAGAACACCACTGACCAAGTGGCTGTTTTCAGGTGCAGAGTCATATTTTTATGGAAGGGCCAATCATCCATTTCCCAATTCTTCTCTTTTTTTTTTTTTGCTTTTTCTATATGGCTATACCTTGAAAATCCAACCCTTCCATGACTGAAAATAAGCTTAAGCTGTGCTTTTCACCACTTTTAAAACTGTGCAATTCTGAATGCTCTGTCACTGACCACCTACATTTTCCCCATCAGCAAATAAAATTGCCTCTATCTTACCTTGTGGTACACATGTTGGTCACTGACTGTGGGGACAGTGGCTGTGGACCTTCTGATCCCTTTCTCCCATCCTTGCCTTGCACCAGCTGTGCTGTATCACCATCCTTGGCTTCTCACCTCAACCTTCTTTCTTTGTCCAATGGTCTCTGTCCAGACACCTCTCCCTCTCCAGCCTGTTCCTTAGGTGATTATTTCTTCTGGGTTTCTCCAAACCAGCAGCAGGGTCCAAAGGAGTAGAGGAGAAACTAGCTGAATTAAAACACCTCGGTCAGCCCCAGATCAGCCCAGAATCACTGAAGGCAGGATCTTTCAAACACCAAGTTGTGATGCTCTATCAAGACCAAACTGATCTTGCTCAAGCCAGGCTGAGGTGGATTTCCAGAGTGGTCCTCCTGCCAAATTTCATGCTTTTCCTCCAATGTATGGAGCCTTTGGGACTGTCTAAAGATGAGGTTGCCATTCTTTTCAACGTAAGGGAAACAGCACATTTTTTATTGTACTTGTTGAAGGGCAAAACCATTTTGGCTGAGATTTTTATACACAGTCTGAGACAATACTTGATACAACACACATGCATAACACGTATCCAGCCTTAGGCAGACACCTGCCATGGAAAATGTGAGTCCTGGTGGCTCAAGACTGACAATGGCATCAGCAATGGAAAATGTGGCCTAATAGCAGGAATTATCAGGCAGCATTTAACAGGTGGGTTTTCCCAATGCCACCCTAAATTATCCCCCCACTGAAAAGCTTTTAAAAGATTCAGTGAACTTATTTGTCGGTTGCAGTAATGTTCCTCTTTAAAACCTTTGGCGTGCACTTGTTCATATAAAATAACGATTTGCGGAAATACAGGAAGTTAAAATCCCACCCATCCTTTTCTCTCCTGGTTTATTTATTTTCCATGTGAGATTAATGAGTTTCCTGCAACAGGGCTAGATCCGCTCACACATTGTGAAGATAAGTTAATATTTATTTCCTTTTCCAAAGGCGAGCAGACACCTTTGTGTTCCCTGTTTTTAAAAGCGGAGATCAGTGTACAGTAAGTCAAATAACACTAAAATCAACCATAGTAAATTATAAAATGCTAGCTTTATCTTGCTGACTGCTGTTAATCAGGCCAGTAAATCAGGGTGAGTTGTACTTCTGGATGGTAGCTTAATTTAACTGGCTTAATTTATTTTACCAGTGGATACTTGGGAAAGAACACATCTGCTTATTTAAGGGATTTTCTTTCGTTTAGTGCCTGTGTGGTGTCATGCTCCACTGCTGTGTGCAGTGAAGCTCACAGAGGCCCGTTTCCTACGGATTTCTCTCCCATGTCCTGCTTACCCTCCCAGTTCCTTCCTGCATCCCGGTGCCATCACTCCTTCCTGCGGCATCCCCGGTCTGGCAGGGCGAGGAGCTGGTGCAGCTGTGCTGGCTGGAGCCCCTCTCCAGTGGGTGCCATTCCCTTTGCCCTCCTGGCGGGGAGGGCCGGACGTTCATCTCTACCAGACGCAGCTGCCAGGTTTCACTTTTGGACTTGCTCTGTCACACGCCAGTGTGACAAATGGGGGGTGGCAGGAGGAAGGCCAGGGAGGAGATGTGACAGGCAGATGGTGTGAACACAGGCTCTCCATTTCCTAGGGAAAGCAGGTTGAAAGGAGCTCCTTATTGCCAGGGTATTATGTAAAAAGGATGAGAAATGCTGTGTGTGACTTGGTTCAAGAGGCAAAGGATATTTATACTGTTTATTTAATTTCTTCTTCTAGGGTCAGCCTCAGTGCAGCACTTACAACTTCTTCCCCCCTCTCTCTGGTTAAGTCCCCCTTAATAACCCAGAGGAAAAGAATAACTATTTTTTCACATATGACTTTAAATTTTCTGTTTGAAAAGGTAAGCTGGACAAGTATTATGAAAAAATCACAGCCGTCTCAGGCCCCTGAGTTTCTAACTCCCTGCTGCTGGAAGTGTGAATCGGGGCAGTGCAGCAGCAGTCGGTGGAGCTGTGCCAGGGTAAACGAAGGGAACTATTCCAACCATGTGTGCAAACTCCACCAGAGATTTACTCACCTCCTGAAACCAAAGAGCTGAAAGTTCATTCCCATTTCACTTATCTGCCAAGGCTGAAGTTCAGTAATTCATACTTTTACAATAATAAATAATGAAACAGCTATACCAGAGCAGGGAAAGCTTTGATTAAGCATTTCATAGCAAGTATAAGAAAAACATTGAATCTTGGGCTCAGGAGCTGGCAGCTACGAAAAGCAGGAATGCCTTGGTTCAAACATGTCTGTACTTTAAAAAAAAAGAGAAAAAGAAAAAAAAAAGAAACCTGGGGACTTTCTTTCCTATGCCTTTACAGGCAGTACAATAAGCCTGGCATTTCAATAAGGGAGCTGTCATAGATACAGCTTTCATTGTCTGTGCTTCTACTGGCACAAATAAAGAATAAAAGAGCATCTGACACAGCACCAGAGCAATGTGTCCCTTATCTGACACTCTAGTCTCAGCTAGAATGAATTTTTTAAGACACAAACTAACTGCAATTGAGAATTTCAGAGCAAATAACAGGCAGACAGTGTTACTACTGCATTACCTGCAAACCTTGTACTTCAGAAGCCTGTGTTTGAAAAGCAGGCCTGATGTTCTGAGCAGTATGGGTACTGAATATTGCATTATATACCCTCACAGAGAGCACCCTGCATGTTCAAAGGTCTCCCTGGATTTCAGCCCTTCCACTCCATTAGAGGCAGTGGGAATTCTGGAGCTCACACTTTGCACCCCTCTGAAAAGGGGCCTCCTCCCTCCGAAACAACAGCCAGGAAGAAATCAGAACAGGACAACTCATTTCCCACTTGCTGTTTTTAAAAGAAAATAAAGCATAGATGATTGCAGAAGTTCAAAGCAAGAATTGTAAAGTCTTTCAGAATTGCCCCAAGGCTCCCAGGAAGGATAAGGTCTGACAGGGCTCATAGTTTTATGAAGTCAGGCAGAGACTAAAAAAGATGAAAGTCTGTCATGTCCTCCTTTTCTCTTTCCCTTACTCATCAGTAGCACATGAATGAGAACTAATGAAGTGGCTCAAGAATGCTGCTGCCACGAAGTTACAGGTTGGGAGAGGATTTGTCATTGAAAAATAAGTCTTTTTTTGCAAGAAATACGCCATCCGAGTTGTGAAGATACAACAGCGCTGCATGAAGGAGGTTCTAAGTATTTTCCCCATAACAAGCCATTTAGATTTCTCATCCACTATCGCAGTCTTTTTAGAGATAAGTTCTCAGGCATTTTATTTTTCAGATTTAAGAGTTGCAAATGAAGATCAATGTGACCAAGAAAATCTATTTGCTCATTTTTCATCTGGCCTCTAAAACCTTTTGGTTTTAGTAACCTGAAAATTTTGATTTAACAGTTCTTGAAATGGAGCTGCAATGGGCTCCAAGGACTTGATGTGCTGCAGCACTGCAACTGCAGAGCCCACCGGGAACAAGAGGGGGGCACAGCTTGTGAAACATGAACTCTTAGATCAGGGGGTTGTCAACTCTGGTCACCAGAGACCTTATTTATTCTCACAGGACTAGTTCTCATACCTCTTTTGACTTGAGATTACATTGCCATCTAAGTGACTAACATACCTCTTTTCCTATGAGATTACACTCCCAGGTAAGTGCCTAATTCAGTGACTACTGACTGGGTCCATTACATTTCCTCTCCTCCTAGCCTTGTCACTCTTGGGCTTGCATTGACCTAGTTTCAAAAAGAGAGATGGACTTTGTTCCCTTCCCGCCTAATTTTGTGCCTACTGACGTACCTTCACTGGAACCGCCGATTTAATTTTTTTCAGTTGAGAAGGAAATTGAAATGGTGGCTTATTTGAGAGCAAGAGCCCCAGTCTCTAGGCTGTTACTCAAACCTGTGTGTTTTGAAGTGAAAGATGCCACAGCTGCTGCTATCTCAGGTGGGAAGAAGGCATGGAGCTGCTCAGTTTGGCAAGGTGGCTGCATCTCTGGACAAGTGTGGTAATAGAAGTTTGGATACAAATGATGTTCAGGTGTCCATAAACTCAGGCTCATAAACAGGCTTTTTGTGATTGGTCTCTTGGGCTGAGGCAGCAGAATTTCTCACAGGGTTTGCTTCAGGCATGTAGAACTTTTTCCTGGACCTCTCTCACTGAGGTTGTCCTTCCTCCCTAGTAGTGAGCTGAGAGTCCTCTCTGCCACCAGAAACAGAACTGGGTAGTTCTGGCCTCAGCTCTAACAACTTTCCTCTGCTGTCCTCTGCTGCATGACAAAGCTCAAGGCTGGATGCCTGGTCTGGTGTAACCAGATGTAACCTGATTAAAGTGCTGCTGGTAGCAGCTCTTTTCACATTTCCCACCACCAGATTTGAAGATTTCTCAGAAAGAGATGTAAACATTCGTTCTCCCTGGAACAGTCTCTAGGAAGGAGGAGACAGGCTTTTTATCCCTGAAAGGACAAACCTGAAAGTACCTTAACATTCCCTGGCTCCTCTAAATGCTGGAGGCTGGGCTCTCAGGCCTTCGTGTCCTTGATCTTTACAGAAGAGCAAGAAAGGGAATTTTCAAATGAGAATTTGTGAAGTTTCTTATTCTTTCTAGATCTGTGGCAATGTATATCAAGCATCATGCAAGGAAGGCTTTATCTCATGGTCAGTAGACAAAAGTATTCTTAAGGGTATATGATGAGACTGCTGCTGTGTGGGGACTAGCAGGTTTGCAGCTGTTAAACGCTGGCAAGAAAGAGCAAAGGAAGGACTTTGGTTGTGAAATATGAAATTCATTTGGCATTCCCTGTGTCCTCAGATTCCCCTAGATATGTTCTATACTTACTGTCACAGATTCATACTACAAGAACAAAAAAAGAAAAAAAATAAATTTAAGGTGGAAATTATGGAAGTGGAAAGAACATTATTATTGCATAGAAGTGAGCAGGAAAAGAGAAAAAAGACCCTCTTCCTTTCAATTGGTGTTTCTTTAGAGATGCTGCAGTGGATGTAAAACACTTTTAACACAAATTCAGTAATTTCTGATATCCCTTGAAAGTCCTTTCCAATAGCTTCAAACTTAAGAAGTAAATTAAAGACTTGTACTTGTCATGAACTGACATTTGTCATGAGCAGGCTGGAGCTCCATCACTGTTCCAGTGTGGCTACGCACTAAGCTGCAAAAGTTTTCTTAATCAGCCCTGGAAGGTCACTGAAGCCAATTTTAGATGAGCATTCAGCCCCTTATCCCCCCAGCTTCCCTGGCAAGACTCAGGACATGACACCATACCTGCCACTGGCAGACACATCCTCCTCTTTCTGTCCATCTGTCAGTTCCCTAGTGGTCACACTCATCTCAAAACGTTACTCATCAGAAGTTGGCCACATCCTCAAAACATCAAACTTCTCACTTGTAAAAAAGGAAATGAAATACTGGTGAAATTTACCTTTACTTTTTGAAAGAAAATAAAGGCTTACACAAAGCAGGAGCTAGCTGGGACTTAACTAACACGAGGGCCTTTTCCACGTTCCTGTACTGCCACACATTTTGCTCCTGGTGCAATGTACAGTTGCAGGTTCTACACATCACTGAACACAATGTGCTGGGCAGCTTTTGCCAGCAGGGAGTCTGATTCACATGCTTAGAAACAGAAAGAAATATTTCCCTTTCCTAACTACCATAATAGATTTTCCTGATTTAGGGAACAAAGAGCAAATAAGCTCTGCAAATGTTACAAGCAAATACTGACTGCTTTCTCTTTGAATTCCTATTGTCATTTTGCCCAAGTGCTGCTTTCCTTCTCTCATGAATGGTTCTGGTGTCAAACACACACCTTAACCACGAGGTAACTATCAGCCAGGAAACCACCCATCTCCAGGCTCACATCTGTACCAGCAGTGCTTCAGTTTATTCTGCAGCGGGACACAATGAAATCTGATGCCACAAGAGAGGAGGCCTTGTGACATGGGATGTCTTTGGTCCCGTGGAAGGGAATCCTTGTGCTACAACAGTGTGAGCTACCTGGGGTTCGAAGCGTGCACAGCCCCTTCCTGCTCTGTTCCGTGGTACACCATGTGCTGCTGATCAACACATCAGAAGATCTATCCAGTTTTGCAAGAGATACAACAGAGGTAGAAGATTGTGGCTTAGCTGCAAATACTTGTAAAGGGGGTATTTCACAAGCATGGGATACAACTGGACAGGTCTGTGACAACAGGATGAGGACATACCACTGCTTGCCAGTTGCTTTGGGAAGAAAGTTTGTGTCTGTATGTATTACTGTGGGTAACATGAAATGTGAAGGAAGAGCTCTCTGGCAAGTGAACAGTGTTTTGCAATTTACATCTCCACCAAGGACAGCAGTTTTGCATGAGCATCAATCATTCCAAACAAGCCATTAGAAGGGGGGCTTGGAAGCCCCCCTTTCCCCTAAAGCTGTGCTGCCTGTAGGAAGAAAGCCTGAACCTGCACGAAGGCTGCTGGGCAAACCCTGGGGAAGCCTTGAGAGCAGCCAGGGGGAAGTGGCTGAACTCACCATCTCAGCAGCCAGAGGCTGTGCCGGGGATGGATGCAGCAAGTCTGGCATATTCTGGGCATGTTGGGACTTCCATATGAGTCCAGACTGACTGGCCTGTGCAGTGGCCCTCTGCCCATGAGTTCCTCTTCTCTAGTGTGATCCCACAGTGGTGCTTGTAGCCAAATTTACACTGTAGGCTCTGCTAATAAAATATTTCTGAACTGCTCAGTATTGTGTTTACCTTCTGATGATCTGCCCGTTCTTGACGACTGGAAGCCGTAGGTTGTGTTCCTGCAGTCATTCTCACACCAGGGGAGGAAGGGGGAGGTGCTGCTGGTTTGTGGGACCAGCTCTGCTGATAACTTGTCTCTTCTATCGAGGCAGATTACTACATTGCATCCCATGACTTGTTGTTGATATGGATTTGAGGGATGTCATGCTGCTCCTTGAGGAAGCCAGACAACATGCTTCTGAAGATGACTCTGTCACCCGAGGTGTTCTCTTTATTTGTTCAGTGAAGAAATAATAAAAAAAAAAAAAGGCAAAATATAACAGGTAGAAAAGTCTCAAATAAAAAAAATTAAAATGGTGGACCTGTCAAAAAAGACCATCCTTTGAGCAATACACACAAGATATTGCAGTCAGGCTGTCTGCAGGTTTAAAACCTGATTTGAATCCTGCTTTTTCATTGTCACCAGTCAGCTGGAGGAATGAATTGGCTCATAACCAGATTGTGAAAGGATTTTAGGTGCCTGCACATGCAGGTAGGCATCCATCAGGACTTTAAAAGTTCCTGTACAGTAGAGACCAATTTCTCTGAGCTGCTGAGCACCTTTAGGATTATGGCCAAGAGTGATCCTAAAGCCATATGCAGTACTACAGGAACTGAGTTGTAAAAGGTTAACATTTAAAATGTGGTTTCTCTGATCCCAGAAACAGCAAGGAAAGTGTCAAACCAGGAAGGCCAGAGGAATCCCAGACAGCAAAGGAATCTGCAGGGAGCAGAGGGAAGCGCTGCTGCTCTGCCAAGCAGGAGCAGTCTGCTACTCTGCCCTCATATTTGCCTCAAAGTCACCATTTGCTTATTATAAACATCGTTAAATCAAATGTTTAATTCCGGAGAGAAGAACTCGGTCTACTCTCAGCGAGAATTTGTCACTTGAGAGATTTCTGAATTCCTGAATTCCTCCCTGGATGCATTTGCAGGGTTTGCCAGTCAATCAATGACAGCTCTGCCACAAGAATGTTCCTCTCACTCCTTAACAGGGGCTCGGTAATTGGCAAGTTACATCTTTAAGGCATCTTGCTTGTGCTTTAACATGAAAAGTGAAAGAGTAGCCATTTATTTCAGTGTTTGCTTTGAACGACTTAAGCACCGCAATTAAGGGCATACAAATGGCATGTGGTATTTAATCGCTGCAAAGTGTGACTCCTTCCCCTTTTTGCCGGCGGGGCTGTGGGTAGCCGTGTGTGCGGAATGGCTCCTGGGCGGTGCGGGTCCATCCACGGGCTCTAGAGGGAAGCAAAGGCGAGCTGGCGTCCCGCAGCTCGGTCCCCGGGATGTGATGGAGGGAGGGATGCAGGCTCGGCTGCTTCCACCGCCCCCGCTGTTTCAGGGACGCGGCAATGCTGCCCTGCCGGGGGTGTCCCGAGCCAAGCGTCTTGCAACACGGCCAAAATTCCGAAAATGTTAAAAGACACTGACACAACCCCCGGCGGAGGCTGCTCTGAAACGCGTCCCGCTCCTCTTCCCGCAGCCAGGGCCGCCCCCTCCCGGCGGTGCCGGGCGGCTCCGGGAGGGATTTTCCGCCTGCCCCGGGTGTTGGGAAGGCTGAGAGCTCCCCGTCGGGCACAGGATCGCCCTGGCTGCCCTTCCAGACCCGCTGGGGTTTCAAATGCAATGCCCGAGGCGGCAGGGACACGGCGCGGGGGGCAAATGAATTGTTTCATCTCCCTGCTGATAAAGGCGGCAGATAAAGGGTAAATCAGATTTTATCTCTCCTTGGTGAAGTGGAAATTACGGGGATGAACAAACTCCCAAAACTAACAGAATAGCTAAAATCTCTACTTTTTCTAAATCAAATGTAGCCCTTTGGGAAAGTGCAAGAGATACCATCTGTGTTTCCAAAACTCTGAAGTTAATTTCGTGCAGATATATCTGTATTTACTGAAAATGGACGTATTTTGTGTGGCAGAACAAGTTGCAATGATGGGAAATAACCCGAATGACTCCCATCCAATTAACTCTAAAGGGGATTTTACCTGAAAAAAGTTCCATTTAAAAGATCACTTTTTGTTTAAATCAGCCATCAGACCTATCTGTTGGGGGTTTTGAGTTAGTTTCGTACACATATTGACAGCTGTTCACAGAACAAGCTGAGAGGGGAAACCGTGAACGAGTTGTGACATTTATGACAGATTATGTTTCTCTGATTATCAGGCAAGAAGTGTGATTTACAAAGAGCTAACACCCTGGTGAGAGGTTCCTTCAGAATGGACAACTCTACAGGCTTTCCTGAGCCTGTTCTTTTCATTGTCCATGTTAAGCATTCCCGTTCCTTGTAGTTCATGTTCAGTGTGAGGCAGAATTTAGAAAATAAGCTTTTTCATCAAAAAGTTTAACTAGAATTTAAAAAGAATTCAGAGCATAATTCTGAGATGATGAAAATGAGTATTTGCTTTAATACCACATAGCTGATGGAAAGCCAGGAGTTCCCAGGACTGTCCTTCAGCTGACAGCAGCAAACCATCTTTGTTTTAAACTATGTCTGAAACTGAGCCATGAAATACAGCTGGAAATGTGGATCCAGATTTCCCCAAAGTTCAGTGTGCAGTTTGGGTCCGTAACAAAGATAAGTTTGGCAGTAGATTTTAGTCTAAGTTTTTTGAAACATAGGAGGTCCCCAGATGTTACCCTGTGAAATTCAAAAAGGGAGGCAGCACACGGGAGGCTGAGGCACCATGTTGCTGTGGTTTTATATTTAACTGCAAAGATTGGGTATGTCTGTTTTCTCTTGTACTGCTTGGACTTTGAACGACTTAAAGCTCATCCAGACTTCAACTGTTCCTGTGGCAGCAAAAATCACCTTGAAGAGTTCTTATTTCATTTTTTCCCCAGACAAGTGGGTTATGAGAATGCAGAAAATGTGGAGTCATTTGGGCAAGTGATGATGCAAACACAAAGAAATGAGCCCCGGAAGGCAATGTTGTGGCAGAGGGGATGACAAAGCTGGGCACTGTCACTGCTGAGATGGGTTCAATGCAGAAAAATGTTTCTGGAATGCATATTTGATTCCTCATCCCTGGCTCATTGTTTGGGAGCTTAGATCAATACTGCTGCAGTAAAGATTACCAATAAGCTGAAACAAAACAAAACATGCACTTGCAGGAGCATTGCCATTCAAGAGCATACATTTCCCAGTTAAAATGAAGGTCAGTCATAAATTACATCTCTGATTCCCTCAGGATTTCTCTCTCTCGCTCTGTTTTGGCAGTTTAAGGCCCCTTTGATATTTGAGTAAGGCCTTTCTCTTTGCACATCTGATCTTGATTACGGTTTATGGCAATGGTAATTCTTTACCTCCCCAAGGCAGCAATTTTGAGAAGGAAAGCAAGTACAGTATGACTGTTAGGGAGAGAGGCACACTGCACACTGTTTTAACCATTTCTCCATAGTTGTGTCTCTTCCCCGTGGATTACCCTTGCACACAGCAACACTCATACTGAGCTCTTCCCATAACAATGCCCTATGCCCATCAGAGAATGTGTCAGGAGGCACAAAAAAATCAGGTTACATAATTATCTTACAAAACAGTGACCTCTGAACAATAAAGTTGTGGTTTGGATAGGTTTTCAGGTGCTGTTTCTTGGTCAACACAGTGTAATAAGGTAGCAATAAGCACCAAAGTTTTTCTTCTGGCTCTACAGTGTAGCACCAGGTCTGAGAGATCACTCTCCCCTCGTCTGTCCCACCTTGCAAAATGAAGGGGAATGTTCTTGCTGAGTTTCTGGAATGCAAGTCTGTAAAAGGAAGGTGTATTTCCACGTAGATCAACTTTGTGCCAGTCAGAATTGCCAGACTGATAAGTCAAAAACACACTGGGGCTTTGCATGAGGGAATGGGATGGGTGAAACTGGGGCTTGCACTGCTTTTCTGTGTATGCAAAAGACAGAGGCAAATGTTCCAGCTGAGAGTGTATAAAGAGCCTCTGAGACACTCTGAAGGTGGCAAAAAAGTTGGATCCTGATGTGCTTATTCCTATGGGTGGTAAGAGGCATTTTGTTACAGGCAGTAAGATTTTTCATGTCGGTTTGCAACATACACTTAATTCTTTTCTTGCTTTCACTTCTCTGGCTTTGTTCTACCAGCAGGTCCTTGGATTCAACAAGGATTTTCACGGACATTGCAATGTGAAGGGCTATTGAAACATGGATGACTGCTCTTCAAACTCTGGCATCAATCTGCTCCCTAACAAAAAATATTCTTATAGACTTGGATGGTGATTACAAAAAGATTTAATTGCCCTTCAGGCACTACAAATGCTACCCTGTTAGCAGAGACAAGAGTTGGGTACGTTTCTTTCATAAAGGTGACCACAAATGTTGCACTGGGAAGTGCAGGCTGCTGGCAGCTTCTGCAAGTTTGGTATTTGATTCTGGTGCCTGGCAGAAACACAAGAGGCAGAACTACCGATTATATTTGTTTGTATAATACATTTTTAAAAGCTTAGATGCATTTTTAAATATATCTATATGCATTTTAAATGGGTCTTCCAGAGTGCATCAGGAAAGAACTTTGTGGGAAAACACTGTATTTTGAAGATACTTAGGAGATGTGATGAACAAAGGATACTCATAACATTTTCCCTGGAAGAAGGAAATTTCCTAACTCATACATAAGCCTTTCATAAAAGTAATGCAAAACTTCCACAGAGCAGGAGAGGAACAAAGCTGTACTAGCTCTCGCTGTTTTTTCCAGGGACACAGCAAACCTGCTTGAGGAGCATTTTATAAGCCAACATTTCTGTTTAGTTAACGCTCAGGAAGGGTCCAACATGGAATTTTTCCCTTTCCTCTATTACTACAGATAGACTTTCAATGTTAACTCGGAACATACAGCTTGTGAAGAATACACAAAGGGAGAAAGTGTTCATTGCATATACCTGTTCATTTTCCCTGATGTGAAAGGTTGAAGAGCTGGGGGCAGCACGTGAGCCAGCAGGCAGGCCCAGCACTGTGATGCAGCTGGGTGGGTGCCCAGCTTCCACAGGGGGACACTGTATTAGGAGAGCTCTCCTTCGCTGGGTCACTCTCTCATAAATCAGCCTAATTATTGCAATGAGGAGAGCTGCATCCCGCTGCTGCAAGCCCTGCTGGTTTACAGAGAGGGGGAAGTAAATAAAAAAGAACAATGTCGGTTGCTGCTGTGGGAGGGACACAGCAAGGGAGAACAATAGTCGTGACTCTCCTCCCTGCCACCACCCCTTCAGGGGGGAAGAAGGAGGATGGCTTTGTGCACGCCCCTGGACTTTTTCCAGATCAGAACTGAAATCAGATGCTGGGCTCGCAGCACCCGCTGAAGGAAAAAGCAAGTAAAACAGAGGGCAGAGGCATGTTGTTTTCCAGGCTCTGAGAGAATGTTGCTAAGGAAAGAAAAGCATGGGATACAAGGCTTTGCAGTGTCTGTCCGAGGAACCAACGCACTACAAATACTGACCTGAACTCTAACAGCAGCATCAAGTCTTTGTGTCTTTGGATTTTATTTTTCTTTTTAGAGTAAAGGTGAATTATACTTTTTGAGTTAAAACTTTACAAATTTTTTCTAAAAGATGTCTTTCAGTTCCTCTTCTTGCTTTGTATAAGTTTGGTTTTGCAATTGCAAAAATTAGAAACTTGTTTTCGTAGTGAAATCTTATTCTTCTTTACTACATAAATCTGGGAGCTGAAGCTTTAAGCAAACCATGAACTACTGGGAGATTTATTACAAAAATATGACAGCCAAAATTATGTGCAGCCCTACTCATTGTTTTCTATATTTCTGTCATGTTTCCTCTTATTGTCCCCTCTCTGTGATGACTGAAACAAATCATTCAGGTCTCGATTGCATATTACCGTACTCACAAAGCCTCCTTGCTATTGTTTGGGCCAAATTAAAAGCATTTGTCAAAAATAATTGTGGAATGGCATCAAAATTCCTTTTCATTTTGCTGAGAGTTTAATTATTTCTATGATGATAAATTATTCTTCATGTTAGATACTAAATCTGTATGTTTAAAAAAAAAATTGAAAAATTAGACAATTCTGGCAGTTCTGATGCTTCCCTCTTGGGAAAATTCCTCTGGATGTTGTCAGCTGCTTATCCTCTCATTGGTTTTACCAAAAAGGTCTTCATCCTGCCCTTTATACAGCATACTTACTTCTATCTTTAGCTTCAGTTTGATAAATTGTTTTGTTTCTAATCCCATCTTTAGTCTTCAGCTAGATGGTGTGATCATATTTTTTGTTTTTTGGTCTCTAAAGCAAACTCTGCCAATAGTACAAATCCCTTCTGGTTCAGTCATCTTCCCATTCACCTGTCCTATATTCATATGCAGGAGTTAAATATATTGTGATGTTAGGAAATCTCCTAGCCCCTCTTTCAGCCCTGATATTGCTTGTTCCTCTAGCATTCCTGATTCTGGAAAGCATCATGCCAGGCTGCTATTCCTCCTGGCAGAAGACAGGCCATGTACTGCTGGCTACACGCACTGTCTCCCAGGAGTCGGCAGCCCTCCTTCCCGTGCCACCCCATGGGGCTTCCAGCTCCTGCTGGCCTGGAGGCTCCAGAGGTCAGTCTCCAAACCAGACCTCGCTCCACAACACCTGCAGGTCGTTTTGGAGCTGGACTAGGAGCTTCCTTGACAGTTCTGACTAACACATAGTGACTGCAGAAAGCTGGGTGAAGTGGCTAAAGATGGTAAGAGAGGAATTTAAATATAACCGTGGAGAAAGCAAGTTCTGTCCTACAGCACCTACAGCCACAGGATTATGAGTGCCTTTCTTAAAGCCATCATAATTACATCTGACCCAATTGAAGTATAACATGGTGTGAAATTTTCAATATGACCAGCTTCTGGCATTGACTGTTGTCAAGCCATGAAAAATATCTAGAATTATTTATATTTGCATTTCTGAGCCTTTTTACTTGCTTTTGGTCTTTCAGCTTTTTCCTTACAAGAAACAGAAATGTAACTTCAAAGGGTGGAGGGAAGGACAAAGAAGGTGCCTTGATTTCAGGAGCCAGGCTTTTGAGAAACACACCAAGAATCGTGAATATTAAAATCCAGAGCAATAGCAAGCAGAGCACAAGACCCACCAACTTGAAGCGAGCCTTGTAGTATAAAATCCATGGGCACTTATTAATTCTTAGTATTATCTCAAAACTCATTCCAGAATTTTAAAGTTAGTTTTGTTACTACATTTGCTCCTATACAGGCCACAGTTCCAGAATCAGAAGCTTACATTTCGAAATCCAGTAACACTGCACCACTTTGCTTAGTTTTAGAGCTTTGTGTTCATGCTAATGAGATTGTTTTAACTAAAAATTACATCATAACTTCATGTTACAATCCCAGTGTAGCATCAAGTAGCTCAAGCAGCACACATGCACACACACATATTTACTTCAGTTACATTTCACACAGAGAACCAGAGAAGAGACTCCCCAATTCTCCTGACTGCCTCAAGATGAGCCTACCTGGGGTATTTTGGTATGGTGTACATTATCTTCATTTATTTCATCACCTGCTATCTCCCAGCACCCACAAGATGTCCCCTTGTCCCACAGCCCTTGCAAAACCAAGTGGCTCATTCACGTGCTGTGGCAATGACAGGCTTGAGAAATGGAGGCTGGGCTGTGCTCTGAGCATCCAGCCTCTGAACAGCTACCGCACTTAAAATCTCTCCTGGATGAGATTATTCAGCAAGTGTACTGCTAGCCAAGGCAAATGACCTTGAATCCTGTGATCACTTCTGGGCCCCTCACTACAAGAAAGACGCAGAGGTGCTGGAGCATGTCCAGAGAAGGGCAGCAAAGCTGGTGAAGGATCTGGAGCACAAGCCTTACAAAGAGCAGCTGAGGGAGCTGGGGGCATTTAGCCTGGAGAGAAGGAAGCTTGGTGGAAACCTAAGAGCTCTCTACAAAGGCCTGACAGGAGGCCATAGCAAGGTGGGGTCGGCCTTTCCTCCCAAGTGACAAATGAGAGGAAAAGAAGAAACAGCCTAAAGTTGTGCCAGGGGAGGTTTAGATTAGGCATTATGAAAAATTTCTTCACTGAAAGGGTGGTCAGGCATTCAAATGGCCTTCCCAGGGAAGTGGTTGAATCACCAACCCTACAGATACTTAAAAGATGTGTAGATGTGGCACTTGGGGATATGGTTTAGTGGGGGACTTGGCAGTGCTGGGTTAATGGTTGGACATGACGATCTTGAAGATTCTTTCCAACCTAAATGATTCTATGGGTTTTGATACCCCTTTAAAACACTGGACTGTGCTGTCCTACCAAGCAACCAAATGCAGAAGTTACTTACAAGAAAAATGTTCATGTAAGGCAATATGGGAAGTTTTAAGTCTGCAAAAACCAAGTTACACTTCATTGTGTTTGGAGTACTTGCAACCAAGAAACTGCACATAGGAGTGAAGTTACTGGTCTGCAATGACAAGCAAACACAGCATTTTGTTGTTTCTCCTTTCCCTTCAATGGCTGCTGGCTTTTAGAATTTGCATTACGAAAACGTTTCTGAAGGAAAAGATAAAGCTCCCATGGGGCAGCTTTAGCTGCCTCCCACGTGTAATTGGCTTTTCTTGCAGCAAATTATCCCATTTATTATTATTCATACCTTTAAAGAGGAGGAAAACTCTTTTCCTACTCAGCCCAGTAATAATGTAGGAAGGAGTTAAAAAAAAAATAAAAAAGCCTTCTCACTTGCTACCTTTGCAAGCAACCCCACTCAATTCAGACCATGGCCAGCAATTTTGCCCTTTTATGCTTTTCCTCCTCTTTGATGGAGGCCAGTACTGCCCTGCCCAGGGTTCTCTGACTACATTATCAGAAGTCTGCTCTTTGTCAAAGACAAAATGATGCACTCTAATAAAAGAAAAAAGAATTTGTCTGATCTGAAGGAGACAGTTTGTCATCAAGACTTTGCTATCAGTAAATAAAACCAGAAACCTTTATGCAAACCAGCAGGCCTTTAGCAAGTGTGAAAATAGCTGAGGTACTATCCTCTTTCAAAAACTGTTTGCATTCAGTCACCTCCGACAGTAGGAAAACCAATTGTTCCTTAAAATATTGTAAAGGTCTGTGCAGACACTGTTGGTACCCAGAGATTCCACAGCATGCAGACTTTTAATTGCCTCTCCTTCCTCTCTGCACTCAAAGGCATCTGCAATGTTTATTTCTAATGCACTGTGGGGGAATAGATTAGTTCATAAAATAGAGCAGGATTGCAAAGAACATTGCTGAATATATATGATGCCTTGACATAACTTTTTAAAAGTAGCCTTACTGTGAGCACACTCCACTGTGTCTTAGCACATTTTACAACACAGGTCACACTCAGAGCTTTGAAGACATAGCTGACCTATAATGGCTTCCTCAATGAGATCATTATATGCAAGGTTCAGCACTATATTCCTTTTCCACTTTTTAGTTTCAAGTTATTATCTTTTCTCAAATACAGAGTAAACATTTCTGGAATAAACTCACGTCACTCTGAACATAACCTTAGTACTAATTAAATTACAGCATCCCACATAGACCTTTATCTGCAAAAGGCTACAAGCAAAGTCTGCATTTGCTGGAACAAAGATACTCTCACTGACAAACAAAATAAACTTCTGTTCTTCAGTTTCCATAGCACATCAGGAACATGACATTCCCATCCATCACTTCAAACTACAAGTCTTTTTAGGATGGGTTTTTCATAGGATGAAAATTGTCTCAGATCAGGTGTCTGCTGTTCCTCTACAATATAATATTCTCACCCAGTCCAACCACAACTTTTGGGGCACTATCAAACTGAATGAAATCTGTTTAGCTTTGCAAACAATTTTCCCAAGTGTGGCACAGCATGCCTGGACAGTCTGAAGATACTGAAAGTATCTCTGACCCACCATATGTTGGAAGAGCAGCATGTTTCTGGTTAGCAGGTTGGGACAACTAAAAACATAGTAAGCAAAGTGTTAGGAAATAGAGGCAAATAGTTGCAGGAAGATGAGGATGGGGCTACAACTGATGTGTTATGGAAGACTGTGGAAGCTACTGAAAGCGAAGGGTACACAAGTTAATATCCAGCCTTTTAAAATTGTCTTTCCTAATGGCAGATAGTACTGAAATATTAGACAGCTTTTTATCAAGAACTCTCTATACTTATTAAAATGCTTAGTATATTTATATATACATTTTAACATCTATGTATTTTATTGTCATATGTCAAATAAAAGAATACTCCTGGTCAGGTGTCACCTGTCCTAGATTAAAATAGTTTTTAATCTGAACTCTTACAGCCAGCTTCTTTTCACTACAGGAGAGCCCTATGCATCCAGCTCTCTAGAGTTCCCCACTTGCCATGCCACTTCAATTCCATTAACCCAAAATGAGCTGTGGTGGCATATGGTTGCCTCACAGCCTGTTGCTGTTATGTGGTCTATATGCTGTCATAGACGGACTAGAATTCAGACATTCCACTGTATTTAAACATGAAGGAGTCTCCATGTCTTAGAAAACCTGGTGGTTTTACATGGACTAGTATAACGCAGCAAGAAGCCTAATGAAACAGCAAAGTCTATAAAGACAACCTATCAGAAAAAGGCCTGTGAAAGCTAATTAATTAGCAACTACCCTTAAAAGTTCTTTCCATTCCTCTGACCCACCTCCTACAGTCAGGACCCAAACACCTGTGAATAAGGCTTGGACAGAGGAGGTCTAGAAAGTCAGAATGACTACTCTGGAGCTGGGACACTGTCATGCAGGGTGCATCCATGAAGAAAGGAGTAACACTTTTAAACATCATCATGATGCTACATGCAATGAGGATTGAGTAATAGCAAAAAAGTATGCACCTAGTCAGTTTTATCTATCCCTACCCCCAACACACAGGTTGGGAATGCATAATCCCATTGGTTTATGACAAAATACCAACAGGACATGAATCCCTGGGATGCACTCCAAGTCAGAGCATTCAGGTGAGGCTGAAAAAGCACAGCTTCAGTTTCCAGACCTGTCCCTGATTTGGGGCAGATTACTAGTATGTGTTACTGTCTGTCAAGGGGGATAAAGATATTAACATTCTCTGCAGAGTACTTTGTGATCTGTTCATTGAAAGCATTTGTTTATATATCCTGTATAAATATATATATATATTTACCTATACCTGTCATTTTAAAACATTTTTAAAAACAAAACCATGGCATAAAACCAAATCTTGCTTCAGTTAAATTGCTGCTGTACAGGTGGTTCCCTTCTCACTTTCCCAAAGAAAGCATATTCACATGCACAACATGACTGTGCATGGCAGAGTGCCACGGGAGGCCTCAATGGAATACTTCATTAAAAAACAAACAAACAAAAAACCGAAAGTACATTCCAAACCGAGCAAGGAATGCTTCTTGCAAATCATTTAAACTGCTAAAGGGAGCCACAAAATTTGCAGCTTGACTGAAGGATTAGACTGCATTTGACCAAGATCTTGGTGTACTACACAATGAATATGAACCACTTACAGGTTTGTGGGCTTCAGTGGAACTTGGGTATCTGTATTTTTGGTCACAGGTATTTGAACAACCTGAATCTAAAGCAACACTTTAGGCTGCAGTGAAAAACCACTAAACGAAACTGGATTTTAAATGAATATCCTTCTCATGGAGTCATATCTCATACTGCATGCCACTAAAACACAGAATTCCCTGAGCTCAAGAGGAGGAGGAGGTTACACTTTTCTAACAAGTCCAATGACTCCAGAGCACACCAGATTTCACGTGTCCCACATGGTCAGCTGCATTTTGGCAGGGCAAAACAACCCTTGCTGAGCCCAGTACTGCAGCAGCTACACTGCTGCCAGCTGTACCTGAGCTCCTGCATTTAATGATAACCTGTTGTCATCAGGTATCATGCTCCTTGTGACTGACAGCATGGACTAGGTTTTCTCTTTGCCAGCTTGCTTCAGTGCATCTTGCATCAGGAAACTTTGACCGTTCTAACCAGTTTGTTTGAATCCTCTCACATCACTTGACCATGAATGAGGCTAACAAAGATGCTCCTCTCTTTACGCAGATGGGTGGTCTCTACTGAAAGGGCACCTCCTCTTTTGCCTCACACTTCCCTTGGAAGAAGTATCCATTCCTTTCATACTAGCAACAACACTGGAAGAAGGACTAATTACAGCAATTACTTCCACTTCCTATCAGGCAGTAAGCAACAACACAAATGTCTAGTAGAATTTGTTATTGACCAACTGCATAAGCATATGAGGAATTACTGTTAGTATTTTTGTTTTCAAGCACCTGACAGAATAATTCAGCCCTGAATACTAACTATATTGAAAAACCATTCACTGCATGAGTCTAACTGTCATGCTGATACTCAGTTCAAAGTGTTCTTACTGTGTAAGGAAAAAGGTTTTGAAAAAATTTAAACTTTCAGAAGGTGAAAAGGATTTTGTGTCTGGAACTGACAGAGATGCCTGATCAGAATGGGTTTCCAAGTTGTATCAACTTGTTAATAACCATATAACAAAAAGAGACTACTGCAAATAATACTTTGAGCTAATTCTGAATACAGATAGATTTGAAAGCCTTTAGGATGTCTCTGTCTATAGTTGCCATCTCATACAGAGGAATCCTATTCCCGAAGTTAATTTTCCCATTTATGATGTTCAAATTAAGCATACGTGCAAATATTACCAGCTTTGAATCACGTAGCAAGCAATAGGCTTGCTACAATCAAAATGCAAAGATTTTAAATGCTGCTGCTAGGCAAGATATCCAAGTTTGTATTAAAATTTACTAATTTTCTGTACTAGTTACTGTACATATCCATAGTTTTGCACAAATAGACAGAAAAAACACAGATCATTTTACTCCACGAGATTTTGTGAAACTACTTTTGAAACCATTACAAAATGGAAGTATTCCACTAGCCTCACTTCTAATAACGCTGTATTTTTGTAAAATCAAACTGCATCACAACCACTTTTCACACAAATGCTGCAGGCTAAAGCCATGAATGACCAAATAATATATAGCTCACTTTTCTGCAGGCCTGAACCTCTCTACGTTTCATTGACAGCTAACATGCATGTAACTGGGTTTTACAGCTAACTAGTGAACAAAACTTCATCTGAAAACCAACTGAGGCAGATAACAATCAAGGATTACTCCAGAGCAACAAATTAAAGTGAAATTTATAAGTAGTTAAGGGACAAAATGAAAAAAAACCATCCCAAATTTAAAAAAGGCATAGAACAGACACCCAAGAAGCAGCTATGCTGCCCGACTCCCCATGAGCAACATGACAGTGACAAAACAATTGATGTACAATCTAAAGGCTAGTCTGTCCTTCCCTCAAGACAAAAAAGAAAATATTTACATCTGTATTTAAAAACACACACATACATTAAAAATAAACCCAAGTACTCTGATTTTAGGAAAACTTGCCCATCCATACATCAAAAAAACCCCACCAACACACAGACAAACAAATCAATATTAAAGCATCTACTCATACTTCTTCACTCACAACTGAAGGGGAGGAAAATCAATAAATGAACTGTTTTGTCCACTTCTTGCATAAAATCCCAAGAGCTTGGGATCTACTCAAAATTCAGGCAACTGTCACAAGTTATACCTTCTCACTCAAATGTCTCCTAACAAGCAAAATCAAAGGAATAATAGATACTGGTTTTCTGCACAGGACTAATCTCTATGATGAGTCAACTGAAGACATTTGATCCTTGTGCTGACAATCTTCTGAATGTTCTTTTTCCAGAATTACAAGAACCTTTTTCTAATTTAGCTTAATCCACTTAATTCATTTGGAGTGGGACACATTTATACCACACGAGCTAGACAGAATTGAGATACTCAGTTCTGAAATAGCAATCCAAGACCCAGTCATCTGAGTTAAGATTACAGCTTGCTTCATTGTTTGAACGCACAACTTTGGGTATTTGAAGATGCCTAGTTTTCCTAGTCTGAAGAATTCCCAGTCTGAGGAAACAAATCTCTTGCATTCAGTAAGAGACAAAAAACTGCCATCCTCTGCCAAAATTCCCCAAGGTCAATCTGACATACACACAAAATACATCCAATACAGACGGGGCTTAGGGTTCTTTATAAAACCCAAGTAGTTCAGTGATGCCTGCTCATAAGAGAGCATCCAGGGTAGGAAACAACAGCACTGCATCCTGTGTAAGCCTGGCAGTACACTTACCCAGCAAACGGGAAGCTCAGATTCCACAGCCTCCTGCCGGAACCGGCCACTGTGCAGCTGGGCATGCAAGCTTGGTGTGGGGCCAGAAAGAAGTAAAAAGCAAGATGAGAAAGCAAAATGTAGGTTGCCTCTGTTGCTGACTTGTCAGCGGACTTAAAGGAAGGGGTGAAAAGTCCAGACTTCAGAGGAACTTCAGATGATTTCTAGAATTTGATTTATTGGGGAGCAAGAACCATAGGCAGTAGCTTAGTACAAGCACACTTAAAGCAGACATATCAAGAGAAATTCTACCTGTTCTTCTATCATACCTCCTCATGCTCCAGTCTTCCTGAACCATGACTCCACACCCATACTTTTTTTTCATTCTCTACCCTAAAAAGCAGTGCCAACACCAGTCCACTCACCTCCATTTCTGCAAGGTGAGAGCAGAAACTGCATGTGGGGAGGTACCTGAACTGCAGGGTAAGCACCTCCCAAAAGAGACAGTTATGGGTTGTCAATAGCTGCTGGTATAAGGGACTTCACCTAGCGGTTCCTATAATCACTTCCACACAGGAAATTACTTCAACATACCAGCCACAAGCAGTTTCTTTGATAACCACCAGACTCCATCATACAGAATAAACTTGTATTTACTTAGGAGTCAACAGTCAAATATTTTGAAAAACCTGTTGATCACTAGAGTTTTAAGTGCTGGGTACATATTTAAGAAGCACTGCTATAAAAGCTGGGAATCATCATATCTCATCCAGTTATGTTCTGTTACTTGAAAACCAGATAGAGATGCCTTTATATAAATTCAAGGCTTTAGACCAGTGGTCTACATGCATTTCATTAGATCTCTGAATGAAGCACAAGTAGGAGTTTCAAAAACCGCATCTCCTCATATATCAAATAAGATACAAGACAGTCAACGCAGCACTTTAAATTAGGCACTAGAATCTGGGAACCCAACCTTTATCATTAAGGCTCCTAGATCGTAAGCTCTCAAGAAAAGCATCAGATCTAACTAAGAGAGTCATATATCAATACAAAAATTAATTCATGAATAAGTATGATGTTTTAAGCTTACAACTTGCCTATTTTCAGGTAAATGTTCTGTTGCAGCCCTATGGAGCTGCTGCAATCTGCACATTATCATTTCTCTTGTAGCAACACTGTGTACCAATTGAGTTTAGTGTCTCCTATTCTGAACAAACTGAAGTGTTACCAAAACCTATTTCTGTCAAGACTTATACTATCTGAAAAAGTAGTGAAAAAGGTTTACACTTCAATAAAAGGATACAATAAGTTCATTTGGGTCAACACAGAATATAATGGTAAGCACTATTTTGAGTAACAGCTCTGCAGGTGCACAATAACTGCCACATTAACATTGTATTCTACAAATAGGCAAGCCCTAGAGATACATTATTTCCCCTCATTTTTAAATTTGATTTTAAATGGAAATTTTTCAGATTGGGATCACTGAATGGAATTAAAATAACATTTCAACTTTTTATTTTTATGTTAGGAGACCCCAGTGTGTCTAAATACTAGCCCGCAGTTTTCCCCTTAGTTTTGTAAAAGAAATTCAAGCATCTGCAGTATTTTAGTTTTAACATTGTAATAGCTACAATTAGACGAAATAATGGCTGTGAGTACTTCTTTAAAGACTTACAACTTAAAGACTTCAAACTTCGGTTTTATCAGCCTCAGTAGGACAAGAGGTATTATTTATGATTATTCTAAGGCAAAGAAACCTGTAATTATTGTGTGAGACATACAAGAAATTAACTGCACTGTTATCTATAAATGAGCTTTCTATGATACAGATTTTTTCACAGGCCATTTTGAGTTACTTTGCAGATACTAAGAAGCAGCAGTTTACATATACAACTGAAGCTCCTGCTCTTCAGTTAATACTTTTTCCTGAGTCTTCCTATTTTGATGCAAATCAGTTACTACTACCATTCTATGGGAAGACAATGTCATAAAACATCCAGTGAAATAAATCACTTCTTTGCTATAAAAACAGTAAAACTTTTCTGTAACAAATGAGGGGGTCCTGAATGCTGTGGTACTGCAACAGCAGTACCCCTGAGATTATCTAATTTTATCACCTCAGCATTACCCGAGGGAAGCCAGTGGAAATGCTATACAAGTAAACTGATTACCTCGGTCACGCTAATCCCTGATGTAACATGGCAACCAGAGGAACATAAAATTTGCTTCCTATTATTGTTGAAGAGCTATTACTGAAACTATTCACACCTACATTACCCTTTATACTTGCACCTGAGAGACACACTGTTATCAAGTAAAGAGATTACAATTGCACTTTTCAGTTTAGTTAATTGGTATTGAATAAAGATTTGACTACAAGATACAGCTTAAAAATAGTTCCTGCTGTAATGCACAAATGAGCAGGACAAAATGCATATGTATGTACATTCACACAACCACAGAGAGGTTCACTAGAAATAGAAGACAGGATTAAACTGAGATTTCTGCCATGCTGTCATCTCTGATCTCTAAACTAAGTTCTATTTTAATGTCATCTCTAAAAATGCCTGACACATGGTAACTATTTCTCATTTTCTTCATCTTTCAATTTGCATTTGTTTCTCACCATTCCAGGATGTTCACTATTCCTCACAACCTTATTACAATTATTTAATAGATCAGTATAGAGCTAAAAGGCACTAAAAAGGCTTCCAGAAATTCTATCACTATTTAGCCAGGATGATGTTCTCTGGACTTGCATTTATCTCTGTGTTTTTAAGGAACCTCAGTGATTTTTTCAGGACTTCCAGTCACTATTGAAATACTCACCTTTTGCTTACCCATAAGTGAGCTGTTGGTCCAGGTTTACGCAGGTTTACGTGGTGTTGCTGCATGTACTGCTGTGCTTTGCATGCAGGAGCCATGTGCACTTGTACCAAACCTGTCTTTCACTACAGCACATCTCCTTCCTAATCAAGGCTTTTGAGAATAGTTTCAGAAGATGTAACCCATACAGTGTTATAGCTTAACACTCCATGCTCTGCATTTGCCATGTCTTCTCACCTTATCCCCTCCATCATTCCAGACAGTAGATGATTGTAAACACAGGCTGTCTTTGTGCATGCATCAGACAGAATTCCAAGCTCCTAGAGGAAACTAAATAGTTAATTTCTACTTGGTCCAACAGTAAAGGCTAACCACTTGTAAAGTGAAAAGTAGCATCTGATCTACTTGCAGCCGATAATTTTGCAAACAGGAATTCACCAGTAGCCATCTGAAGCTAACCAAAACGTGCCTTTTCTTTTTTTGCTGTCTTCAGAAGCATTACCATGTCAAAACAGTCTCAGATCTATCTCAACTACCTATTTGCAATATAGTTGTGTAGTGTTCAAGTAATTAGATTTTTTTAAGCAAAACAGCAACTTTATTTAATCTATTTTCTAGTGCACTAAAAAATAATAATAATAAAACATACAGAAAGGTTTGAAGAAAATCCCTTTCCACTTATACTGTTGCTGTAAGGTTCCGTGGCTAACCACATTTCTCACCCAGTGGAATTTTAGCACTGTAGAGTCCAAACATTTGGCTGTTTCACATTACACTGTGTTTCAGATCTGGTGAATGCCTTAAGCTTCCCACTTCCTTCTTCAGGACATTAAGTAAAGTTCTAGAACTATCCAAAATCTTCATGTATGCAGCTTCAGTTTCAGCAAGAATTTTATCAAGCTCATTCCGTGAAGCCACCTTTTGGGCCAGGTTTTCACATACATGATCCAGCTGTTCACTCAGGACTTGAATTTCATGCTGGAGTTTATTCCTCTCCTCTTCTGCTTGCTGGATTTGTTTGTTCAGCTCTTCTCTTTGCATACATAAGTCTTCAATGCATTTCACTAGTTCATTATTGTAACCCTGAAGAACAGCTCCCTGCTGAGTCATCCTGCACTCCCTCTCTGAGCTCTGTCCCAGCTCAGCAACGGGCTTCTGCACTCTAATAAGAAAAACACAACAAAAACAGGGAAAAAAAAAGTCTCTGAGCGTTATGAATGCTGCAATAGCACACAAAGAGCCACAGCACAAGATGCTCAGTTTAAGGTTAACATGCTCATTCCAAGATGTGCCACGTCTCTTTTCAGCAAGGGAACAGGACAAAATTTGGCATCTGCACTTAATACCTTTACTGAAAACTTTTGGTTACTACGATAGCAAAGCTATCAAAGCATTTCTGATATATTTTATAATACCTTAATACGATCCTGAATAGATGCTTTGTACCACAGTCTTCGAGGGTGTGGTCGGAAACGACCAAGAATCACAGAATTGCCAGGGTTGGATGGCCCATCTGGAGATAATCCTGCCCAACCCCCTGCCAAGGTAGGGTCACCTGCAACAGGTGACACAGGAACGCGTCCAGGTGGGCTTGGAACGTCTCCAGAGAGGGACACTCCGTGCCCTCCCCACGCAGCCCGTTCCGGTGCTTGGGAGTTTTCCCTCATACTGAGGTAGAGCTTATGTTTACCTCCTCGTCCTGTCGCCGGGCTCCGGCCCACGCCGGCAGGGGCTCAGCGGCACGGCCAGCAGCGGGGCCCCTGCCCGGGACAGCGGAACGCCCGGGGCCCCGCGCACGCCGGGGAGACCCGGACTGCTGTGCCGGGGCCAGGACCAGCCCTGCCGCCGCCCCGCTCACCGCGCCCACCGCGGCCCAGCCAGGGACATTTTAACACCCTCCTCGCCCCGAGCGCGGCCCCGCGGAACACGCGCCGCGCACAAAATGGCTCCTGCCCGCGGCTCGGGCCCCGGGGCGGCAGGGGAGGGGGCGGTGAGAGGAGCCCCCCGCGCCCACCCCCGGG
>VWZF01006202.1:414046-490973 GCA_013396755.1 Sclerurus mexicanus | reverse complement strand
CACCCCCCTCCCCAAAGTCCTTTCTTCTCCCTAAAACTGCTGCTGTGGGCTGTAACCTGAGCAGGGCATGGGTTTAGACCCTGGACAACTTGGGGTTGCCAGTAAGGCTTAATTTCTGCAGTTGCCAGCTGCTAGGCATGTTCAGAAGCTGTAAAATCCTTGAGCTTCTGACAATAACCTTAATTTCTGTAGGGTGGATACTCTTTTTTTGCTGTGTCTACTGAAAAAAACGGTTCTAGGTGTCTGAGCCTGTGGAAAGCCGTATGTTGTGATACTGCTCTCCTTAGGCCCAGAGTTGAACTGTTTTATTGCATTTCCGAGCATTTGTATTGCTGTGAAGCGCAGTACAATAGTCCAAGGCAGCTGTCAGTGACAGTTCTTGCAAATGTAAACACTTGCCATTTAGGAGCTCACACTACAAAACCGAGCAGGTCAAAGTGAGGCAGAACATGTAATTTTTGGTAGATATGTTTAATCAAATCATTACATTGTTTTGGTCCCCCAGAATTACTTTTTTTTTAATTACATCTATTGAAAGGGTTGCTGGTACTGAAAAAAACACTGCAGAAGTTCAAGGTAATGGTGAAACCAAAGGGTCTTGAGTATGGAGGACGTACTCAAAGTTTACACTGATTCACTGTAACTTTAACTTTGTATTCTTAATACCAAGTGGAGACCTGTGCTTTTCCCACCACAGAACTGTGGCCCATTCACTGCTGAAAGTGTGTAGTCCATCAGTGGAAAAAATAACAGAAACTAGCTTTCTCTTAACAGCAAGTGTTATGTTGGATATGACAGTGGGAGAAAATGGTTGGAGTTCTAATTACAGAACTTGTTGCTTTAATGTAGGTAATTAAAACTGGAAAGACTAACGCTGATTTTTTTTTAATAGGTGATGAAAATTAATTAACTTCTAAAAGTATTTTTGAAAGAGATGTAAAATTTAGAAATAACACTTTAATATCAGTACCAAAACTTCATTTTTAATGTAAATGTCTATTTTCCTGTTGTCTGTTACAGGCTCTTAAGTACTCATCCAAGAGTCACCCCAGTGGTGGTGATCACCGTCATGACAAGATGCGAGACACCACAGATCCTTCACCACCAAATAAAATGCTGCGACGCTCTGACAGCCCTGAAAACAAATATGGTGACAACACAGGGCACAGTAAAGCAAAAAGTGTGCATACTCACAGAGTTAGAGAGAGGGATGGTGGTGAGTTATCTTTAACAAAACTTTCTTTAAGCAATTACTAATGTCTCATTGAAATTGAGCCATTATCACTCAGGTGATGAGTGTCACGCTAAATGTGCTTTGTACTGTGCTTGGAAGACTGCACTGAAGCCAAAGTGTGGAAGCAATCATTTAGGCACTCTAACACCTCTTTTCTGATTTTTACAGGTATAATAGTTTTCCATATAACCACAAAGGTTAAATATAGGTTTGTTTTGTTTTTTTTTAAACTAGTATGTCACATTTGCTTTAGACATATAGCAGCATTTAAGAACATGAAATAATTTTCTAGATTTTTCATTAGCAATAAATATTGGCTAATTGGGATACCTTTTTAATAACTTTGTGTATTGTGGTGCTGTACTGTGTAGGTACATGTTGCATAGACTAAACCCCATCAGAAATGAAAAAAAGCTTCTTTATATTTAGCTGCTCTGTAGAACTCTTAATAATCAGCAAATGATAGTCAAAGGTAGCACATAATAGAGTCTTTCTTGACAGGAGCTTGAAGAAGTGTGTTCATGGTCAAGT
The DNA here is from genome assembly GCA_013396755.1 of Sclerurus mexicanus. Lineage (NCBI taxonomy): Eukaryota > Metazoa > Chordata > Aves > Passeriformes > Furnariidae > Sclerurus > Sclerurus mexicanus. The sequence goes on along the minus strand of VWZF01006202.1, from coordinate 489,208 downwards.
CAGTGTTCTGTATTTTTATATGACATTACAGACAATGGTAATATCCCCAGTGTTTTTTAACTGATATTATTTTGTATCCCCACTTCATAAAAAAGGAAAGAGGAGAGTTTTCCCTGTAATAAACAGTGTTAAGATAAGAAACAGTTGCAGTTTAGAAGTTGCTTACTGTCTGAATTTGGAAAAGTGTTCTTTGTTTTGGCATTTGGTCTCTGTATCAAGTTATAAAGTGAAGTATTCAAGTAGAGAACCTGGAGTTTTAAATCAGTGGGGTTTTTTTCTGCATAAACCTAATGAATTCTGATGTACAGATACATTTATTGCTGCACTAGTTTTACTTGATATAATAGTTACAGTAAAATAAATGAAATACTTTCAAGTACCTTATAGAAGATACGAGTTCCACACCACAAATGTGTTTAGGGTACCCCATTGTCCTTTCAATTCCTATTTGTTTTTCCTACTTTGGCTTAATGCAGGGACTCTGTAGACAGTGTGATAATGCCACAGGAGTGTGTAGATGGATTATAAAAACATGCAGCTTTTGTTAGTACACTGCTTTTCGTTATATCTGATCATAATTGAAAATGTAGTAATCTCAGGATTAAATGCATGTGCAATGCCTCTAGGCTGCTATTTTGTGCTACTTTTCAGGATACAGTGGTGTCCTCTTCTATTTCCTGTCCACCTGTCCAGAGATATCCATCCTACATACACTTGGAATTCTGCTTAGTTTTGCTACAGTCAGTAATTTTTTCTGCTTCAACTGAACTACATTTGGTGGAGTTATATGTATATGAAAACATCTGGAGGATGAGGCTTTATGGGGGGAGTGTTATTTTCTTGTATCTGGGTCGGAGTTGTTTTTAAGATAGGAAAGACATTAAGTTCTTATTGAGTCTAGCTGGATTTAATAGTTGGGGAAAGATCTGAAGTGTGGGTGTATACAGTAAGGATAAAGGGAAATTAATTATTTCTAATTTTGTACATAGAAGGAACACTATCCCACTCTACCTTCTCCTGGCTGTTAACAGAGGGAAAAGTTTCATTTATCCTGATCTGAAAGCAATTGTTTGCACATCATGTGTTAACACAGTGGAAGAAGGAAGTAATCTGAGGGAAATTACTGATTTTAAAAGCTGAACGTTTGTACTATTTAATGGAAATAAGTAATATTTTTGTGTGTTGTTAGTAAGGTTAGTTTGGACACAGTTTCACTTTTGTAAACTATATTGAAAACAACCAAAGTTGCATTGAATCCTGTATATTGTACATAGTACACCAAAGCTGAGCAGATGTGGGCAGCAGGATGCCAATTTGTGATTTGCTGAATATTGCTGTCAGTATGAATTGAAGGTAGGTGTTAGAATGTAAGTGAAATGCTGTGGTATTATGGACATTTGCCTATTGCTAATATGCACAAGACTAAATAATTTACCGTATTCTCTGTTGAGTTACACTGAAGTGCTGTTATTGCTATAATACCCAGTTTTGCAATTACAGACATAAGTGGGAGGGGAAAAAAGAAAAAAATTACTGAAGTGCTGGAATTTTTCATCTAAGACCCAATATGACTGAGTAGTATTAATTGACTTTAATGCTACTGTACTTTTCTGGCTTGTTTTCTTTCTTCTTGCATTCTGGTTTTTATTTTTTTGTAATTGCCATGCATTATTTTTAAATTGGTGGTGCTTGATTTGAAACTACTATAAAGGTGTTACTGCCTTCTTATGATCTAGCTAAACGTAAAAAAACAAACTTCATTGAAACATCTCTAGTCCAAAACTGCATTAAAGTGCCAAACAGTTTCATTTTCTCTCATACCTCAGAAAACAAAATAGGACTGAAATCTGGAGTATTCATACTGAACATAAAGCCGATTTAACCTGATCTCTTCATCTCAAGTCAATGTTTAGAAAGTACTCCTCTATATCTCTCAGCCATTTTTGCTGTGAAGTGAAACAGGAAGAGTCACTGGGGTAGCACACTGATTTAGTCATGATTGGTTCGCTTCCCTGTGGTAAAGACAAACAGCTAAATGTCATTTAGAGAATTAAGTATACACATTATACACATTTAAAATAGAAGAGCTGTAATTAAATTGATTGAAAATTAATATCTCAAAAATGGTAGAAGCACCTCCTGTTAGTATCTTTGGTACCTGTATAAAGGTATTTGTTGTAAGCGCTTATTTTTGAAATATTCATGGCAGAATCTTTTGTGTTTGTAGAACTGTAATGCATGGTAAGAAATTCAATTAAGGTTTTAAAACGTGTTATGGGTAAGCCCTCCATACTGATACAGTGCAAACAAAGCGTGTTTCAAAGTTGCTTACTGCATGGTTTCTGTGGAAAGAGACTACAGTCATTCTCTGGAGAGAGACTTCCAGGTTTACCTTGGGCTAAACACAGTGGAGTACTTGCAGGTTTTTGTCACATCCCTGGTTTTCTAAGAGTACTTTTACATCCCACATGTCAAAAAACTGCCTTAACTTTGTTCTTGCTTTCAGGTCCTTGTGCATGGGGATATTGTGTCTGTATTCAAGTGTTTAAAACATAATGAACAGCTCCCCCCCTCAGTGCATCTCGTATTTATAAGTCAGCTGCTATAGGCAAGTGTGGGGTTTGAAGAGATTAGGGCGTCTTATGAGACCAACTCAAGTGTGAAGTTTCTTAACAGTAACAAATAGGGACTTAAAGCCAGCATTGTTTATGAGGAATAGCACTATGAAGGGCCCTGTAGATGTGAAAAAAATGTTTCCATTAAAGAAAAAGGGGAATACAAAGATTTGAGGGCTCTCATGCTTGAGGATCGATAGACTGAGAGCATGTATGATCATTGTAGGTATTTTTAAATACGTAAATGAGGTGATATTGGTGTACAGAAGAGAAAACAGAGGCCAGAGAAGTAGGGTAGTTTTGGAAATACTGAAGGGAGATGTATGTATTATTTAGCAGTAAAAATGCAAGAAAAGGATGTTTGTCATTAAATGTATGGAGTGGATTGACCCACTAAGACACAGTAGAACTTCATGCAGAAAAGGTTTGTTCAGTTAAGCTACCTGTACTCAGTTGTTTCTTACTGTGAAGAAAATATGGAGTGTTTCACTACATTTACATTTAAGAAACTTTAAAACTTTGTTTGCTTCATGCCATAATCTTACTGAATTATTTAAAATAACAAATGGAGAGTGTTAATGTACATGGCATGAAATCTTTTGCTGGATTGTGTGCTATTGTGCTGTGTAGGCTACTTTCATGAAATTTGCTTATAACTTGTGGTACTCAAATTCCAAAGCATAACTGAAGCTTTGTGAATGTTTCTTTTGCATGTGGTTTTTTTTGTTTGTTTTTTTTTAATTGACAATTAAGAATACTGTCTTACTGACCATTGTTACTGAGCATAATAAAGATTAACAATCCTACTGCTATTAGAGACTGAATGGAATACTTTAAATAATGAGTTCCTATTTTTATTGAAGTAGCAATGGGAGCTTCTGTAATGAAGGGTTGGTGTGCTTTGTTAGCAGTGGTTCCTGAAGGAGTTCAGAGTCCTCACAGCACAGGAATAGCAAACAGCCCTAAAAAGAGAACTGTGGTAGGTTCCTGTGTTAGAAACCCTGGCAGTAGAGGAGGACAGGAGGCTTACTGCTGATTAAATTAGTGTGATCATTGACCAGCAGTCAGAAATAAATGGGACGTTAGGGCAGGTACAAGAGAGTGGAGGCTGCCTGAGCAACTGTGCATTGTAAAGAGGAAATTGCGGGGTAGGTGGAAATAGGCAAGTCTGAGAGTAATGAAATGTGAAGAGTTGAGGAAGAAGCTGGAATAGGTTCTATCTATGTAGTTAGTGTTAACTACTGTTAAAGTAATTACTCATTACTGTGAAAACTTTCCTCAGTGTAACTGTACAGTCAAAGCTGGGATAAGAGAAGTTTGATCACAAAGGAGAGTAAGGTCTCCATGAAATATGCTTTTAACACCCCACAACACTCAGGTGTAAAAGTAGTGATTCGCTTCCCTGTTCCTTGAATGTTGGCTGTTTGGATGGCCCTGAAGTTGGGGTTTGGTGGTTGGTTTGTTAAGATAAACAGAATTGCTTCCAGGACCGGTCACCTTTTAGAAGCTTTTGTCTGGATTAAAAAAAAAAAAAAATCCAAACAACTGAGAAGGGTGGGTTTTCGTTTTCTGTTGTTGATAAAAGCTTTTCAAGTCTTACTAGTACCTTCAGATGGTGGGTTTAAGTTTACTTTCAAAGTTTAGAAGTTTTAGATAGGAAGTAGCTTTCCATTTACTCAGTGTATTTGGTGTTATTTTTGAAGTGGGTTTTTGCCCCATCAGTTGCATAAACATTTTTATTTGTGTTAAGTGAGTTGTGAGGATCTCATAAAATAAATTGAAAAGTATGTGCTCACAGGATCACAGTGAAGGATAGAACTTGTGTATGTATTTTTTAAATTTAGAGGCTTAGAATGTTAATATTCAAAATTGCTTCTGAAAAGTAGCTGCAAAGCTTCCTTTTAAATGGCACGGGATGAAAGATACAAACCCATAATTGTATATTATTGATATCAGGTAAGAATTGTGATATTAATATGATGGTATTAAATGATAAGTCATTATGCATTTAGGTGGATGGAGTCCTCTGTTTCTGTCAAGTTCAAGTATCTGGTGTAGGTTGCTAAAGTAAAGATGTGTTAGTGGGAGACTTGATCTGAAATGGAAGCTACATCAAATGTTAATAAGCAGTGCTGTTTGTTTGTAACCTGTTGATGCAGCTGCTTCCTCAAATCTATTGCTATTAGGACTTTGACATTGGGAACTTTCACTTACTGTTTTCATGTTCTTTTGTTTGTAAGTGTATAAAATTCAGACCTGTAAATAGATCCTGTGAAGATTTCCATTTCTAGTTGATCTGTATAAGCAAATATGCATCTTAGTTTCAGGAACTCATAAACTCAATTTTTAGATTTTAGGTGTAATATGTTCAAGTCAGTCTACGTGCTAGACATGATAAGCTTTTGTATATAAGCTTATTTTATGTTTTGAAAAAGGGAAAGTACTGACTATAGGCAAGATTTGGTAAATTTCTTTCATACATAAGCTAATCATAAGGGAGTGATTCTTAGCATCCTGCTTTCTTAATGTATGTTCCTTGCCTCTGACTTTGCAGAAATGGAATATACAGCTTACTAAACTTTACTTTTGGGGTGCTTTTCTGAAGATGAAAAGAAGTAAGAAAACTCTTAGTTTCTGATGAGCTTCCTGCTTCTAGGCCTTAGTAAAGATAGCAGTTTTTAAGTTACAAAATGGCTTTTTTTAATGGGTTTGTTCTGTATTCTCTAGTAGTCTCCTGATTAGAATTAATTCTTTGACCATTGTTTGGGACGTGGCTGCTTGCTAAGAGAAATACTGCTTATTGATGGTTTACATTTGTTTTTCCGACTATTTCTAGCTATTCAGTATAAAGTATTGAGTAAGCCAAGTATCATTAAAGCTATGCAGAACTTGGAAGCGAAGGCTCTGCCTCCGTTTTGGCTGAGAGAGGAGGTGATGATGTAGTAACTTTACTGTGGAAAATAGTAATTTAATGGCACCCAACTTCCAGTGATAACTGCATTGAATTACAATTCAGGCTTTTATGCAATTTCATTGGCACTTCCAGAGCAAAATGTACAGAACTCTGTGCTCAACGTACAGAAACATCATTCCCTGTGTGGTTCTTCAGTAAGAAAAGAAATTTTACTGGCAGTGAAGGGCAGTTCTCAACAGTAATGCTTTTTTTTTATCAGTAGTTTGTTGTACTGTAAAAAAGAATCCTTTCTGGACTTAAATGTAGCACTTAAAAAGAGAGAAGCATTTCTTTGTATTTAGAGTCGGATTGATACAGTCTTAATGTTTTCTCTTGAACTATGGAGGGGTCACTAGACTTTCTTATATTTGACTGAAGATGTTCCCTGCTCTAACTTCAGTATTTGAAGATTCTGTCTCCTTTCTTGAAGACTTTTAACAGACTTCCTAGCTTTTGACAGTACAGCTACCTTAAAAAGCATGTAAGTCCACTAGCTGGTCCTTTATCCCAATGATATTTGCTAGTAGTATAAAGATGCTATTTATTTCTGTGCCTCTTTTATTGTTTTACACATGCAGGTTTGTTTTCCTACTAAACTAGTGTGATTTTTCCATTGATAGCACAAGCATTATCATACAGGGAATTCATGCCTAGATTTTGACATGAACCTGTATCTCTTCAATACTTTAGCCTATTAAAAAATACTAAGCAGAGCACTTGTGGCTTACCAGAATTTTTCATGAATGTTTTACCCCTTTCCTGAATTAAGAGCTTTCTGCCTGCAGTTGTATGTACAGACAGTAATCTTAGCATTGTACCATAGGCTGTAATTTTTGTTTATTGACATTTTTGTTGAAAGTGTTGTTTTGTGAAACAGTATTTTGAAATTCATTAATCTGTAATAACTGGAAAGTCTTTGGCAATGAATATATGGGGAATAAAGCTGCATCAATTTTTGAAGTGTAAGCTTCTAAAATAAATTGCTGATCCTGTAAATTTTAAACAGTTTCTAAATTATTCAAAGGCATCTCTTGAATATGATATTCACTTATTTTCCTACTGTGGAATTATTTTTCTCAGACCTTCCACAGCAAAAAAAGAAAACAAATGGTGAAATAGCCTGTAATTCTCCTACAGAGTTTTGTATCCTGGCTTTTTCTCTTGGGCAGTGTTTTGTTTTTCTCCCTACTTTCAGGCTTGTGAAGTGAGATGCCTGTTTTGAAGGGACAAATTGTACTTGCCTGCTGACTGCCATAGACTTGTGGAGTGGTATTCAAGAATAATCACAGAATGGGTCAGGTTGGAAGTACCAGAGTAAGTCATCTGGTCCAACCTCCATGCTCAAGCAGGGTCACCCCAGAGCACATGGCACAGGGTTGTGTCCAGATGGTTCCTGAGTATCTCTAATGAGGAAGACTCCACAACCTCTCTGGGCAACCTGTTCCAGTGCACAGTCACTGACCAGTAAAGACGTTCTTCCTGATGTTCACAGAGAACTTCCTGTGCATCTGTTTCTGCCCACTGCCTCTTGTCCTATTGCTTAGTACCACCGAGAAGAGCCTGGCTCCATCCTCTGGACACCCTTCTCTCACATACTTCCAGACATTGATGAGGTCTTCCTTTGGTATATCCAGTTGGAAGGTCTGTCCTCCAAGTCACTGGGAAGGGTGATAAATTTTTGAGTGGATGATTGACAAAAGATTTAACTCTCTTTATCAGATGGGTTAAGATTTGTCTGTTCAGCTTTTGTGGTCTTGACTTATGTTTCAATGCATGCAGCAGTGTTACATTATGCTGAAAATTATTGGAAAACAGGAGGCCTGATGACCTCTGGTTAGGCCCTGTAGTACTTTGGGATAATCATCTGTTCCTTGCTGTGACTACTGTTATAGAAGAGAGTTGCAAAGGAGCAGTATGTCAAAGTTTAATGTTGTATTTTGTTCTGTCCCAATTTTGAAACATAACTTGTTTTGTTTCTACAGCAGAGGTGTGATAAAAATGCTAATATGCTCCTGTCATCACTCAAAAAAAAGAGATGTAATACAGTATTCAAGTGCTTCATGACAAAGAAAAGGCAGACAGAAATATGACTAATTAGTTTTCAGAGCTAAATGAGCTAAATTCCATGTGTCTGAGGGGCAGCAGGACTCTTCAGGAGGACTTTTTTTTTCCTAAACTTCTATCATTATTTTTCTGATACGTGTTGATTAATTTTTCTGACCTGCTATATATATACATTTAGGCACATCAGACTTTTTGAAAACATGTTTAAGCAGCAGGTTTACAGATCCCAGTAACGTCCAGTTACACAGAGTAGTTCCTCTCTTTGCTTCCTAGATTTCTGAAATGTTATGCTGTTCTATGTCCTCCAAATCAACAGTTTTCCTCACTACTTTCCTAGGTAAATTTGCTGCTGAGTTTGTTAGAGCAGCAGAGCTACCAATTATTCATATCTATCAGTAGTAAAACTATAAAAATTATGATCTGTCTTGCTTATCTTGTTTCTTATGTTTCAAACATACCTGTTCACTCCCAAATGTGGAAAAAACACAAAGAATATTTTTTTTAATAAGGCACTAATAAATAATGCACATTCGTGCGTGAACTCTGCAGTACAAGTTAGGTAATGTGTTTTGCCTATTTTCTGCGTTTAATTCGCACAATTATGTTCTTCTGGATGCTGGTGTGTTCATGTCAACTGTCCCCCTTTAATAACAGTGGTGGGAGTTCAGATCTTGTCTGGTGGTTGGAGTATTTTCCTCTTTCAGACACCTGCTGCTGACAGATTAACAGACTTAATTTTAAAACTGCTCATTTCTTTTTAAAGAATGCTATTTCTTCTTGCTTTAATACGATCCTCTTCAAATACAAGAGGTGTAAAATTCACCTCTTTTTAGTGGCAAAACAATGCCTATAGCAATGTTGCAATTTTTGTAGTCCTTTTGAGAGTGTTTACTTACCTAGGGAAATAAAATGAGACACTTAGGCAATCAAACAATTGTAAAATAGGTTTTGAGTTTGTAAACATAACTTTAGCTTTTGTGAAGAGGCGTGTTTTCCTATAGTAACAAAATTCCAGGAAAGACCAGTTGAGTTTTATGTATATATGTAAGAATTACTTAATGGGAAGAGGGATGACTTAAGTTGTCACCTATCATGCTTTAGATACTTGAAAGCTGTGTTACACAATACCTCTGTTAAGATGAGCTAAGCTTTGTTAAGCTGAGATGGGCCAGCCTGAAATAAGGCTATGAATCCGTTATATTAAAACCACAACACTATATATATTAGCTCTTAGGTCAATCCTTGCTGTCTCTGCTTCCACCCCAAGCTCTGGACCAGCATTACTTTATTTAAATGATGAACTTCTGTGTGACAGAAATTGTTTTGCTTTGTTTGTGGTTTTTGTTTGTGGTTCTTTTTGTTGTTTTTTTTGTTTGTTTGGGTTTTTTTGGGGGGTTGGTTGGTTGTTTGTTTTGGGGTTTTTGTTTTGTTTTTGGGGTGGGTTATTTTGTTTTGCTTTTTAATTTTTGAGTATTACTAGCATCTTTTCTTTTAAAAAAAACCTCCCAGTGGAAAATTAAATAATCAGGAAATTAAAAGCCTTATCCTTGTTGTATATCTATATCGCAATAAATACATAGGTGGCATAGCATGTCTGGAATGGAAAATGTAGTTTGTCTAATCCTAATAATTTCTCAAGTTATCCAAAAGTTTATTGAGCAATGGCTGCTTTTAATTCTAAATATTTTCCAATTAGCTTGCTCATTTGTGGTGAAGAAATAACATTTTCAGGAAAGAAAAGTCATCTTGCTGAAAACAGAAATATTCCAGAATTTTTTATGAGCAGATCTGTCAATATTCAAATTTTAGGTGAAATCGTACTTCCTCTGTTTCATTGAGACATGGACATTGCTGTAGTCTTAGAAGAGAAGCAAAGTTCTCTTCAGCTGACAAATATTAATAACACTTAAGAAATGATCTGGTATTGGAGGTTGGTTCCTCTATTGTATTTGATCCTAAGGTACAAATTTGAGATAACCTGACTTAGTTACTATTTTTAAGAAGGGGCATGTGCTCTGCCTTTTTTTTTTTCTTGCCTGCTTTTTAAGGTGCTTAAACATAATTCTGCCACAGCCTTTTTATTAAGGATTTAAGTATGTTACTTATATCTGTAACTAACCTTTTTGCAGGATTGCAGTAATGCTTTGTAACAGGCTCCCTTTTTAAAATTTCTACACCATCATGTACTTGTTGAATTCTGATCCTGAATGGTGTGTTCTCAATTGAGATGAAAGAAACTTGTAAGGTGGGATGAAGATTGCAAGCATTCGTCACTGCATAGCACTGCCTATGTTCATAAAAGCCTGCAGCTTCATATTCCTTATTTTAAACTGAGTAATGGAAACTTTCAATGCAAGTTAATTTGTAAGTAATATTGCATTCAGTCTTCTGCTTAAAGTTCTTTGTCCTCAAGAAGCTCTACTCAAAACATTAAAAGAAAGTTGTTCTTACTTAATCTTTGTTTTGCTCAGAGGATTTTATCAGGGAGGTTGTCATATCTTGCTTAATTGTTTGGAGCTTCTGAGTGGGAGTACTAATTTGGTGCTGGAGATACATACAAAAAGGAGAACTAGTCTCAGAGCTGTGTTCAGGCCACTGCTTTTATTCTCCGTTGTACACAGAAATTGTTTTGCATGACCCCTGACTTTAATCAAACTACAGTTTGTGGTGACTAGGTTATGGTGTATCAGTCTTTCATAGTATTGGTGTGCTGTTTGTAATCTTAAAATATTGGAATATCCAGTGTTTATATGAAGTGGCTGCATTTGAGTAATTTCCATCTGAGGTATGTGTTGTTAGACATCAGTGATTCTTCCAATTTTTTATGTTCTTTGCGAAGCTTCTGAATGAAAAGTAAAACTTGTGGTGTTCTCCTGCTCATGTTAAGGAATTTAGTATCCCTTGAGTCTAATTTTCAGAAGGCATTTGAGCATGTGCCTGTTGGCCCAATGACTAATATATTTTTAGAAGTGTCTTTGAGTTCTCTAGTTTTTCTTGGCTTTTGAGAGGAAAACACTTTAAATTTGGAATTATCTACACTATTTAGTATGTATCAGTGATTACAGAAATAGAGATTATGGGGATCTGTCAGAAGTGAAATGTTTTTTTGGCATGTGCATGAAATGCACTTCTACACACACTGTTCTGTCTTTGTGTTAACTTCTTATTATCAGATGCTTACTTTGTACTTGTTACTCAAGTAAAATCCTGCAATTGCTCACAGCTTTCTTGCTGTATTTATGCAGTGGAGTTTTTTGGTGTTTGTTTTTTGTTTGTTTTTTTTTTGTGGGGTGGGTTTTGGTTTTTTGTTGTTTGTTTTTTTGGTGTTTGTTTTTTTTGTTGCAGAGGTATCAGACCAGTCTGAGACATGAACCAGTAGCAGTCAGTCTTCTGCTTGCTCTTAGTTGGTCAGGTTTGTGGAAGTGTTGTTGCCAGGGGTAGGATGGTGGGTTGTTGTACTGTTAGACTTCCATTAGTGAGCTTGAATCTCCTAGTGCTCTATCACAGTATGCTCATGGCTGAGCTGCTTATTTGGGTTTTGTGGTGTGTTGCTGGGGATGGCTTGGAAGGGGGACATTTCAGTCCTGTTTGCTGTGCTTGACCCATGCTCTAGTTCAGATATCATTACTAGTTTGTGGTAAGGATTCTAGATGTCTGGTTTTGCACGTCATAGTTAAAAAGCCAAGCCTTTCTGCATGAAGCTGTTATTTGAGGTCAGAAGAACATCTCTTGAGCAGTCTATGACACTGTGTGAGACATGTAAATGTTTTATGAGCTACAGTCCAGAATGAAAGCAGAGATTGGCTTTATTCTCAGTGTACCACTGTTTTCTTTTTAGAGGACCGTCCCACTCCATTTCATACAGATATGGTAATGTTAGTTAGAATTGCAAGTTTCAAAAGACTTTAAAAATTACTGTCATTAGTGATGTTGAACAAGGAGTTTGTTTTTTATTTAACACACTGAAGTCTTCTGGTGTCGTGAATCAGAGAGTTAGGAATATGACACTTGTGCTGCCGAGATATGTTTTCATCTTTTCCATGGGTAAAACTGCTTTTTCAAGCTGATTGATCTCAAATGAAGTGGATGTCTTAGTAAGTGTTTAGCAGTGTTGAGAGTGTTGCTAGTGTTTTTTAATTTATTAGTTGACCCGAACCTAACGCCCCCTAAAGGAAGGGAGTCACAAATGTAAATCTGAATAATTTGTTGTTCACCTGCAGTAATTAATTTCACGTAAATACACCTTCTAGATTACAGTTTGTTTAGAAGTATCTAACCTTTGAGTCTTATCAGAAATGTTTAGAGGCTGTTTGAATTTGCCTTAATTCATGAGAAAGAGGCAAATTCTTTAAAATGATACTGCTTACCCCACTTCAGAAATAAAGAATAAACATCTTTACAGGTAATGGTGAAATTATTTGTCCAGTCTTTGGCTTATTGTAATTTCAGTAGTTAAGATATCAATAAAACTGACAATATACTGGTTTTCTTTTGAAGAAGGAAGTTGGTAGAGGTTCTGTGTAGAGTGTCATGGAAATTCATGTTTCATCCCTTAGGCTTTTTTGAATGGTATGGTTTGGGACATTTGAGTATTGGATCATACAGAAACTCAGTGGATTCAGTGGACCTGATAATTTTCAAAATTATGTGTAAGTTGAAAAATGATTTCTCACTGCTGCTGGGAGGTGGACTGAGAGGAGGAAGAATACCTGAATTTATTTAGTTACTTAGCTGTAGCTGTAACAAGGAAAGGAGTGAATGAGAAGGATGGTTGAACTAAAGTTTACATTTGCTCTACCAGCGAGGACAACCCAAGCTGTTAAATGAATTTGTACTGAAGTGTAACCCTAGGAGAACAGCCTGCCCGTTAGCTGTTGGAGCAGTAAATCCCTGAATTGCTGTGCGAGAACTCAGAAGTTTGAACTCAGAGGTTTGAATTTAATTGGAGCCATTTTATTACCATTTGCTTTCCTTTTTCATGGGCAGGATAACTGGTTTTTGTTCTAGAGCAGTTTGGTCTGTTTGCCCTAAAATTAAACTTCAATTTCTGAAATAAATTGAGTAGATCTAATTAAAAATGTAAGCAGAAGACAGCAAAATAGCAAATTATGTTATGCAGTGTATAAGATTTAATTTTATCTTTTTTGTTTTAATAATCAGTAATATCTTGGCATTTATTGCTTTAGTGAAACAGTAAAAGTCCTGGACTTTCATTGGTTCACTGCTCCTGACTTTTCCTTCTGAAGGTGTCATTTTCCTACTGTCACTACAGAAGAAAAATTCTGTTATGAATAAAACTGTGCTTACACTTACAGTATCATTTTCATCTCTTATTAGTCATTTGTGCAACTCCATGCATGTACACTTTTGGTCTATTTACAGTAATGTTTTTGGCTGATTTCCGTGAAATTTTGTGTGAATGGTAACTTGGAGAAAAAGATGAAAACTTCTTTATATTGGGATGATTACCCTGTGAATCGAATACTGCAAAACAGCACAGACTGCTGTCCTGGATCAGCAGCATGGCAGGAGAGGAGGACAGGGAATGAAGTGGTGCTTTGTAAGCTTTTCTGCTCAATAGGGCTACTTGTTGACTGGTATAAAACATTTATTTGGGGGGGCATAATGAGTATGTAATTGGGCACTTGGGCAGTACAGTGATCAGGCTAGATTTTCTTTCTTTTGGCAGAGCATTGTGCATTCAACTTAGTATGTTATGAATTTCTGAAAAATGTTACTGGGCAAGGTGGTATATTCTCTGAGGCCACTGTTCTGCTAGGAACTTTGCAAGATTTTAGGCTTTTGGTTGCCTATGGAAGGCAGCCATATTTATTTCAATACAACAGGACACGTAAAAATGCAGTGAAGAAAAATTACGTTTTGTCTTATTACTTTTACATGTGGCAAATCAAAATGGCCACAATAGGCTGTTCAGTGACTGCTGGGATGCTGGGTATTGTGTTCCTATTGTGTTGCTTTATTTCCTCCCATATGCAGTACTTTAGAAAGTGTTCTGGGCAAAGATTTGCACTGAACTAACAAAGCCAGTTGAAATACACTTAAGACATTTTAATTTAGGCTTATCCTAGATAAGTTTCTGTCATTTTCACTGTTTAAACAAGTCTTAATTAGTTATCCTCATAAAATATCATCACCATAAACCATCCTGCTGTTTTCTGTTAACAACTGATTAGTATCTGTCAGTTGGGTAGTATTTGTTCTGTTGAGGAAGTTCAGATTCTAATATTGTCTCTAGTTTAATGGATTTGATTGCATGTTAGCTAAGATTTGGAACATGGGGTCATGAAACGGTGTGTATAGAGTTGACACAAATGGAATGAACTTCCTTGCTTTTCTGCTGCCCAGTGTTTCTTTCCACATGCCTGGTTTCTGGGCACAGAAAAGATGACTGTCCTAGAGCCCTTCCTAAATCCCCTTTCGCTCTGGGGAGACTGAAGGGGTGGACTGCCTTTGACTTCCAACTGGTGAGCATTTGTAAACTTCCTTTATGTTATCTGCATTGACACTTTTTATTATGGTTATGAGAATTAGGATATTAACAAGATGTTTTTCTGACTGAAAAGGAAACAGAAATGCTCTATCTGTGGTGGACTGTATAAAGTTAACTGTTGTATAATAGTGGAAAAGTATGTACTACTGCAGCTACTGTAATTTGCTGTCTGCCTGGCTAATGTCTTGGGTGTGAGTGGAGGTGCGTGAACTTGTTTACTGTCTTATTTTCTCAGTGTATGTTTGAAGAGGATGGAAGATAGCTGCTTTTCTTTACTGTTTGTTGATCTATATTGTAGGTTATCTTTTGGAGTTAATTCTAGTGTGTCTGTTCCAATTTGTGCATTTCAGTTGATTTTATGTTTATGACACCATACAAAAAGAGTTAATTAGACTAAGACACTTGAATGCAAGTGGATGGTGGGGAATGCACAGTCATGTGTTGAACTATTCTAATCAAGTGGCTAGACGATCTATTTTAGCTGGTTTCAAGTGGATTCTGTAGTTGCCAGTATAGGTGTATAGGTTTTGGAAAGGAAGGAGTTTCAGCTTAGTCTTGAAAGGTCACAGGAGAAGGGAGTTGCTTTATTAGAGTAGTATGATCCTTAGCTAATTCAGAATTTGAATTTTTCATAATTTCAGAGTTGAAGGAGTGCTAACAGAGACAATTAAATGTCATAATTACTGTTGCAAAATGGAATGTTCTTATTTCACCCTATGTCATATCTGTTTTTCAAGTCCAGCATAGTGTTGAACTCCCATTGCAGTTCAAACTGTCTTGGATTCAGCAGTTTGCATCTGGAAACTACTTACAAAAACATTAAAGTGAGTCTTGGCATGGCAGAATGTCAGATCTGTAGTAGGCATTAAGTCACAGCCTTGTTTTTGAATTGGTTCCCAGAACCTTGCTCTTTGTGCTTTCTGGTGATTTTCATGCATCAGTAAGGAGGATGTGATTTTTGTTTGAAAGACTAGGAGATAGCTGTGATACATTAACCTTGACTCTGACCTGCACTATGACTTGTTCATCACTAGGATTAGTGATTGCTCACACAGTTGCATAGTTTTACATAACTGTAGTGCTGATGCCCTTCTTGGCCATCTTCCAGTTAGGAGTAGCTCTTTCCAGCTTTAACTGCTTTCAAAATAATGATTAAGCTGAGGAAACTCACCGTGATTGTGAAGTAAACATTTCCATGGGGAGTTCTGTACTGGAGTATTCGTAACACAAGTCTTTGTCCCTTTTTCTGGAAGAAATGAGCTAGCAAGGAAGAAACTGGAACTGTAAAAGGAAAAAGTGAGAATTGCTATAAGGAATTGTCTTGAGAGGTGGTAGTGTGCTGTCTACCTTATCGGGCCTGTTTCTGGGATATGGACTAGTCTTAGTGATCCTTTTCTCATGATCTACCTTGCCAGGCATGCAGCTGGAGATGCAGAGCTGATGGTAAGTCACAGCCACCTTAAAAGTGGCCGGGGGTTAGACTTTCCTAAAGGTGAAGGCCTTCAAGGAAGGGGAACCCCAACAGCTCTTTAGAGGTAGACCTCTGCTTGCAGGTTACTTTCTGCATACCATTTTAACTTGTCTTCTAAAGATCTTCAGCAACTTTCCCAGGCAACTTGAGCTGGCACTGCGTGCTTGGCTGGGTTGTCAGATTCCTAGATGACTGTTGTGTGTGGATTTAACCACATACTAAAACCTTGCTACCTCAGTATGAAAACGTAATTTGGTAATATAGTTTTTGTGTTTACATAGAATCTTTAAGCCCTTAACTTGTATGAAATGCCTAAAACTCTCGTTCTGCAGAGTACATCTGCTTTGGTCTTGGAAGCTTCCGAACAGCAAATACCAGTTGAGCAATCCTGTGTGTGCTTATTCCTGAAGTTCAGGTGCAGATCCAAACGTAAAGCGGTATTATGCATGAAGTAAAACAGAGGTATGGGTGGTGACCCTGCACCTGTAATTACACTGTGTGATTGCCCTAGGCACCATTGGGTATGTGCTTGTGGCTGGCCCTGTAAATGCCCACATGACTTGTCCTGGTGACCTGAGGCAGTCGGTGTTGCTGGAGCAGCCGTGATCAGTTTTTATGCCGCTGAGGCCAGCTCGAGTAGGACAGGATTCCTGGTGGATGGAGCCCCTGGTTGTGCAGTCTGGGAGGATTGCAGCTCTGTGCAGAGGGGCCCCGGGCCCCTTTGAGGAAACTGCTGTGTAGTAGGTGTTTCTGCTATCGGGGCCAGCTGCAGGTGGGTGTGACTGCTGGAGCTGCTTTGATACTTGCCTGGTGACTCAGTATGGGGCTGGGCACAGTGTGAAGTGGAGGGGGCATGCTGCTGAGCTGGTGGGGTCTGAAACTGCACAGTGAACTTGAGGGGTTTGTTTATGGGTTGGGTAGAATTGGCGTTAAAATATTTTATTGATTTGATAGGCATGTTGTTGGCTTTTGTGTTTGGAAAATGCATGTTGGATTAGATTGACTGTGGTGGTTTATTTAGACCACTAGAGTATTTAAAAAAATCTCCATGTTCATCTTGAATACGCTGGACAAAAGTGCAGTGTTATTGCATCCATGCTCTGGGATTACAGTAAACTAAATACATTGTTTTGAAGGGACTAATATCAAACTGTTCACACAAGCCATCTGGTAAATTTTCTTGGGTTTGCCTTGAAAAAGGGAGGTGATTTTACCTCAGCAGAAATTAATATGTTTGTGTTGAGTGACCTACAGAAACACATTAAGAAATTTTAATGATTTTATCGCCATAGAAAGGTAGATAAATAAAAACTAACAGAATGACTGATACAAAATTATTAAAAGAGCTGTTTTACTCCATAATCAGTGTCTAAAAGAAAAAATAAGACTGTTGATGTGACTCAGGAGTACAGTCTAGTAATTATGATATACTACTTACAGTTAGGGGAGTTAAATGTATCTATTTTTATAAATGTCTTTTTTGTTACTGTTATGCATGTGTATCACGAGTGTGTGATTTTTGTGAGTATGGCTTTGACAAGCCTAACTTGCCCCTGTGGTAAGTTGTTTTGCCTGGCTCTGAACATGCAAGATACTTCTCTAGCTCCTGGAAGGGTGTATTACTCGTTTTCCTTCCCCCCCCCTCCAGTAGGTTTAAAGAGAATAACATTGGGCTTTAAGCCAAATAGTGTAGGGAAAGGTTTTGAGATACTGATGGTTCAGGTTGCCATAACTCATGTATGTGCAAACTGACCTTTAATAACCTTTGTAGGGTACTAAACAGGTTAGTCATGGTGTACCCTCTTTGCTTTTGTGATGGACTGTTTTCCTAACCTGCAGGGTTAGAGGTGGGGAGGAAGTTAGAAATAGTAATTTTTTCAGTGCATGTGTAGTCAGAAGGCTCAAAAGACAGAATTTGCATAATAATGTCTCTAATTCTGCGCCATGCTATGTCATTTAGTCATCGTCTCTGTCTGTGGCTCTTGGAAGACTTTGAAACAATTTTATTTTTTTAATGAGTCCATTCACTCCCACCTGTAAGTAGACTGTTCTTTACTGTAGTTGCTCGTAAGATACAGTCTTTGCCATTTGCAAAGGACTTTGACTTCATATGTAGAACTGCTCAGGTGATTTGAGCTTAGGCACAAATACAGATCTAAAAGGTGTTGAGAATTATCTCTTCTCATTTCCTCTTTTTTTTTTTCTTTTTGTGTGTGTGTTTAAGTGTTTTCACATCTAAGAAAACCAGCTTACCTTTTGAAGTAGGGAGGCCAGAAGCAGGTGGCAGTTTGGGAGATGCTGCTTTTGGTATTCTAGGTGTCAATACCTTTATTGCAGAGACTGAGGTGCAGGAAAATTTTGTCTGATCAATGTGCATAAAGAGAAATAGTTACCTGGAATTAGTTACAGGTAGTCTCAGTGGTTAAGAAAACAGCATTGCTTCAGTGAACATAAAACCTGATGTGCATCTGTGTAAGCTGTTGATAAATCTATTTAAACTTTCTGATTTCATGTTGAGGAGAAAATCCCTGTTAATTTCTGAATTGGCATGTTAGGACTCTTCAAAGCATCAAAAAGTACTTGTTTTCTTGTAATGGAATGAAGTGAGAGTAAGACCAGTGAAGGGACATACCGGGCAAAGTGAGCTTTATGCTCTGTGAAAAAGAAATATGCATGTGTTCTGCTGAAATACTTCTGCATCTGAACTATGCTGTGGTTCAGGCTGTGGACAACTTGCCTTCTCCCCTCCCCTCTTCATTCCCCTTCTACCACCTTAGAATGCAGACTGTTGATTTCTTGAAAACACACATTGTGAACAGTCTTTCTTTTTTCCTTTAGGGACCAGTTACTCTCCACAAGAAAATTCACACAACCACAGTGCTCTTCATAGTTCAAATTCACATTCTTCTAATCCCAGCAATAATCCAAGCAAAACTTCTGATGCAGTGAGTATTTTTGATTGGTATTCATCCATGTGTCACCCCATTCATACGCACTATGTTCTTATATTTTGTCTGAGGCAAGCAGCATGTGCATTACCTGCTTCATTGAGTTTTCCAACATCAGTCTTTATTTTATAAACACTGTAAACCTAAGATTCAGTCTTCATAGATTGTAAAACTATTCTAATTGGTAATCATTAGAGCTTTGAGCTTCCTGCCTTTGATTTTCAAATACTAGTCACTTTATTATCCAAGTTTTAGTAGTTAAGGTAGTGTTTGTTAAAAATTGCACTAAAACAAAATAGGTAAATTTGTGATGTATAGAAAAGTTTTGAAAAGATAATAATTTTTGAGGAAGTTTGGAGGTGAAGGAAACTAATGTTATCAATATTGACATTCCTGTAGCCCACCAAACATACTATTAGATTTTGTTTAAGGGTTGATGGGAGTAAACCAGAGAAAACTATTGAAGAATGGAACAGGAGCGTAGTGGTCACATCTTCAAACTATCAATGAAACAGGCATTTAGAAATGGTGTAAATAGAAAACAGTGGTATGGGTGCGTATAAGGATGCCATGTAGCTTTAGAAACAGCAAAAGCTATGGAATTTGTATATTAAAACTCTGAAGAGGTTGTTTGTTCAACACTGTTTGTACTTTAAAGGCTTATGATTCTGCGGATGATTGGTCTGAACACATCAGCTCTTCAGGCAAAAAATACTACTATAACTGCCGAACAGAAGTTTCACAATGGGAAAAACCAAAAGAGTGGCTGGAAAGGTATGTGCTTGTGTTTGTTTTAATTGTATAAAGAACAAATATTCTTAAGCTCATTTAAGAGTTGAGCTTATCTAATAGATTACTGCTATAACAGATTGTGGTCTAAGTCTTCTGTGTTTCTACCCTTACTGTGACCTCTGGCACCTGTTTTATTCCTTGACAATCCGGAGCCTGAGGGGGAAGTATGGTTGGTTTGTTTGTTTTGATTTTTGGTGAGTGGTGTTTTTTACATCCTGGGTAGTTCCTTTTTTTTTTTTTTTAATATGTCACTGAGCTGAACTGATGTGTGGTGGGCTTCAGCAAGCATGGATGTGAGGAAGCAGTGGCTGGAATTTGCCAACCCTGCCTGTAGCAACAAGCTCTTAAAATAGTTTAATTCATGTCATGTAACTTCACCTATAGAAACTGTTATATTATTGGATGATCTAAGTTCTTACTTAACTTTTGTTTTCTTTCCTTCAGAGAGCAGAGACAAAAAGAAGCAAGCAAAATGTCAGTTAACAGTTTTCCAAAAGATAGGGATTACAGAAGAGAGGTGATGCAGGCGACAGCTGCCAGTGGGTTTGCCAGTGGAAGTATGTGGTTTTTTTACAGCAATATGTTCTTGCCTTGTTTGCATTACTGTTTTCTTTTCCAGACTTAAAAAAAAATTAAAAATCCCTTTTCTTAGATGTTTTTCTCACCTTTTTATATATAAAAGCTAAAGTGGATAGCACAGTCAGCTCTCCCAAATGTTGTTTCTTAAAATAACTTTGAGCCTTTACTAGTGCAACACTTGCTTAATGCTTTTCATGGTGCTCCTTCTTTTTGCAGCTTTTACTGCCTAATTTAATTATCTCCATGGGTTGTTATCTAAAAAAGCTGCACAGTTTATAGTTTAGTTGGACTGTTGTGATCATTGAGACCTGCCAGTGTCATACTCTGAGCCTAAAAATAAAGGTGCAGAAGTCTCTTTTAAAGCCTTGATTTCACATCTGAAAATAATAAGCTAGTTGAATGGATTATGATATCAAGGTTTTCAGAAGCTTGTGTCTGTTATTCAAAGCATATTTTTACCACACCAATACTCTTAACAAAGCATTTCCTGGACTATGAATTTCTGTAACTTGGATATTTTTTTCCTCATACCTAGTTTTAATATTTGTCCATTTTTTCCCCTGGAAAACAGTTGTATTGTGGGATTCTATCTGTATGCTGATGTAGTTTGGGTGAATCTGTAGCATAGTTCTCAGGATAGTTTAAAAGTAGAAGTCAGAGTATTAGTCTTCCCCCACACTCTTGGGTCTCAGCAAGGTAGAGATGTATAAAGAACTGTTTTTCTGTGTATACTGAACTATGCTGCATGTGCTAAAACGTACTGGATGCTATAAAGAGATAGCAGACATGCATAATGCGGTATTTGTTTTGTGACAGGTGAAAATCTAAGAATCTATAAAAAGAATTACTCTGTATTTGCTTGGTATGTTCCCTGTTTAAAGTCTTATGATTGTGTGACAAATGCAGATTAGTCACTCATTTAATATATATAGTCATCTTGAATTAATTCAACTGTAAGTAAATTTGTTGTAGTAGTACTCAAGTGATGTGAAGAGGAATTCTTTGAAGGCTAGAATTTGAAACTTAAATTATACTTGATGATCAGGATTTTCAATGAACAAAACAAAAATGGCACAAATTATCTCTTCAAGCTAAATACAAGATGGAAATAATAGATTCTGATTTAGATTTTTTTTTAGGAGACTTCAAAGTTAACTTTACTGTAACACTTGTTATAGAGCAGCCTTTCATCAAAACACAGTGCTTAACCGGAACTCTAAATCAAGCAAAGGTCAGAGAAAATGCATTTTGTCAGTGAGTAGAATTAAATTTTGCCTTTTTTGATGCTGATCTACTTGAGGCTTTTTTTAATCATAAGAAGTTCAATCAGCTCTAGTTGTTGGTGTGCAGCTGTATTAATCAAAGTCTCTGCAATCTTTGACTCGTTTCTAATTTAATCCTTTTTTTCTTATTGCAACGTTACTTGGGGAATCCTGAAAAAAGTGGAAGACAAGCATTCCAGTGACACCAGCAGTATGCTCCCACAGAATATTTTATCTCAAACAAGCAGGCACAATGACAGAGACTACAGACTGCCAAGGGCAGAGACTCACAGTAGTTCTACTCCAGTACAGCATCCCATCAAACCAGTGGTTCATCCAACTGCTACCCCAAGCACTGTTCCTCCTAGTCCATTTTCTCTACAATCTGATCACCAGCCAAAGAAATCCTTTGATGCTAATGGAGCATCTACTTTATCAAAACTGTCTACATCCACATCTTCCATCCCTGCACAGAAAACAGAGAGAAAAGGTATGTCTAATGAAATTCCCTCTGGTATTCAAGATGATGCATTGCATTTAAGTTGCTTGTTCAAAGTACGTTAGTTGTAGAATTTAAATATATTTTACTGTTTGATTGTGTGTGGTTAGAACCCGATTAGTGTTTTGATGTGTTTATTTCCCCCTAAATCACATTTGTTGTATTTTACACAACTTCAAATTGACACTGCAGTATTTGCTATTTACAGGCTTATTCTGCAAATTAACAGTTCAAATTATAATGTGAAATACGTATTTTTACTAGGACGTATTTTAATTTTTGTCTTCTCTCTTTGTTTGTATCTTTGCCATTTATTTGAGTTCTTAACATAGTTACACTATTTGCAAGTCATTTTGGACCATTATGTTTTATAAGCTGCTGTTACTGTTTGAAATGCCAGTGTCAAATCTTTCAATCAACACAAGCACAATTCAAGGGAGACAATTTTCGATGTGTTTGTAACAGCAAATACTCTGTTTTGATCTGTATCTTGTGAAATATTGGATCTTCAATTATTAAGCTGCTGAAAGTTTGTGTTTTTGTGTAATACCTACCATGAATAGTTTGAGTCTACAAGTGAAGATCAGGACTTTACTGTGCATTGCTTGTGACCCTTCAAAAGTCTATAGTTAGGTTTACTTCATTACTAGGGGAGAAGAATTTGAGAAGATTATGAGAATGAGATTTGTGTCATTAGTGATAGCGTGATACGTGGTATAGTTGAGTTTTTAGAGAGTAATACCGTATACAAAAAATTTTTTTTGAGGACGTCGGGAGGGGGAGAAAGTAATTTTTGATAACCATAGCTGATTTTAATTTAAGATATTGCGTAATTAGTATGTCACTGAATTCTTTTTTGGGAAGATGGCTTGTTACCCTGCTCATACTTGGACGTTGGTCTAGTTAGAGAAAAACAGTGTAGTTTTAAAAAGAAGACTAAAACAGACTCTGGTCTGACACTGGTCTTGTACTCTGTTTTCGGGGCTTCCAATTTTCTTTGTTAAAGAATTCCAGCTTTTACACAGAGATAAGAGTACCTGACCATCCAAAATACGCAAATAATACCATACATGGACAAATACTGCAGTGTAAGACAACTGTGCACGTAAAGAAATTTGTTTTTTCTTGAGACTTTGTGCAGTTTTTATGTGACCTGGGTCACGAATGCTGACCGTAAACTACAGAGGAACAGAGTATTTTCAGCAAGCCTTTTTCTATTCAACACAATAAAGCATGAAGTAAAGTGCACTAGTTCATGCATACTTCTGGTACTGAACACAACAGTTACCTGCTTCAGCCTCTGTGTTCTGATTGCAGTTCAATGCACTTCTAAACATTACAGTGCAAAACATCCATGTCAAGCATTCTCTTCTTTGGTGTATCTACTCTATTTCCATTTCTATATTTAAAATGTACTTAAAACCCTTATTATTACTCAGTTCTGGCATGTTCTTGATTCCTGTTTGGTGTGTGATCAGACTGGATATTCTTTCCCTGCTTTACTGCACATCTTTTTTAACTGAGGAGCTGACTCATAGCAATTGAAGAAACTTCCCATTGTGACAACTGCTACAAATGTTGGCAGAGAATTCTAATATTTCTTGCATACAACATTAATTTGAGAACATACAATTGGGTATGAATAGTGAAAATGATCACACAGGGCAGTCTTGACACTGTAAATCTTACTTCACAATCTGTGTTACCATGAATGGTTCCACATTAAATAATTCACTTAATTTCTGTATTCCTAAGTAGGTGTTTCTTTAATTTTATATGGGTTAAATGGATGCATTCTCTGTAATACTCATGCCTCATTGATCTAAGTGTTTCATGGCACTTGATTGTGAGAAAATATTGCACATATTGAGCTTTAGACAGGATGAATTATAGAAAGTTAGTAAACAATTGAAGAATGAGAATAGGTGGATGTCAGGCTTGAAATTCTTGTTCTAGTAAATGTGAGTTTTTATATACTGCTTGAATTTACATCTTACAGAAACAGAAAAATTCTGTGCGGGTTCTGTCATCATTAGATCATTCAAAGAGTGTATTTTACTGACTTACCTTTTTCTTATTTTGGAAATGTTGGACTGTCTTTTTAAGGAAATTTAACCAGTAAATTTTCTGTAACATTTTATATACAAAAGAAGGGAAGAAGCTATGTTTTGGGTGGTTTACTTCTGTTACTCATTCTCTCAGAGGTGACTGTGAACCTGCAGTATTATTAAGTACTTTTTTGTAGCTCTTTTACAGAATGAAAATAAAATAACTGTCTGAGACGCTTGGTTCAAACAAGTCTTGGAAAAGTGTCTTTGTAGAACTGAAAAATAGTTTGAGGGGTTTATTTTTACGCTAGTAAGGCAAATAGCCTTTGATCTTTTTCTGTTCACTGGCTGTGCTATCCCCCTCTCTTTCTAGAAAGAGGTAAAGCTGTATTTTTTTGCCTGTAAAAATAGCTTGGTCCAAATGACTAGTATGTGCAGTAGTCCTTGCTTAAATGAATTCTTGCTTTTTGTGAATGTGTTGCTGGCAGCCTTATGCCAGCATATGTGTATCACTGTTTTAATAGTTCTGGTTTCAGTGTGTGTATTTTTTAATGCAGTAATAGTTATGAACAGCAAAGCAACAAAAAAACCACAAAACCCAACACTTTTTTCAGCTCAGTCTCTTTTGCTGCAGGGGTATGTTGTAGTCCCACAAGGAGACTGAATAAAATCCCTGGCTGAACTATAGCTCAGCTGTTAGCAGTAGTCCTCTGCCCTCAATGGCTGGCAGTAGTGGAGAGTTCCTGGGGAACTATTTGACCTCTACCCTTTGGTTTGAATGTTCCAGTCAGAATCTGCTGCTTCTGTTTGTGCTCACTGTGAGTGCTTTATGCAGGTAAAGTGTGGGGTTGCTTTTCCTACTTTTTGGCTGCTTTATCTGTAGGGCACATCACATTTTCCTATTTCTAATTCAGTTACAGAATGAAATGTTGTATTGTCCGTATCTTAATAGTATGTCTGTCTGTAGGGTACTACTTCTCACACCTTTACTCCAAGTCACATCAGGCAGCACTTCTGTTTCTAGTGCAGCAATAATGTAAAAGTTTTATGACAGAACACAGCAAGCTGGCCAGTGCAATGCTGGGTGGGTTGTGACCCTGATGCTTCTGATCCTTTTCTCACCCCTGTGGTTTTCTTGTAACACTTGCTAGTCTTTAGCAGTCAGTTATTAACATTGCTTCTGGTATTGTTGCATCTTTGGATGGGTTTTGCAGTTTTAAGTATATTACTCAATTCCTGTGGTGGTTGAAAAAATTACACATATGAGACTGTTGGAAGTTTCTTCCAGTACTTTATACTTGTTTGCTGAGCATTGCTGTTACATTTATTTTGGCAGCAGAGGTAAAATACAAAAATGCAGTTTTAAGATTGGAATAATCCAAATGTGAAAAGTAGGGAATTTTTTGTATTTTAAGTCATCTGACTATATTTGAGAACCCAGTTACTCTTGTTGCCAGTTTCATTTGGCCAAAAATGTGTACAGAATGGATTCCGTTTAAATATTTATATATTTTTGTTGTGGCTTAAGGTCCTTAGTAGGTCAGAACTGAAGTATGTAACAGATATATGTGACTGTCAGTGCTCAGAGAACTTAGTTGCTGGGCTATACATGTCAGATACTTCAGCACAGAAAATGTGTTCTGATTTTTAATGGTCAGCAGAAGACTGAGCAATTCTGTTAGCTGTGCTGTTGTTTAATCAGTGGAATAGATGAGGTTTATGGGGCAATAAGGCATGAATTTCTGAAAATTTAGTAATGCAGTTTCCCTTCCACAGAGCACACTGTGAGAGCACACGTGCATGGTCATTGCTACCAGTGCAAAGAGACAATGGAGTGGTTGGGTAATATTGTAGCGTTGAATGCGAAGGACTTTGAATGCATTTGTTTTGTTTTAAATGGCATAAAAGTTACAGCATAGTGAAATCTATTGCAACATTCGAGGGATCACTTTAATCACTTAGAAATTATCTAGCCAACAGAAGTGGGTAATTTCCATGTCGTTAAAAATATATAAATGTTGAAATAAATCAGAAGAGCAAGCCATATATAGCAGTATTTTAAAAGCTCATGTAGGGAATACTAGTATTTTAGGTGTTAAAAGAGGACCATGAAGGAAGGTCCTTCCTACACAAAAATACATTTCCCCTTTTTGTTTCTTCTCTCTCCACTCAATTCTCTGTCACACTGACATGCCTGATGAACTCAGCACACAGTGGGGAAGAAGGGAGTCAGCAAGTACTAGGGACAGGTACTCAAAGGACTTGAGCAGATAGAACCGGGTGACTGTGGCACAGCAGAGATGCAGGACTGTCGGTGTCAAGCGCTCTTCATCCAAACAGCGTAGCTGAACAGTCAGAAGCTTAGTTTTTCTTCCCACAGCATTAAATGTAGTAGGCTCGGGACTGCCTTTCAGAATGACAGTCACTAGTGGATCAGCTGTTTGCTTAGGAGCAAGGATTCTTGTCATAAGGGGCAGAGATTGGTGATGACAAGATTCAGCAGCGTGTTTATGTACTGCCTCAAACTCTGAGAAGCTGTGCATGTCTAGATTGCAACTGAAGAACTTTGTGGCACAACTCCCAAAAATGATCTGTTATTTTTTTCTGAAAGGATTGCTTGGCTGTGTTATTAAAAAGTCCCACGGCTTGAAAACACCACACCGCAGTATTTCCATTCTGACCTGACGTGGTGTTTCTACTTCAGATACCTCTTCGCAAAACTTGCAAAAAAGATGCACCTGTGTTATACAGAATCTTGTCCTAGGAAGTACTGACTGATAACTTGGAATTCTTTCCTTTCTGTCCGAAAGATATGATTGTGGGTCACACTCCCAGCAGAGTAAGTTAGGAGGAGAAAGCACTTCCCTAATCATTGTGGTCTTCAAAAATCATTTTCCTTATAAAAAAGTTTCTTCCTGCTTCATTTTAATGTTGAACCAATTAATAATTCTTCAATTAACTTAATCTCCACATCGAATTGTGTTTCTTTTTGCCATCTGATCACTTACTTTGTTTCCCCATATTTATTTTTTTTATGGTTTTATTTCTTGCTCATTTTTTTCCTGTGGTTCAAGTTGATGGTCCAGAAAGCTGCTTAGTTCTATAATATAGTTCTGTATGTAGGCTGCATCTAACAAACTTATTTGTGTGGTTGTCAGAAAGTATACTGTATTTTCATGTTGTTTCAACAAAATGAATGGCTTGTTTTAGAAGTTTTCTTAAAAGCTCCAGACCTTAAAACTTTAATGTGCATAGCTTATAATGGAAAAACTGATGCAAAGTCATATTTTTAAAATCACAACCCCCCCCTTTTTTTTTTAAATAATCTGGGTTCTGTTTTGTTTTAGTTATTCAGAGGAAGAGATAAAACAAATTGTAATTAATGAAGTTTTTAATACTTCAGAAGGTCACATCAGGCTATGTTCTACTTTTTGCTTTTACTTTGGTGTTTTATGATTTAAAAAGCTTTCTTGGGATTTTCGTGCTAATAGCTGAAATTTTAGGTGAGGCTGAAGAGTCATTTGCGTAGCATTTTTATAGAAATTAGTGTTGATAACGAAGAGGAGGCTGCAGGTGTGCTCTCTTCACTTCTTCAGTCATAGTCTGAGACTTCTGCAGGCCTTGCAGCATAGTTGTTTCTTAGTGAAATTTTTTTTTTGTAGGACATGGACTAAATTGCATTTTCTGTTGGTGGAATTCCAGTTGTAGATTAAAAATTAGTCTGATTGATGCAGATTAGATTTATGAATGACTGCCATATAATCCAAATCCTCATTTTGCAATAATAGTGTAGATAGCTTATTAATGAACATGAACTGCTACTGACACAAGTGTAGGAACCAGTGCATTGGAGTTGTAAAACTACAGGGCTTAGATTTATGAAGATACTTTTCTCAGCATGCTCTGTTCATCTTGACGGTGTTTCATGGTGTTTGAGGCTTCAAATGCACTTAAGAACTACAGGACTGTATAATGAATAAGCATTTTTTTTAAAAAACCCTGATGTTTTAGAAGCTAGTGTTCAGATGTTGGAAAGTGAACTTAACTGTGTGGCAAAACGTACAATGAAACAGTTTCAAAGCAGATCAGAAAAGGGAAATTAGGAAGGAAGAGGAAGGAGTGAGGAGTTTTCGCTTCTCTTTGTGGAAGAAGTGGGGGAAATGCACGCACCCCAGTGGGTGATATCTGAGGATTTTTATCAGGCAAACATTTCATCTTGAGAAGTGTTGTCTAATTATGTTACCTTCAAAAAGCAAAACTTGCAAACCCTGTATAACATCATAAATTAAAACAGGTTTAACCTTTGTAGTTATATTATACAAAAATGGATGTGAAGTTATTTAGGGGCTTTGTTTTTTTGGCAGCATTTCTAGGATTTAGTGCTGTGAAATTAAGCATTCAGTCTGGAACCATGAAGTAAGATAGATTGGTTTAAATTACTGTAAAGAAACTTTTGATTATACACAACTAATCAGTAGTCTGTATTTTTAGCATGATTGTTTCCATCACAAAGGAGTTTCCCAGTTGTAGAGAAGAAAAGGTAAAGATTACGGCTTGAGACACAAAGAATTTACTGGAAACAGCAATGAAATAAGAAACTAACAGTAACAGCAACAATTTTAATTAAAGGCAAATAGAGGCAAACAATTCACACATGAAAAGAGCTCACCACACGTGAACCTGCAATACCTGAACTGCTGCCACAGTACCATGACTGGAAAAAGTTAGGGCATGCAGTGGCAATGTCATTCAGCAAACAATATTAGACAATTGAACATGACAGACTGTACTCCCCCAGAAATCAGATCCCCTTGAGGTACTCATTGTGTTTCCCTGTCCCTCTGCATTACCCACCAAGTACCCCCAGGTCCTTGAGCAAAACCAATCCCATGGATGGGTTTGCCTTTGCTTGTGACAGGACTAATCCAGTCTTTTTTCCCTTCCTTATATGCACAACGTGGACTTTATCCTCTTCTACAGTATGTGAAGGTTTTGATTGGGCAGGGCCAGGTCGATTGGTAGAGCCTCTAGTGTTAACTGATCAGGTGGCCTTCTCTAAATGTAGATCCCAGTGTTGGAAGGTTCCACCATCCATTGCATGTGGTGTGGTTTTTAACAGTCCATTGTACTGTTCAGTTTTTCCAGAGGCTGTTGTGTGATGGAGAATACAATATAACCACTCGCTGCTGTGCTCTCTGACCTGGGCGCCTGTGAGGCTGTTTTTGAAATGAGTCCTGTTGTCCTACTCAGTTTTTTATGGGGTGCTGTGTCACCACAGGACTTGTTTTCTGAGGCCCAAGGTGGTGTTCTGTGCTGTGGTTTGGGGCACAGGGTACATCCCCTGCCATCCGGTGGTTGGTTGCACCATTGTCAGCGCATAGCACTTGCCTTGGTGGGTTTGTGGCAGCATGATGTAATAAATCTGCAGGCCTCCCCTGTTTGCATTTCGGCCATCATCCACCAGCCACAGAGGCTTTACCTGCTTGGCCTGATTGATTCCAGCACGTGTTTCACAGTTACGGATGACCTGGGGGACAGAGTCCGTGCTCAAGTCCATCTTGATCGTTCCATCTCTTCCCTGGTGGTGTGAGGTGTCATGTGGCCACCGAGGCAGATATAACTCTCCCTTGTGTTGCCAGTCCACATCTACCTGAGACACTTTAATGTTGGCAGCCCAATCTGTTTGTTGTTGTGATGTTCCTCAGTAGCCCAACTCTTGGGTACGTGTGCTTCTACATGATGTGCTTTTACAGCCAACTTGTCTACCTAGGCAGCCATGTCTTGCCACAGTTCAGCAGCCCAGGTGGGTTTACTTCTGCTCTGCCAACTGGTCTTTTTCCGTGGGCCCAGCCACCCCTACAGAGCCTTTGCTACCATCCACAAGTCAGTGGAGAGGTAGAGCTCTGGCCATCCCTCTTGTTCAGTGACACCTAAAGCCAGCTGGGTGGCTTCCAACTCTGCAACTGTCTTGATCCACCTGGTTCCCTGGGTGATTGGGGTTTCCTGTTGGAGCTTGCTGTGTGATCAGCATCACCCACTTACTCCATGTAGCATCAGTGGCATGATGTGTGGAAGGGACTTTGCCTTTGAACATCCAGCCCAGCACAAACTAATTTGGTCTTGGATTTCTTCTGTATTAGGGGCAACTGATACCGGCACAGGTTGTTCCTCTGGTTTGGCTGCAGTTTGAGTGGCCGCAGTGTCTGTTGGTCTGCTTTCCTTCTCCTCCTCTTGAGGATGCTGCCTGCTATGGAACAGTGTTCAGCAAAGAGTAGCCATGGCCCATCACGCTGCAATAAGTTGATGGTCTCTGGAGTTGGCACAGCGTTCTCCTTGCAGATACTCTGCTATTTTAACAGGGTCCTGTAGTTGTTCAGGGGTGAACTTCTAAACCATTGGAGCAGAGAATTTTCCACATTCCATGGCACTCGTGACTGTCCACCCTCAGGGCAGATCTCTGAATTACCTGCCTAGAAATCTCTCTCCCGACTCTAAACATGGTGTAGACCATGCTGAGGAAACTTAGCAGACATAGCAACAAGACCATGCTTTCCTTAACATCCAGAGGAAGTTCAGAATTCTCAAAAGCTGTTGTAACAGGCCTGAAGGAGGAAGAGGGGCTGAAAAGCTGGGGAAAAGCATCCTCCCCTGTTGCCTGCACAGACGGGGCATGAATATTACTGGACTCACAAAGGTAGTGCCTGAGGTAAGGGCAGGAGAGCAACACTCAGCACATCCCAAATGACCCTCCTTGCCCTCGATGTTACCATGTTATAAACTGATAACCCATAGTACAGCAATAAAACAATCCTGATCCCTCTGTCTGCTCTGCAGAGAAGCATCATGATGGGCACACAGCACCTATATGGGAATATATAGAGGGTTAGGTACCACAACCATATGAACAGACTGAGAAACATTGGACCGGTGGCTCTGTACCTAATATAACAAATGCCTAGATGGAATTTGTTTCCACCTCCTCTGGTCGTATCTGTTATTTCAACCCTTCATGCCCCATGCTGGGTACCAGATAAGGCTGTTGTGGTTTAGGAATGGCATTCTCCAATTTAGTATTCCCACTGCAACACTCTACACCACATGCTTTGTGCTCAATGCCCCCTTCTGGGTGGCAGGCTGAGGAGAAGAATTGGAGGCACAAAAGGTAAAGATTACGCGTTGAGATAAGAGCAACTTACTGGAAACAGCAATGAAATAAGAAACGAACAGTAACAGCAACAATATTAATAAAAGGGGGTGCAAGAGAGAAAAAGGTCACTGCTGTAAGAACTGAAGTACTCAAACTGTTGCCATGCTATCCTGATTGGAAAAAGACGCCCTTCTCCCCAGCAATAGTGTGAGGTGATACAGAATAACTGCCCCTCCTGGCCACTGCAGAAATTAACTCTGTCCCGGCTGGAACCAGGACAGTTACTTAATATAAACAAGAAATACTTCTAGTTTGGTTTTTCTTTTTTTTTGGCAGAAACAGGCTTATATCTTTTATTTCACTATGAATAACTTAAATTACTTAATTTGTGTAGTGTAGTGATTCTCTAAACAGTCATTGTGCTCTGCATCCTCTGTGATGTTAAATAACAGTTATAATGTGATATACATGTAGATAGTCATGATCATAGAGGTGTATTTTTCATAACACTTAGGCTTTTGATATTGTGTTGTAAAGCATTTCAGAAGGTTGGAATGTTAGTATTAGACGCTGGCCTTGTTTTGCATCTTTTGAGTGTTTCATCTGGGTGAGTGTAAAAAAATACCTTTCACAGACATACTTTAACACATACTTAAGATACCTGCACTAATACAGCTGTGGAATAGTGTCTCCATATTGTCTAAAAGAAATAACTGGACCGTGTTGTGTTGATGTAACTGCATTTTTATAGCATAGAAATTCACCCAAGCTAGAGTACTTTTACAGACCTCATGGAATTCAGTCATTTTGAGTGACATGTTTTGAGTTCTTTTATTCAAGAAATGAGTGAATACGCGGAACTGGGCTTAAGGTGTGTGTTCTCTGCATTGTTAGCTTGAGTTTGCCTTTGATTCAGTATATTTTCTGTTCAGAACTGCACCATGGGTGAAAAACACTTCCAGCTGTTTGGTATTGGTGTGGTTTGAGGGTCAGGTGTTGCTTATGTGAATTAGTAACATAGAAGTGAGTTGCTTCTTTACTTAAAATTGCTCAATATTTTATTGTGAAGACAAGCCTAACTACATTAAGTATCTTCTGAAATTAATGCTGGCAGTTGCTCAGTACTTGTTTGTTTGTTTGTTTTGAAATGAGGGTGTTTTGTTGTTTGGAGTTTTTTCATTTGGTTGGGTTTTTGTAAGGTTCTCAAATCCATAGGGTAGGAGAATTATATACATTAAGTATTAATGTGCCCCATTGTGCTTATTTCCCTTACTTTTGTCTTCCAGTGTATCCTGTCCTTATTTGGACTCTGACAGATCCAAGTTCAATTTAAAATCCGTGTGTTTTTGTTCAGTATGATGATTCATGTTTGTTAGGTGTGTCTTGACCTGCAGTTGTCTTAACATTTACTTTGAACACTATAACATTTTATATGCAGTAGTTTATAACGAAGACTTTTACTAATGACTTTACTGTTTTAATGGGGGCTAGTACCTAATCAGCTGTCCTAGTTCATGTGTTACTGAAAACTGCAGAAATTGTTACTGCTTTTTTTCCCTCTCCATCTTCAGTCTTTGTAATGCTTTTTGTCCATTTGTAAGTTTTCTTAGGAAAGCTCTTGGCCAAATGAGCGGGTGCCTTCACAGATACATTGCAACCAACCCCTTGCCCTGAAAAGCTTGTAACTTAGATAAGGCCACACCTTTTTCAAAAGTTTACCTGAAACCTCAGAATATGTGTTTGTGCCCTGGCTGTTGCATCCTTGCAAACTCTCAAATTTGGATTCTGCAGCGGTTTTTTTCTCGTTCAGATTTCTCAGATTACTTGTCTGGAATAGTTGTGACCTTTATAAGCTATTTGTACTGTAAATGCATGAAAGCAGAAGTCCCGTTTCTTTTCACTGAGATTTTTAATCCCATTGGATTTACATACTGATACTTCAGTAATTTTTTATGTTTGTTTTTTGAGGGTTCTTCTCCAAATTAGTCCTGAGAGTTGCAATTAAGGTTATTGGAAAAGAAAAGCTGTTAGAAATTTGCAACATTTTATTTGTATGTAGTAAAACAAAACAAGACTTTTGAACTTCTTTATTAGTAAGATCAGCATCTTCTTGCCTTGACCATCTCTCCAAGGAAAAAAACAACAAGCATACCTTTAAAGTAAAATAATTTCCCAGCCAGTTATTTTTGGATTTTTGCGTGAAATGTGGAATATCCAGGTTGACGTTCTCCGCCCATTTTGAGGTGGGTTTAAAATCCAGGTCTTCAATATTACAGGCGAACATCCTGGGTGAGATCTTGGATCCATAGCTTTATGCTCTGCATCCAATTTGTTTGGTGCTGTAGAGGCATTAGTTTTGACTGAATTTGGGAGCAGAGATCTCTGAGGGTTTAATGAGGATGAGAGAACGGGGAGCTAAGATTGAAATATAGTGGACCAGGCTTCTTAAAGGAAGCATGTTTGAAGTCATTGATGGTACACCTATAGTAAGTTCAAATGCTTTCATTGCAGAAATTTCTCACAGTACTGGAATGAAGGAGCAAATTTTCTGTTAACTTGAAGCCAAATTTAAAATTCATTAAATAACTCATCTTAATCAGAACAAATTGCCATACAGTATAGTTGCATTTAAGTAGTATGTATTTCTGTGGATAATAAGTGGTGGTATTTGCTGAAAGGATAAATACTAATAAAAAAAAGGATATAGGTCTTGATGCTTCAGGAGAAGCTGTCAAGTTAAAAATTAATTATGGGAAAATACATTTTTAGATTTTTTTTACATTTCCAGTATAGCTCATTTTCCTGTCTAAATCCTCAGCAATGTAGCTGGATTTTGTATTATAAATTTAGTCTTTATTTTGCAGCTTCTTGCAGTCTGGTCTCTTAGTAAATGAAGCACAACTTACACCCCCTCCTCAAATTTGACATAGTAGCACTTATATGTCAAGTCTGTAGGTTATAAGGTTTTTTTCCATTGTATATTTTCCAAAGAAAGACTGAAATCATAAGCAAATATATAGAGTATGTGTAAATGCACAGTAAAAGAAAAAGGTTGCTAGGGAATTTTTGCCTTGCGTTTGTTCTAAAAGCTAGGGGAAAAAATGTCCCATTTTTAATACTGGCAGCTTTTCATCCAGTATCTTGGAGTGGAAAAGTTGAGTGTGTGCATTCCTTATAATTATTACGTTCAATAGTATAAATTGCAGTAGATATCAAATGCCTTCAGATTTTTTCTGTGAATGTGGTGGGTTTTTTTTCTTGTAATGATAGTTAGGCATTTGAGCTTCTGAATTTAATATGAATGTTGTGTTAGTGAGAAGTTGTCAGGTTATATTGGGGAAAATGAAAAGTACTGTCTGTCTTCTATTCAGAGTCTGCATCTGTGGACAAGTCTGTATCCCATTCTTGCACAACTCCCTCTACATCTTCTGCTTCTGGACTGAATCCAACTTCTGCGCCTGCTTCATCTGCTCCTACAGTTCCCGTTTCACCTGTCCCACAATCACCAATTCCTCCATTACTTCAGGACCCAAATCTCCTTCGACAGCTTCTGCCTGCTCTGCAAGCCACCTTGCAGCTTAATAATTCTAGCGTAGATATATCCAAAATCAATGAAGGTAAGAATTCTTTAAAGTTGATGTCATATCTCATTTACAAATGTGAGTATGTTATTGGGTACCAAACTGTGGTAAATGAAAGCCTTATTTTAATTGAAAAGTGAATAAATGAATCCCTAGGTGAAGTGGAGATTGGTTTTGTTTTCTTTTTCTGTTAAACCTTTTAAACATTTAAGGCTTTCGGATTAGTAAATGGTGCGATGTACACGAGCAGCCTGATTGAGACGGGTGACTTAATCGCTGTATCAGCATTTGTCTGTTGCACAAAATTTCATTAAAGCTCTTTGTTCTTTTGTTTCGTGCACTGTTCTTTGTTTTCTGCAGTTTGCATTGCTGTTCTATTGATGTGTGTTTGCAAATACTGAAATTTCTAGGGATTCTTAAATCTTGTTGCCTAACAACTTTTTTCTTTAGCGTAACAAGTTAACCTCTGAATAAAGTTAACATATTAGTAACTGTGCTAGCAAGTTAAATTTTGTGCGTGGAATCAGTGTATCCCTCAGATTTTGTCACATTGGCCTAGTTTGTTAGAAGATAGTTTATCACTTAGCTATAATGCCTTTTACTGCAAGAACAGGTAAAGTTGATGCATTTTGAATGAGATTTTATCTAATGTGTCTGCATGTGGCAGGTAACTGAGGAAGAAAGTGGTCTGGGATTTTTTATTTGCTTCTTTGAACTTCTCATGCATGGATCACTGATTGAAATAGAAAGCAAAACATTTACATGTAGTCCCCAGAGTTAAGTTTCTGAAAGTGCAAACTGTGACAGTCAAAATATGTACAAAAAACTGTGTACATTGCAGTTATTTATAAAAAAAGCTGTCAGTTGCTTCCTTTTAATCAGCAAATATTCTGGCTTCATTCAGTACTAATAGGTGAGCAGGTTACTGTTGGGGTTTTTTCCTGTGCAGAAAGAAGCTTTTAAAACTTTAGTACACTAAGTGACTAAAAAAAGTAGGAGTATCATGTTTTTTTATGTTGAAAAATGAAAGATCCAGTCAAGACTCCAGTTTTATGTTGCTAGAGGCTGCCAAGTGAAATTCATAGTCGTCATTTCTTGTCATATCAGAGCAGCAGCTGTATCTGTCTTGGAACAAGAGTGTTTAGAATTGGTGTGGTGGGATGAGGGCCCGGCTGTGTCCGTGTGGGCAGAGTGGCTTTGCCTTGCACAGCAGGGCTGCCCTTGCTGGGCACATGATTCAGAGTTACTCTGCGCTTGTGCTGGTGAGTCAGTTTTTTCACATTTGTGCATGGGTGGGATGTATGTTCAGGAAGTATCTCACAGAACCTGTAGATCTTTTTGGAAAGTTTAGTTCCAAAGCTCAAAGTCAGTTCAGAGTCTCGTCAGCTCATACTGTAAGCTCCTCTTCCTGTGTAGTGCAGTTTTAAAATGGTTCAAACTGATGGAATTGTTTTTTTTTTTTACTGGGGGGGATGACATGAGACAGCTAAACCCAGAACAGATAAGTTTTGTTTGTTTTAAGAAGAAACACAGATTTTTAACTGGAAAGATCTTTTTTTTCCCCCCTTGAACATAAAGTCTGCCCCTCATCTCATTTACTGGATTTAAGTGATACTGCTTTTGCTTTTTTAAAAATGATTTTTGTGTAAAAAAAAAACAACCACCCACCCCACACATTCTGCTTACTACAATAGCAAATCGAACAAATGTTTTCTTGCTGTTTACAAGAATTATTATTGATCCATAGGATCACACTGAAGAATTGAAGTTACTTTTTAAAAGATTTTTTTTTTTGAAGTGTATGTCTTGAAGATCAAACTACCAAATAAAGGACTTGCTTGACATTCCAAGTCAACTTGAATTCAAGTAATTGAAAAATAGTTCAAGTAGATCTTTGGTCGTTGTGGATATGGGAACAAAATTTGAAAGAAAATGTGGCTTAAATTTAATTAGCCAGTTTGGACAGTTTAAAATGGTGTTCTAGAATTGTCAGTAAAACAGAACGTTTGTTTTCAGTTCTAACAGCAGCTGTGACACAAGCCTCTCTGCAGTCTATACTCCATAAAATTCTTACTGCTGGACCATCTGCTTTCAATATCACCTCCCTAATTTCCCAAGCTGCACAACTGTCTACACAAGGTATTCAGAGTCTTCTTTTCACTTAAATAAAATTGTTATGTTGCATTTTAAAAAGGCTGATACAATCGAAATTTGTAGAAGTTACCTCTTGTTGTTGGTCACCCAGTGTGGAGGATGTTGAATGACTTCTTCCAGTGATAGGTTAAAAAATTGTTACCTGGGGAGCAGGAAGCTGACATGCAACTAAGTAAATAGCTTCTCTGTTTCACCTTTTGGGATTTCTTTGTATGTTAACTAACTACATACGAGTAATGTGAAACCTGTGCGAGACCCTCTCAGTTTATTCTGGACCTTAATTGGATGTTATTTAATGTTTAGTATAAAACACAATTCTTCCTTGATTGAACACCCTTCTTGTAGTACTGTGCAACTGTGACTCTTGAGGGAGACCTTAAGTGCTTAAAAGAAAGTTTGTTTTGTCTGGTGGCGGATTTTCTCAGCTTCCAAGCAAGATACTCTTGCAGATATCTTTAATATGTTCTGGTTTGTAACTTAATAAAGCTAGAAACTTAAACCAAAACAACAAATGCAGTCATCTTATTGAGTAGGTAATCAGTATTACACTAATGCTTATTTTTAACCATGGGTGGGGGACTGTTGGTAGGTGCCTAGAATGGGTGAGTGGGTTTCTATATAAACTGTTCATGCATTCTTTTGGCTAAATCAAGTTGAGCGCCCTAAAATAGGAGTCGCAAATGAAACTAATTCAGTGTCTTCATGTGTAAAAAGCATTGACTAATAGTTTCTTTTTCCCCCTCCCCTGAAGTTTTAGAAGTGGAATTTAGGGAAGGCACAGTTCTTTAGCTAGGATTGTTGTTAAACATTTGATTGTTCCAGTTGTTCACCCTGCAGCAAGTCAAGGTGAACGTATTTGTATATTATCTAATACAGCATATTCCAAAGTACCAAAAGAAAATCTAATTCACATTTAAGATAGGGTATTGTTTTATTGAAAAGATTTTTTTTTTCCTTTACAGCTCAGCCATCTAATCAGTCTCCAATGTCTTTAACATCTGATGCCTCATCACCAAGATCATACGTATCTCCCAGGATAAGCACGCCACAGACTAACACTGTTCCGCTTAAACCTTTGATGACTACGCCACCAGTGTCATCCCAGCAGAAGGTAAGATCCTTTTCATTTTTGCCATAATGTAGTAAGAAGTCATTGTACATAATATTGAGTATTGCTCATATATATCCATGTGCTGGCTGTTGCATGTAGGATGATAAAATATGCATGTTATCTTTCCCAAAAGAAACAGAAACTACTGGAAGCAACTACTTGACTGTATTTTGTCAGGGCAACTCCAGCATGAAATTCTAGTACCCGTTTCTTTTCTTGAAGAAATTCTTGTGCTAGCTTCAGATGCTGTCTGGATATATTACCAAGGCATCAGTATTGTAGTGGAAACAAAAGCATACTTCAAAGGCAACAGCTGATGCAATTCTTTAGACTTTAGCCAATAAAAGATTTTTAGAATAGGAGAGAAATTCTTGGGGAAGTTGACTTGGTGTAGTCTCAAATTTGGTTTAGAAATGTTATAGGTGTTTACAAATCGATAACATAATGTCTCTTTGTCTTCCTATCCCCTCACTCCCATTCATTCAGAATTCCTTAACTGGATCAGGGACTGTGAATCATTAATTGAAGCTAATGTATAATGGCTCCCAAGGTTTCTCCTAAGAAGCATGACTCTCAATCCCAGTTTTTCTTTACAATCCATTTTCTTTATTTAGGTTTAGGTTTTCTTTTCCATTTCTGATAGAGATGTTATAATAGGGTTGTGATGTAATTCTACATTTGACACTGTGTAATGTGTTTTCAAGTAGGAAACTCTTAAATTTTTCAGTGAACATTTTTATTTGAATAATGAACAACTCTTCCAAGGTTGAAAATGAGGTCAGTGCTCAGATGGAAGGTACAGTCAAAAATGATACTGAGTTGAATAATTTTACCTGATAAACTAGCAATATTTTGAGAAGTCAGGTGGTCTAAATTTGCTTCTGTTAAATCTGTAGGTGCTCTTTCTATTTTAGTAGAAAAAAGGCTCTCACAGCTGTGGAACTAGAGATGCTTTTTAAAAAGAAACACTTCATGAAGAGAATAAAAATTCTGTCAACAAAAGACCTTGTATAATAAAAAAACAACCTCACCAGTGTTGTAACTTGTCATTTCCATGGTTTTCTCTGATTCTTACCCTTGCTCTTTACTGTGGAGGAAATCTAATGAAGTTTTGAACTTTCCAGGTTGCTACTCCAGGTGTTAAACAAGGACCAGCTTCCCAGGCAGCACCTCAGCAGCCGGTAATAGCTGACAAGCAGGCAGGTCATGAACCTGCCTCTCCACGAAGTCTTCAGCGTTCAAGGTACATTGAAATCCTCTGTTCTGTCTTCAGTTTTTTCTCTGGATCCAGTGTGTGTTGTATATGTTGCAGTTAGCAGACTCTTCTTTGGCCTGTTTATTGAACATATAATTTAACTCTGCTGCAACTGAGAGGCTGCAGCTAAGTATCTTTGTTACAGAGGTGGTGTGGTAGGTTTGCTGTTACAGGATAACCACAAGAGTTCCATTCACCGAAGCAAAATAGAATTCATATTTGTGCCCTGTCACTCTGGAGTCAAAGTTGAATGATTCCTTATACTGTGATTTCTGAGTTTGGAGTTTTTGTTTCTCTGTGCATCTATGGAATTAAATGCTAGAATTCTATGTAGTTTTCTTAGTGTTAGATGTTTGTGGTGTCTTTGCTGTAGTGTAATCTGATTTTTAAATTAGGATGAATTTTTGCCAGGTGATTTTGCTGCTTCAATGAAACACTAAAAATAAACAAAGTTCCTCAAATACTTTTCCTTGGCCAGACTTTTTCGTCAACATTGGACCCTGTTCAGATGTTGCATGATATATATGTTTAACATACGTTGATTTACAAGAATCTGTGTTTAGAATCTGTACCTTGTTTGAAATTTTTCTTTTGGGAAGATGGACTCTTCATAGTGTTGGATGCTGTGCATTTTGTCATACTGGTTCCAGGGGTCTTAACCAAAATCTGTCATAAGATAATGGTCTAGGACTGTGGCAGGAGGTGGCTGCAGGTCGACTTTTTTAGAAGCTCTGTAAGTCTACAAGGTGTTGCACTTAAAAGCTGGATTTGAAGAGTGGTTGAATAAGGTGTGTGGTATGATATTAAAAAGGCTAACAAACAAACAATGCTCTTTCATTGTCAGCATACCTGAAGCTACACAGTGGTGCTTTCCAGATAAAATAGTGAGGTCCTTTTATCTGCCCTTCTGGGACTAATGACAAAGGAGACCTTCACTGTGTGTCACCAGTGCACTAACTTATTGTTAGATTTTCAAATCTTTGTTGGTTTTGGCTGTTTTTGTGGGGAGAAGGGGAACTGATCTGTGTTTTGTCATTTTTTTGGGATGGTGGGGTTTTGTTTGCCTGGCAGTCATGTCTCAGTAAATGGCTGTACTGGAGACCCTGTGGTATTGATCAGTTTGAGGGTACAAATGGAAGCAAGTCGGCAGCTTTTGAATTTTTAATGTTGGCTATGATGCTGTATGTTCTGCAGACACTTGATTCAAATCTTTGTCAGGTTACAAACCTATAACTCATTTATTTCTTTGAGGAGAGGAAAGACAAAGTGTACCAGCTCCAGTCTCTAGTAATTATGGCTGGTGCTGTTTAAATCTTTCTGAATTACAGTACCAAAAATAAAATTATACTTTGCAGCAAGCTAAACCTTTTTATAAGGAGTGGTGAGGTTTAGAGGCACAGCTCCCAGTCACAGCCCCTTTTGTTCTTTGCTCGTCACCCTTTCCCCATATGAAATCTTCCTAAGAAAGATAGTCTTACTCTTGTAAACATTTACCATGCCCTGGAGTCTGAGCTGATATTGGTGGGCATTTGACCTGCTAATACATACCCCACCCTGCCTTTGGGTTACAGGGTTTTCTACTCTGGCATAACCCTTACTCACAGTGAGTTCCCTTTAGGGATCTGCTGGCCCTCTGCAAACCATTGCTCCATTTGGCACCAGCATTTTGCTGGAGAGAACTGAGTTTGTCCCAGGGACTGTACTGCTGCAGCAGAGGGTTGTGCAGGTACCACCCTCTCATATTGAGCGGGAGGCAGTGCAGGAGGTGCTGCAGGCCAGTATGAGAGATAGCATGACAATGTTAGTCTTGTATCCTGTATCTCTCAAATTAATACATGGTTGTGACTGGTGTATTGTGCATCGTGAGCTCATGTGTTTCAGTTTGCCTTGGAAGTGCCTCTTTTGCAAAAAGTGGAAGATTAAGGAACCGGGTGGCTTGGAGAAACCTGTGTGTGACTGGTACTTTCTTCTCCTGAGTGCAGTGGAGTTCAGTGAAAGTGGACCAGCTCAGATGTAGATTTATTTATCTGCAGAAGATTTCCTGTGTCCAGGCAGTATTTCTGAATTGATACAGAACAGATTATTCCTTTGTAGGTGAAAGCAGTCAGTTGGATTGGGGACTGCTCTTGGGGGCTAATGTGCTTTACTTTTCTAGGAGGGAACAACAACTTAGCAACCTGAACTGTGGGTAGATGGTCCAAAATCATTTCAGCTCTGTGAATTACGGTTGCATTTTTCTGCACCTTAAATGCAGATTAATTGTACAGAAGTTAATCACAACTACATTCGTGTTGCTCTTACCATTATTAAAATTTTGAAGTGAATGGAGATAAAATTATTTTTAACTTGTTAACTTTAACAATGTCTAAGAAATACCTGAATAGCTATTGCTAACTTTCAGCTTGTGAACGTTTCAGCCACAGAAGTTAGGAAATTAACACAATTTGGCCTACAGCGAGCCTGCCTGTTAGAGATTAAAGGAGCCGTAATTCATAGCATGTCTTTGGAATAAAAGTGAAACTGAGTGTTTCTATAATTAATAGTTTCATCGTGTTGGTACTTTCTTTTTGTTTCCAGAAAGGACTGGGAACATTTTTCCTTTACACTGGAAAAGTGCTGGGGAAGGGAGATGTTTCATTCTATTTTTTGTAGGTTCTAAGATTTTGTAGTTTGTAGTAGTGTATTTCAGAACCATCCTGTCCTCATACCCTTGTACAGATATTTTTGCCTCTCTGGACGCATTCTGTTGTCTGTGGCATAGTCAGTCTAACTCAGCTAAGGCAGGTATTTGCCTTAGTGAAGCACTGAAATACAGCAATAGTTTGGAACTACCATTGCTGCATTCGTAGCTCCCCCTGCTGCTAACTTAGCAGTGCTGGGATATCTTGTGTCAGTGTGTTTTAGGAATAATTAAGATACAACTTTATTTTTGAGAAACCCACAGATTTATTTTCATGAAACATTTCTGATGTGTTAGAGTGATTTTTATGGATGAAGTAGGAGTAAGAGAAGCCAGATTGATGAATGAAGAGGAGGCAAGTCATAGGGGGAACTTCAATTCTATTAGAACTAAGGAGTAAATAAGCATTGAATATTATTCCTAAATTCTATTTATTTAATAAATGTAGCCTTTCTCACTATGCTGATGCTGTATGAATATGTAGAAAACTTGAATAATTTAAGTTGGAAGGGACTTCTAGTTATGATCTACTTAGGTCCCAGCTTAGAGTAGGACTGGCAAGTTTGAACTGCTAAGGGCATTATTTAGGTGATTTTTTTTTTATGTCTCTGAACATCTAAGCTTTGACTACCTTTATAGTGATTTTTTTTACCTCATGTCTTAA
The DNA here is from genome assembly GCA_013396755.1 of Sclerurus mexicanus. Taxonomy (NCBI): domain Eukaryota; kingdom Metazoa; phylum Chordata; class Aves; order Passeriformes; family Furnariidae; genus Sclerurus; species Sclerurus mexicanus. The sequence goes on along the minus strand of VWZF01006202.1, from coordinate 446,874 downwards.
TTAGAATTTCCCTTGTTAAAACTTGTGTCTCTGCCTCTTGTCCTATCACTGTGCATCTCTGAAGAGCCTGACTGCTCTCCCCATAAGTGGTAAAAATCTGTAAGAAGATCCTTCAATCCCCTTTTCCTCAGCCTTCTCTTTTGCAGACTGAATAAACCCCATCCAACCTGGCCTTGAACACTTCCAGGGATGGGCCATCTGCAACTTCCTCTGGGCAGCCTGTTGCAGTGCCTCACCACCCTTCCACAAGACAGTTTCTTCCTAATATCTTACCTAAATCCATGCCCTTGTGAAAAGTCCCTCTCCAGCATTCCTGCAGGTGTCCTTTAGGTACAGGAAGGTGCTGTAATGTCTCCTCCAAGCCTTCTCTTGCCCTGGCTGGACAGGCCAAACTGTCTCAGCCTGTCTTCATAGGAGAAGTGCTCCAGCCCTCTGATCAGCTTGGTGTCTCTCATCTGGCCTTGTTCCAGCAGGTGCATGTCAGACAGCCAATTTGTTGGCTCTTTGTAATTCTTAATGCTGTAATTCTTCACAAGTGCGAGTTGATTACGATAAATACCTGGGCATTGGACTATAAAGTTGGATTTTGTTAGGATATTTACAGTCCTCAAGGGGGTAGGTTAGGTGATGAATCAAAGAGTCCATTAAGATTTGGTTTTCCTTTTTAATACTTTCTTAAAATTACGGCCTGTGTTGGAAAGCTGCTGCCAGTTGGAAGGTTGTTAGGAGTGACGTCTAGGTAGGTAACAATTAGTACTGCTATTTCTCAGTATATGTACAGCTAAAGAACATCATAACTGTGGGGTTACCATCATTGTTACAGTATATTCCAGGAAAGCAGTCAGGTTGGTGGCTATAAACATACTGCTCCTGTGATCCTTCTCTTCTCCTGAGTGCATTAAGTGAGGATGTACAGTTTAACAGAACCATCTAGGTATTTGTGTTTTGGCATTAGTAGTAAATGGTTGATATTCCTCAAATCCCGTATGGCTGTATTTTTACATCAGGACATCAGGCTGTGTTCTTAATGATGGTTGTGACACTTGCCAATACTCTGTTGAATAAACCTGTTTAACTCCCATCTGTTATATCGTTACCAGAAATCTTAGGTTTGTAGCTGTTTGAAGGAAGAACATACAAGTATATATTATATTCTCTGTCCAACACCAAAATGTAGTCACAGCTTACATCTCTTGAACAGCTATTGGAGTTAAAAAACAAACAGAAAACCCCAACAAACAAACAAAAAAAACCCCTCTTAAGTTGTAGCACTCAAACAGTTCCCATAAAAGCAGGAGGTTTAGAGAAAAGTGACACAGGTTTGGTCTACCAGAAGTATTTACTTGTGGTTTGAACACTTTATATATTTCTGTGCCTGGAAGCAATGAATTTTCAGTATTTATTTCTCTATAGGTTCACAGATGTTTTTAAATGCTCACTTTTTTTTAAAATTCTTTCTTCTAGTAGTCAAAGAAGTCCATCACCAGGTCCAAATCATACCTCTAGCAGTAGTGCATCGAACTCCACACCTGCACCACAGAACCCATCTGTACGACCCACCTGCTCATTAACACCGACGCTAGCAGCACACTTCAATGAAAACCTTATAAAGCATGTTCAAGGCTGGCCTGCAGACCATGCAGAGAAGCAGGTGAGTACGCTTGTGCTTCACTCCCTGTGAGAGTGCATAATGTGCAACTTAAAAATTTTTCTTACTCAGGTTGCTTTTTCTAGGAATTAAAAGTATTTAAAATAAAAAAATCCTCATGCTTGTCCTTAGCCAGAAAAGAGGAGAGGGAAGAGAGATTAGGCCAGACTGCAGGTTTTACATATGATTGCCATTCAGCAGTTAAGTATTTTCAGTCTTGCTTAAAGTTCCAGTGCTTTTGAATTGCAACAGATTTTTTTAATAATTACATTTTCATTATATGGAAAATGTTATGAATTAGGTGACAGAGTTAAACTATTTGAGACTACTCCAGAGCTTGAGTTACTGAGTTATTAGCTGTACACAGTGAAAAAGGAACTCTGCCTTGTTTGTTGTACCCAGTTTTTAAGATGATGTGGAAGACTCAGACTGAATTTTGGCTATTTTTACATAATGGGAAATATAGTGGAATTGCCATCCATATTTTATAACTAACTGCATGAAACTGATCCTGTTGCTGTAATATAGGGAAACTGGATGCATGTCAGCTGCTTGGAATGTATTACTCAAAGGAACAGTCTTGATTATTGAATCTAGTTCAAGTCCTTTCACAGGCAGCCCTGTCTGATGCCGTATGTTTGGGATATTAATCTTACCTAGCCCAGTTTACTTTGGTCTTCTGTCGAGTGGTTGCATGCTGGCACAAGCCTATGCTGGAGACTTTTGGGTAGAAACTTGCAAGATGACTCTTGAAAGCATGGTCTAGACTGATAGATACCCTGTTAGGGATTCTTATTTCTTTTTTTTCATTTTAAGACATTACCAACCTGTACTGAGTCAAACCACTGAAGAGGTGTTGTGGAGTGTAAGGAAATGGTGCAGCACAGGCACTCCTCTCTATGGTCTTGGCCCATAGTTTTAAAAGTATTATTTTCACTGTGTACTGAATTCACATGTATCTTAATACAGAAAATAGATTCACATAGTGTATGTGTTTTTGAGGGTTTTTTCCCTTATTAGTAATAAAGCAATCAAAAAACTCGGCTAATGGTAGGCAGTCATGTACTCAGTTGGATAGTTTTACCTTTGTGCCAAGTGTTACGTGCTGTACTGTCCTGTCTGCCAGTTCAGATGATGTCACGTGACAGTGTTGTTTATAGACCAGTTTTGAATAGTAACACTTGCAGCAATAATTGAGATATTTGATATAAAAGTGAATGAAAGTATAAGTGCGGTACATAGTGAAGAAGACGAGATCGATCAAAGTGGAGAGATTAAAATATGCAGTGCCTTGGTTTCTTCAGGTAGGTGCTAGATGCATAGTGTAAATTGAAATTAGGGTATAAGAGCACATGCCAGACCAATAAGTAAATAAATTAGATGAGCCAGGATAGGTATGTGCTAAAGCACATACCTTGAAGAAATGTGCTGTGCAGTAATTAGTAGCTAAAACAATCTTGAACCACTAGCAGTTATCTCACAGAACTCATAAAAAGAGCAGCTAATACAGAAAACTGAAAAACAATCCAGTAACTGGAGTTGTGCAGGGAAGACATGTGAAATGAAATCCTGCTGGAGGCCAGGGTACTCCCAGGTGTTAAGAGGCCAGAAAAGAAAACTTGGAATGTAGGGAATTAGAACACAAAGTGCTGCTTTGAACTGGAGAAATGCCAGAAGTTGATGAAGACCTGTGCTAAGTAACATTATTTTTGGGAAGGAAAAATCAAGTATACAAGTACTAAAGTAGATGCTGTGGATGAGTCGGGGTAGGCAGCTAAGCACCACACAGCTGCTTGCTCACTCTCCCCCAGCAGGATAGGGGAGACAGTTGGAAAAGCAAAAATGTGAAAACTCATGGGTTGAGATAAAGACAGCTTGATGAGTAAAAGAGAGAAAGTGATGCAAAAGCTTTTGCTTAACACCAGCCAGCCAATGCCCAGCCAGTCTCCTGAAATACTGCCCTTCAGTTTTACTGCTGAGTATGACATTGTGTGGTATGGAATATCCCTGTGGTCAGCTGTGCCAGTTTTGTTCCCTGCCTGCCTGTTGTCCACCCACAACCTGGATGGACAGGAGGTCAGAGAGAGAAAGGCAAAAACCCTTGATGCTGTGTAGACTCTGCTCAGAAATAGCTAAAACACTGGTGTGTTACCATCACTGGCTTGGTCACAAATCCAAAACATGGCACCATGGGGACTGGTATGAAGAAAATCGACTCCATCTCAGCCAGACCCAGTACAGCAGAGAATAACATTGCTGAACAGTCATGCTGCTGGGAAGGCTGTATTTGAAATAATTTTTTGCCGTGTGCCACTTGCAAAAAGCTCTCTTTCCTTATTGCCGTGTAATACAGAGAACCTCACAGTAATTGTACTGATCTCCCTGGTGCTGTTGAGGAGTTCTCTGGAATCGTAACCAGTTCAGTGGCAAAACTTTGAGAAATGCATAAATGAAAACTGATGATAGGTCATGCCCTCTAAATTTACACTTTTTGTCTCCAGCTGTGTGGGGATATTAAAATAATGGAGTTTGTCTGGAAGAAAACACCTGAAGAGGGTTGCAAAATGTTTTTTTCATGTATAAGGTAGCTGGAAAGAAGATGGTATTCAGTTGTTTTTGTCACTAAGGTTTAATTTAGATGGGATATTTAAGTTTGCCATTGGTATAATGAATGGAGACTTAACTACTTGAACAAATCACTTTGGAAACTCAGAGCCCTGTCATGTATTGCCTTTCAAGATGATTGGGTAAATATTTGTTAGGATCAAGAAAATCTAAACTATCCCTGCCTTAGCATAGGCCTGGGTTAGACAATTTCTGGGCAGCTAGTGTTGTTCATTTCTGATTCTAAATGGCCTTTTATAGAGAATTTAATGTGCTTCTGATTCAGTACTCCCTTTCGAAGTTAGAGTGCTTTGCTGTTCCAAGACATGCTCATCCAGCAAGCCTCTGGCTACAGCCATTTGTTTCCAATGCATGTTTCAAAATCCTAACCTTTATGTGTGACCATTGCAGGCATCAAGATTACGTGAGGAAGCCCATAACATGGGAAGTGTCCATATGTCAGAAATTTGTACTGAATTAAAGAATTTAAGGTCTTTAGTTCGAGTATGTGAAATTCAAGCAACTTTGCGTGAGCAAAGGTAAGTGTGTACTCTGTTTATCGTCGGTTTTCAAGGTGGTATTAGAACTCTCGTTCTGGCATTGTTTAGCATGAGTTCTGTTTACTGGTGACTTCGTAAGTACACTGGCACTTGCATGTTTACAAGCTGTCTGCCCTGTGTACATTTTACCTGTTTCCCACAGACACCTCTTAGCCTCTAGTGGATAGAACCAGATATGCAACTTCTGTATCTATTTCCACTTGAATAGAAAAGCATCTTTGCAGATACCTTAGTGCATTACAAAAAAACTGATTAACTCACAGTATTTCGGCATGCTTCTAGAATATTTGCCCATGTGTGATACGTAGATGCACATCTGCACAGCTTGTGCTGGTCTGAAACACTAAAGGTTACGTGAGACATTTGTTAGGTCTAAAGCTGGAGCAGGTTTGAACAGGTGTAATTTATATCACAAGCTAAGGAAAAAATGTTTGCTTATATCAAAGTAGACTTTGCTTCTTAAGTCAGTAACAGCAAGTGTCTTATGTATCACTGAAGCGATGCACAACCACGCTGTTAAAGACTGCTGTGCAAGATTGAAAACTTCAGTATTAAAATACATGCTCAAACTTTTCACCAGTAGTCCTGATCCTGAATCTACTTCCATATTCAGTTTCCTTTTTGAGTGATGTTATGCCAGCTATTAAGTAACACTGCAGTTTGTACGCAGTGATTCTGATTTATTGTTTGAAGCTGCGTTAATAGCATTGCATGATATTTAAATAGCTGTCTTTATCCTAGAAGCTCTTGCATTTTGGCAGTTAGTAAAACAATCCTTTTGTCAGAAATAGGCTATAATGTATTTGTAAGTCTTTGCTGATAAAGAATTGAAAATACCAATTCTTTTTTTAAGTTTTGTTTCATTATTTCACTACATAAATTGCAATTTCCATAGTATATTTAATGAATTGCTTGGTTTCTTACAGGTTTAATTTCCTAAGGTGCCTTTTCTGTCTCTGAGTGAGCAGTTGATCTGAAATAACATGTCAAATGTCATTGTTAGCTCACCGAATAGCATCTTGTTTCTTGTACACTGTGTGTCCTTAAGCTGTCAATGGATAATGATTATTATGACTTTGATTCTATGGTAACATATATCTTTTATTTTTGCTGCAATCCCAAAGATGTGGAATACACGGCATAAGTAACAAGTTGATGGGGGGAGGCTTTTGCAAAGGATGGGGTTATCAAAGCCAGTATATTTGAATGTTCATAATATTTCTGAACTTTTGCACAGAAGAGAACTATTTAAATTTCTTCTAAGAAGGAACTACATCTCTAGACAAAGCAAATATATTGTTTTAACCATAACTGCGAGCATGTGAAAAGGCACTTTTCATTGACTGCTATATCTTTCATGCCCATACCTCTGAGTTAAATAGGTTTTTTTTAATGTGTCTATTTTAATCATTTTTCACCTACTTTTCAGTAGAAAATTCATTTTTACTGAACTGGGCGCATATTTGAAAAGTGTTCTGCAGAAGTCTGCTGAATTGGATGTTTTTTCTGCATTGATTAAAGCTGCTTCAAACGTGATAGAATATTTATATGGGACTTAAAAGTCATAAGGAAATAGAGCAACTTAAATTTTTGAACTAGGGTATCAAACACACCAGGTCTCTGTGCATCTGCATACAGTGTTTTTGGGTCATTGAACAGGTGTGAAATTAACTTAATGTTTGAATTTTTTTAATGGAGTTAAGGAACTTGATGTCTTTCACTGAAATAGTGTACAAGAAGTACTTGTGTAGATGCTTAAACAATATGTATAATAAAAATGTTTATACTAATTTATTTCTTTTCTCTTGCAGGATACTATTTTTGAGGCAACAAATTAAAGAACTTGAAAAGCTAAAGAATCAGAATTCCTTCATGGTGTGAAAAGTTGTAAACAATTGCACATGGTTTTGAGTACAGGAACTATTAAACTGATGCCCAGTCTTAACACTTTTGAGCTGCATTTGAGTAGACTTTGGACCGTTGAGCTGGGCAGAAAAAAAAGTTGACATGGGGAAGGGGACAGGAGGGAGTCAAATTCAGGGGAAAGATACAAGAATGATTTGTAAAACCCTTGAAATGTAGATTTCTTGTAGATGTATTCTTCACGTTGTAAATATATTTTGTAGAGTGAAGCCATGGGAAGCCATGTGTATCAGAGCTTAGACATCCAAAACTAATCAATGCTGAGGTGGCTAAATACCTAGCCTCTTACATGTAAACCTGTCTGCAAAAGTAGCTTTCTTTTTTTTTCTTTTTTTTTTTTTTTTTTTAGTTAATTTATCGTTCAAAGATCTTTCATTTCCTAAAGTTCAATGCAAGCGCCAGGCGATCTGTGTCTAAGGCTGCAACAGTTTGGGCAATGTACAAAATACCACGAAACAACTGTTTCCACACTTGCACCGAGTCGAGAGCAGTGCTTCTCCATTTCTGTTTTACAGAGAAATGTTTTTCATCTTCTGTGTTCCATTTCCCCGTGAAATCCTAAATCTGATTTTATCAGCTTTTTAATGCTTCTAATTTTCTCTTTTCTTAAGGCACTGTTGCTATGGCACTTTTTCTATAATCTTTTCATTCCTGTGTACAGTAGCTTAAAATTGCAGTGATTGAGCATAACCCACTTGTTTGTATAAATTATTGAAACGTATTTCCATTTGCACCCTGTAAGAATGGACTTATAGTACTGCTGGGCATGTGTGCTGAAAGTACATTACTTGCTCAAATATAAGGAAATAGCCCAATGAACATGTTAACATGGTTGTGGGAGGGGAAAGAGGATAAAAAAAGCTAGTCAGATGTGAATTGTATCTGTTGTAATAAACATGTTAAAGCAAAGAAACACTGGTTTTCATTTCCTTTGGTCAACACATTGAAATTTGGTCTGTTTGGGGACTCTTTATTAGAACTGTTCTTGTTGAACATTTTTGTACTTAAATAATTCCTCAAGGGAGGTTTTGTTTAAAACTTGTAAACAGGAAAATGTGTATAAAATATTTAATGAAATATAAAATTCAACAAGAATGATTTAAGACACCTCCCCAACAGTTGTCATATGTTAACTCCTGGTTTACCTGTCTTGATATTATGACATTTCATTTCGAAGGATGTTTGTGTTGTAGCTAACTGTTTAAGTCTGGTGCTGACTGCTGTTCTTAACCATCACAAAACGCTGAATTTGTGTAATTGGAGCAACCCACCGTTTGAAAATGGTGGCAAAGCTCAGCTTTGTATATTGTTTCCTAAAGTATATTAAAAATAAAAAAGAAACTATTGCTACTACAAAATAAATGTGACTTTTTCTTTGCTTAAAACCAACAGAAATAGTGATGGCAGTACTAGTTTAATATTTGCAGAGGTGTATATGTCACAGCAGTCTGTTAAGTAGGAAAGATTGTAGGGGATGGATTGAAAAAAAAGAAAATATTAAAGGCGTTGACATGTGATGCTACGTGTTTTCCTCCTACAAAATACTTTCAGCACCAGAACCGTTACTTGATTTTTGTGTTGAGTGAGCTTGGACTGATTTTTAAAATGAGGTTTTCATCAGTGGAAGCTGAATGCTCTGACCTGACAAAATATTGCAAATGGGGCAAGTTGAAATACCCAACTAACAACAGTGGGAAATTGGGATAGATGAACTTGTAATTGTTCTTCACTTTTTAACCCAAGATATGCTGTTGTGTTTCATACCATGCAACTGTTTGATTTTTTTTCAGAAAATGGGAGTAATCTTGAATGAATTAGTTTGAACATAAATTGTTTCTGCATTTTTCGAGACCCAGGGCTGAGTGACACAAGGCTTCCTGAACACACTTGTATTTCCCTCACGTCCTGTGTGATGTGATGCTCATCATCTTCAGGTTTCCCAAGCGTAGGGAAGTAGCATGTGAAATGCATGGAGGTACAAGGGATCTCTCATGAGTGGTTGTCCTTATTTCAGGCATTTTGCTGTTTAGTTACTTGCTGAGAAAAAGGTTGCTTCGGTCTTAATAGATACACTGCATCTATTTAATAGATTTATGTAAGGTAAAAAGCTTATTTCTTTTTGATTCTTATATTGTCTTCTATAACATTCTGTATCAATGAGCTTCACAATTTAATGTTACTTGTAGAAAATTGCTTTGGATTATTTTTTGAAAATGTTTTAAATTAATTTTTTTATGCTTATCTACTGCCTGTGGATCTTATTATTCATTGTTTTACGGAAGAGTCTCACCTCCAGCCCAAAGACTGCTAGTTTATGAAAGTTTTCAAGTGATTAACAAAGTCGCAGATAACTTGGGAGTAACAAGGATTAGTGTGCCACTTTAACCCCTTAAAAACATGTTCATCACACCAAGACGCACTCTGCAGGTGATGCCCTGCCCAAGTAGTGCAATGAAGGCAATGCTTTGTCAGCATCCCGTGGCATGCTGACACCTTGTTGGGTTCTGTATTTCCTCATCATGCATTAGCTTTCCTCCTCCATCCCCCACACCCTTCCAAAGCCTTGAGCTGGTTTTGGCTGAGGAGGCACAGCTTGCCAAACTTCTACCAGCATTAGAGAAGTTGGGGAACAGGATTGGAGGCACTGCTTTAAAGTTGGCACTAACCAAAGGGCAGGGCCTGGGCGAAAGTCCTTCAAAATGGCTTCACTAACATGGAAAATGCAGTTCTGGCCTTGTGTGGTCTGCAGTGATTTCTGGAGAGAGACTGCAGTTTCTGTAGTGACAAGCCAAAGCTGATACTCTGCAGGTGGCGGGGGGGAAACACCAATTTTTCTCCCTCCTATCAAATCTTGTATCTGAAACTGGGCAACAAAGAAATGTGCAGGTGCACTGAAGCGTGTTACTAGATTTCCAGTTTGTCATTAATAATCCATTCTGAAATTAGCTATCCTTCCCATTTTTTAATGAAAGGGGCTTTATTGAATTGGTCTACACCTGTAAGTCAAATCAAGTGAAATTCCCATGGATCAAACCTTTCCGAGGCAGGTGCTCAGAAGGTGTTTATTGGAGCTGTGAAATGTGTTTTCTATTTTAGTTGCTTAATACAGGTGAAAGAACTGTTGTTGCATATGTTGCTTATGTGTTTCTTGTTTTGCGTTTGCTAAACAACTATTTAGTATAATAGAGAAGTGGTCTTTAGAATCACTGAAGAGATTATTTGAGCCCGTACTGCAAGCAGTGCCACTGGGGTAGTATTTTATCACGTGTGGTGGTATGCTCAAGGACTACAGCAGGAGGAGCTTAATACAATGGTAAAACCATGTGACTGATCCAAGGGGCTCCCATTTTGCGCTGGCCTTGATCCAAAGGTGCTGCGGTCAATTGCTCAACATGCAGCCTCCTTTCCAAACTTGGTTTGTTTATCTCCTTTGGTAGGAACATCTTTTCTTTTGGTGGACACTGGTGCTGTCTTCACTGTTGCAATTCAAAACATATTCAGAAAAAGTATCTTCCTTTTTGGAGCAGCCTCGTTGCAGGAGTAGCCCCAAAGATACATGAGAAAATACTGGGTAGTTGTGCCATGTCTCCTAAGCGTGTGGGTCAAAGACAACCATGTCTTAACCTTTTGTTCCGTTGTCACCTTACCTGTGATGACAACCTGAGAACTTCCCAAAGCAGAATCCATTGTTGCTATGAGTTTGGCTGCAGTGGCCAATACTGTGTATTCTGCTGTGAGGGAGGAGTGATGTGCCCTGAGCATCCTGTCGTGGTGCCTCAGGGGACTCGTGAGTCCATTGTGTGTAAGGACCAGTCACTTACTCCAGCTCTAAATTACCACATTACTACTGTGTATATAGCTAAATATCAAGTCCATTCTTGGAATTAGCTGGATGTTTCTGTGAAAATGTCATCCTTTCTGCTGTTCCTGGAATAATATTCTGTCCTCACCAAAGCAATCTCATTTACAGATGTAAGATAATAGTGAGGCAATTCTGGATGTTGTAAAAATAAATGCCTTGACTTTTGAAAGTTTCCTACAGAGGAATTTTCTGAGCTGAAGTGCCATCTCATTGACACTAGCCCAGCTTCTGGCCATCACTGTTGATTAATGATATGTGGAAGGTTTCTTTTGTGTTTTTGTATTTTGTATTATTTCTTAAGGATCAGAGCTTTGAACATAGAAGGAATTTGTTTCTTTGCCTAGCCTTTTTCTTTGGCAGTTGTTTTCCTGCAGTCAAGTCAAGCAAAAGCTTTCATTTGCAATTGAGATCCATATATATGTTGGCTTCTGCAAAGAAGATTGTTGTCAGCTGTGATAAAGTTTCAGATTCCAGTTAAATATTGCTCATTTTAGATACCTGTTGAGTTCCTCTATGTTCTATCTCTTCAGTCTCCTACAAAAGGTGCATGAAAAGATTCAGTCTTTCATAGCTGTAGGCATCAGCTTTATTCTTCTAACCGTCCTGAATGCCTGTGTTGCTGCTGCTGTATTAATTCATCTGGAATTGTTCCTATGTGTTCCTCAATACAGATTCCTGTTTTTCCCAACTATGGTTTTGCAAAGGGGTACCGTCTACACCTGCATGCAGTGCCATGCTCAAAGATCCGTCTCTCTGCTCCAGTTTGAAATCTCAGAATTTGGGCTGAGTAAAAAGTGTGTGTTGATACAGTGAAGCTCAGAATGATCTGTTAGGCTCATTTTCCCTTTCACTGTATGTTGCAAGAAAATTAAGTGTGGATAATACTGTCACTGTCATCTGCGCCAGCAGCTAGAATGCTGCAAGTCACTTAAATTGCTTCTCTCCCTCTTCCTCCTGAATTTCTGAAGTTGGCACATGGAGGTCAGTTAGCGTGTTGGCTCAGAGTTCTGAACAGCCTGGACAGCTTCCTTCTGCCTGGCCGGGCAGATTTGCTGACAAGGTTTTACATACTTCTCTGGGCAAAAAGCTGCGACTGGATCTTTTTTCAGTGTAATTGGGATGCTATTGGAGTTTGATTGGGCTTCCTGTCCTTGTGCTGGATGCATCCTCATTAGCACCAGAAAGCTTGTATTGGAAGAGTTATTTGGTAAAGTGACCAGAGCCATGGCAGATGGTGCTACAGAAGGTGAATGTGTTGTCAGCAGGTCTGGACTGTGTGATGGTGCCAAGGGGCTCTGCTGTCCGTCAGTTCAACCCAGGTTCCTTTAGCTGCTCTGCATCCTCGGAGTAAAGGCTCTTTCTTTCTTCCACATTTTGAAATGTATATTAAACTTGTTGGGGATTCCGTGTCACAGTCTTCTATCTTTTTTTAGATGGAAAAGCTATTAAACCACTGACAGCGTGTCCCTGTCTTCACTTGCTAAATAAAACTGCCTTTCTGCTTGCAATAGCATTGCTAGTAGAAGTACGGATAACTGAACCTCTTCTCATTCCTCTGTTTTTAGGATAGAAATTCTCAGAGTTCACTTTGACCTAGGATGGTATCTTAATTTCACTTAATTAAAAAAATACAATTAATTTGTTGTATATTTTGTTCTCATATCCTCTAAGACCTCTTCGTCTGAACAACTGGAGGTGAGGCTGTGCACAGAGTGCGATATATGTAACACAGTGATAAGATCTCTAAGGAGTCCTGTTTGCTTCACAGGTGGTTTAACTGAAAGAATTGCTTGGTGAGGATGAGGCTTCACACACTGGGAGAGCTTCTCTGACACCCAGCTCCTTGCAAAAAGAACAGACCCTTCCTCACTGTTTCCTTGCTCCAGGTGATGTGCTCCTGCTGAGTCCTTTTTGCCAGCCCTGAAGCAGTTCAAGGAGCAAAGCCTGACCAGAAACCTGCCTGGTAAACATGTTGCTGACTTCAGAGGCTGAAGGAGCTCACACCAGGGTCCAAGCAAGGGCAGGGCTGGCACCTTCTGCCATCGAAGGACAGTAACACTTGGGTCAGCAGTAAGCTCAAACGGTAAAGACTACCTGCTCTTCAAACTCTCGGGTACGTATGCAGAGTGGAGGGCTTGGGGCATGGAGACCACTCCAAGTTAGGCATGTTTTTCTGAGGTCTGGATACATGCAGGCTTTCATCTGAAAATTTCTTCTCTCTATACCAGCTGTGCATCTCAACAAAATTGTAACAACCAAACTGCCCTATTAACTGCTACATGAATTTTCAGGTAAGCATAAGTAAAGGTCTAACTATCAGGCATGTTCTTAATGTATGTTAAACAAATCACCCATCCCAAAATAAACAGTGCATCTTTAATAGGTTTGGTATATGACGGGAGGAGTGTCTCCAAGAAAATGCTATGCCTCTTCAACTACTACTCCCTGTTAAACTAACACTGAGCTGCTCTTCTTGCCCTGGATGGTTTCTTCAGATACCAAACCTCTCTCAAAAATGAGGGAAAATCAGCTTGGCTGTCCTCACCTGCCATCTGATGAGTGTGGAGCATTTCCAGAACTCCTTAGTTGTTCCATGAGGATTTTGCAGGCTCCCCTGCAGGAGCCTTGTGAGCAAGCACATGCCCTCGCCACGGGTGCTGAGCAGACTGCCGGGCTGGGGAGCTCTCATGGTTCAGGGGCCAGCTCAGGTACTTGGCAGACCTCTGCCCTTGAGCCAGTACATGGAAAGACACAGGCTCTTTCTCTGCATGTGTTTTCTCTCACTCTCCAGAGGGTCTGCCTCACTTCTGTGGCAGCTGAAACTGGTGCCTGCTTGGGAGGGGGAACATGGTGTCTGAGCTAGTCCAGTGCTGCCCCTGGCTCAGCAGAGACAGACTGGTGCATGGCTCTGCTTCAGCTGGCACTTCTTTACTCCATTGGAGATTTTCTGCTGTAGTAGCTGAGGAAAATCCATGGTGCAGGAATCTCTCTGGCACATGCAAAGGTCCAGCTCTGGATGGTCGGAGCAAGAGAATCACTGAAACAAGGATTCGGAAAAGCATGTCAGGGGGTCAATGCTCACCTGAGCTGCATCGAGCAGTGGCCAACTCAGATCTAATTTCGGCAATGCTAGGCCAGATTCCTGTTCCTCTGGAAAATGGGTTCCTTTTGCTTAAAATCAATGTCACCGATTTTGGGGCTCTAGAATAATCTTTGATATAAACCCCTAAATCTCTATATTTTGCTTCTAGCTAAGATGCATGGTTTTCTCTCTCAATTGTTAATATAGCTGAACTTCTTTAATTCTCTAGCACGCAGTTTCAGTACTGATCATCCTTGATCAATATAAGATTAAGTGGAGTTTGTATGTTAGGTGCAGGCTTCTGACTGATTTATTTTAATGTGAAATGTCAGCAATTGTTCGAAGATACATGAGATTAGAGGTTTAATTTTATATAGTTTATTGATCAGAAAGCAACATTCTGGTAGCTGATTCATGGGTGTTTGCTACATGCTTTTGCAGTTTCACATGACTGATCTTCGTAGCGTTATGATGATCAGAGTTTCACAAGAATCTCCCTTTTGCAGTGGGGAGTGGGATTGATACACATCATTCCTGGATAGTACTTAATAAGAGACTTTGCTTCAGGCATGCTATAGATTGATTATTCAACATTTTCTATTCTGAAAACAGGTTTTCATTATCAAGAGTTTACCCCAAAAGCTGCTACTGTTTTTAGGAAAGCTATTAATATCGCAAGATTAACCTGCTCACATCCAGCGTGCTCACCCACAGGCACTAGATTTTGGAAGATTTAATGCGACAACATAGGGATGTGGAGAGGCTTAAGCCTACTTCAGGCTTGTGTGGTGGTACATAGTTTTAGATGAGGACCTCCTAAAAGAAACTTATCGTTAATTTCTTACATAGTCATTAAAAAAAAAAAATCTCATATTTTTAATGATGTTCTGTTCTTTCGTATGGCCTTGTTCAACTCCAGTGGGATTTGTATTATTGCAAGGGAAATTTTGTTAAGCACGTTTTTCCAGCAATGGTGTCCCAGGCTGACAAGTAGAAATGTTAATATAATTTCATATCTTGTACTTCTTCACGGTAGAGTTTATAAGATTTTCTCTTTAGACCTGGAGTGATTAATTCACTTATACAGAGTTATTCAAGAGAGAGTACTTTTACATGAGAACCTAGCATAGTTGTGATGCTTTTGATGTGCTTTTTAATACCTTCATCTTTTTTTTTTCAAGCAAAGCATACATAAATGAGAAGTGTCTTCATAAACAGTGCATCCTAACCCCCCCAAATTCCAAAAAAGCTGTGAGAATCTATTACTTTGCTGAAGAGAGGAAAAAGCTAAAAATTAAATCAGATTTTCCTGCTCATTTTGTTATGCAGTTCTGCACAGACTTGAAGTTTTCAGTGAAGTTGGATTCAGTTTCATTAAATATCATCTTTTATGTATGCTCTTCCATTTTGTGGAATTTCCTGGGATGAGTGACAGGACATTCATGAACTATAGGAAATAGTTTAATCTGCTTTTCAATATTCATCTAAAACTCAGAGATTATGAATGCATTTTAATCAATGAAGAAGTAGCTGCAGTGGCTTTAGAGACTTCCCTGAACTGAGGAACTAACCTGATAATTTTGTCCATTTTGAACCATCCAGGCCATTTTACTTGAAATGTTACTCTTCCTTTTTAATATTTGATGCTTGTTTTTCTTCTCAGCCTCCCTTCTGTGTCTCTTAAGTTCTTTACTACATCCTGTCATAGTGATCTTAATCTTTGGTCAGAGATTGTGTCCTCTCTTCATGCCTACACGAAAAGTGTCTTGCTCTTGCTGTGATGTTTCAGTCATGCAATTTCTTTTCTTCCAGGTAGGATTTTATCATACCCTGCAGTCTTACGATCTTGATGCTGAAGTTTTGACTGTCACGGCCTCATCTTCCTCTGCCTAATTTTGTTTTCCTGCTGTTCTTCACCTCCTTTGGTCAGTGTCCTTCTGCTGTTCAAAGCCTTACACCTCCTGTGGTTAAATCTCCCACAGAGTTCTCAGTGGACAGCACATAAAGAAATGTAGAATCATGAGGGCTGGAAAAGCACTGCCACGTTCACCACTAAACCAAGTGCCCCATTTACACGTCTTTTGAACGCTTCCAGGGTTGGTGATTTCACCTCTTCCCTGGGGAGCCTCTTCCAATGCTTGACCACCCTTCCATGAAGAAATTTTTCCCTAATATCCAATCTAAACCCGCCCTGATGCAACTTGAGGCCGTTTCCTCTGCTCCTGTCCCTTGTTACCTGTGTGAAGGGGCCGCCCCCCCTGCCTGCACCCTTCTGTAGAGTGCCATAAGGTGCCCCTGAGCCTCCTTTTCTCCAGGCTAAACACCCCCAGCTCCCTCAGCTGCTCCTCCTCAGCCTTGGCTCCAGACCCTTCACCAGTGCCACTGCCCTGCTCTGGACACGCTCCAGCCCCTCAGTGTCCTCCTTGCAGCGGGGGGCTGCACACAGGGCTTGAGGTGTGGGATCCCCCGGGGGACAATCCCTGCCCCGGTGCTGCTGGACACGCTACTGCAGACACAGGCCGGGACGCCGCTGGCCTTCCTGGCGCCATGTAACAGGTTGCTGACCACGTCCCCTTGGATTACGAAGGCTTCGTTCTGCCCCACGCGCCACCCTAGGGGCCGAGTGCCCAGAGAGCGACTGGTCTTCGAGCACCTGCGGCAGAGGCGGCCGCGACCTCTCCGCGTTCCCGGAGCGCCTCCCCCGCTGCCCCGGCCGTGCTGCGGCCCAGTGTCCCAGCGCCCCCATGGCCCCCTCAGTGCCCCCATATTTCCATGGGGTTTACCAGAAGGGAGGCTCATTTTGAGGGCAATTGTTTGAACTTATGTAGTTCTTCACCAGGCACAAGCCCCACCATCTCCCTCTGGAAAAGCTCCATCTTCATCCAGTGCTACAGCTGGTTTCCTGTAATCAGACCCCCAGGGGACCCATACATTTCCCCTGATTAAAGCTGAGCTGAAGACACCAGGCTGCGTGAAAAACTGAATGTGCTCCACCGTTATTTTTGTGCTACTTCTGCTTCGTGATGTTACCCGAAGTGCCATGGTACCTTTCTGCAAAAGGCGTTTGGGTGAATGGAATTTCTAAAGGGTGCTTCTCTGGAAAAAATAAAAAATAAAAAGGTTTAAAAAATCAGTACTCGGTCTGCGCGAGGGTTGCAGGTATGTCTGTCCCTCGGGGTCCTCTGTGCGCAGGGGCTCGCAGCACGTGGAGGGAAGGGCGATGCTCAGCCTGCCGATGATGCTCAGCCTCCCCACACCTCACCCTTCCTCCTCCCTCGCGCTGCTCATCCAAACCTGCCCCCGAAGAGCCTGCCCTCAGCTACTATGAAGTAAAGCAAACAAGCAAAAGCCTGTTAGGAAGAGCAGGGCTTTGAGTACTCCTATATCATCCTGGAAAAAATGCTTGATCTTAAAGCCTGTGTTTGAACTGGTTTTGCAGGTTAGTGCACTTCTTTGGATTTTTCCACTTTGAGTCCCTCCTTTCTTAGCTGAAATAATCAGCGTTCTAATGTAAAATATGGTATAAATACAATAGCATAGCATTTGCTAAAACAATAAAAGGATCCAGCCATGGGGCTTTGCTCTCACCACTGTTAATTAACTGAAGTGGGTTATGCTATTTTGCTACGACTGCAGCTTTCACCAGGGCTGCTCTGGCAGTGTGGCTCAGCACTCTGTCTGTCCTGTCTGAATGCTCTTTCTTTCAAGAATTTTATATACTTGGGGACAAAACCGGGAAATTACTAGGGAAAATATTGTTTTCCTGTTGGTTGTTTTTACTATAAGTGTTGACATATTCTGTCCCTCCAAATCTTGATTAATTGAGGAGACTTTTGACCCTGGAGATGACAAGTAAATTCACTTGATTTGCCAAACTAGAAATGGAGTGTCTTGTGATGAATTTTTTCTGCCTCCCTTACCCTTGTTCTTCCTCTTTGCATCTGTCCTACTTCCTCACTTTCATACGTGGCAGAGCTGCTTTGGTCCCTTGGTTGGTGGTGACCTTATATTTCAACTGCAGGAGCACTGTGTTTGGGTTTGCATACCCAGCCTAAACCCCAGCCAGCCTGGAGGTCACCATGTGATTTTAAAGATTTGCTCCTACCTGGAGGGTCAGGGTTTGAACTTGCTTCTCTTTTCATTCCATGGTCTTGAGAGTCTCCATCATCATGTCCAACGAAGGGGAAACATCAGCCTGTTTATCCCAAACCACCAAACTGAGATGTTACTCAGTGTCACTGCTGATTAAGGGCAGATCTGAGCAGCCCTGAAATGGCAAAATCCTCTGGTATCCGCTCCCCTCTGGCCACGCACCCTTCTGCTCCATTTGCTCCTCTGTAGGGGGAATAAGGCAGAAGACCCCTCTCCAGGTAAAGTGCTTTCCTTTTAGAAACCCCAGAGGAGGAGGTAAAAGGACAGGAACCCGTCACCCAGGACTGGCCTGCCCTCTTCCCAAAGAAATGCAGCTTGACTTCCAGCTGACCTTCAGGCTTTTACAAGCTAAAAGAGAGTGAGTTACAGAATTGTTAACAGCTATTTTATTGCACTTACAGATTGTGTGAGTTGCGTTTTATTGGAACGCAGCACTTGGCAGGTTCTGAGTTTGGCTGCAAGGGGAAGTTGAAGGGCTGTGGTTACTCTGACATGTTAACCCCCTGCTTCCAGCATCTCCTGCTGTGCTGAGCTAAGCCAAATGCTTGGGCACAGCTGCAACCTGTTTCTTTACAGAGGTGTCATGCCAAAATACAGTGATGTGAAGCTAATAGTTTCTGACCATGAGAGGATATACCGTGGTGTTGAAGGTATGTAGAGACAGAGGAATCAAAAGGTTTTTTGATCAAAGTGCCATTTACTAAGACTATGGCTTATTGCTCAGCTTTGAGGAGCGGTGTTGCTACTCAGGACCTTGCAGGGTCAGGCTCCAGAGCTACTTTCTTCCAAATGTTTTTTGACTAAGAGCTCTACTCAGAGCAGCACTACCTAAAAAAGAAAATCTCTCCTTCCTTTTTCTTCCATAGGTGTAATTTTGCAATCTGATTTATTTAATTTTTTTAAATTGATGTTTGCAGTGATGATTCACACAGTAATGTCTTCCACAGTAGTAAAAGGCCTGTACCAAAGGCATTCTGTGCAGTGAGAACTTGATGTCTGAGGTGCTTTAAAACCTAGAACTTGAACTTGAAGGCAGAGTGTGGCTGGGATGAGGCCCTGGCTCCTGCTGGCATTTGCTAAATGTTTTCCCAGTGCAAAGCTGGCAAGTGAGGGGGACTTCAGGCTGAGTGACTTCCAGAGAGACATTTTCACAAGGTGTTTCAATTCATAGAGGAAGAAACAAGCGGCTCTGCTTATTTCTTGAAGGAAAGTTAACATGTGCTTTTGAAAGTGTTTTTGATTAATATCCATACTGGGTATAAAGAAGTACTGTCCCCTTGGACTTTGCCAGTCAGCTTTTTTTCCTGCATGTATCTTCTTTAGCACAGCTTGTTTCTCCGTGTCTCCAGCTCTCCTCTGCATTTCTGCCTAAGAATCCCTCGCCTCTTATAGGGCTGCATAAGTTCATTTTATTTCAGGCCTTCGCAATTTGGGAGGCAAAAAATTTGGACAAGAGGATGGGAATGCTGTGACTGCCCGTTCTCTTTGCTCTGCTCTCTGCCCCGATTTGGCATCTGTCTGTCCTCACAAAGGAAGAGGCCCTGGCAGCTCCCGCAAAGCGTGGGATTTTGTAGGCTGTTTTGCTAGTCCCAGGGTATATTGGAGAGAAAACAAATTCTGTTGACCAGTCCAGCTTGGCAGCATAAACAGAATGTTGCAATAAGATGATTAAGAGAGTAATTGATTGATTTTTAGTTTGAGAACCCAGACTTGGCTCCTCTGTGTTAGACTTCCCAAATCTGCTTGGACACAGACTGGTCTCTCTGCCAGAACACCTCCTCTGTACCACAAAGCCATATCTTGCACTAAGGATACATTTCCCTGGGTGTGACCTGGGTGGAGATCATGTCCTTTACTTGTTCATTCATGGGTCAAATGTAGCCATGCAGCTGAAAGGATCACAAGGGGTCTTCTCTGCAGTTGAGTTGTGCCAACAGTTGATCAGTGCTCAGGCTGAGTGTAAACTTGCCTAGATTTCGGAGGAATTATGGGAATGGCCCTCATCATTTCAGTTGAGAAGAGGAAATAGTTGCTTCTGAGTCCCAAAAAGGACATGGAGTCTTTCAGACAGTGGGAAATGGCCCTCACACGGTACAGCCCAGTATGTTATAAAGTAAGATGCACTGACAGCCACGAATAGTACTGGGAAAGGAAGGAGAAATCTTAGTTTATTATTCAGTTTGAACCTCTATCTGCAACAACTTAGCATATTAGATGAATTAGCTTGTCTAAAATTCCCTCTATCATTTGCATGCATCTAAGTAATGAATTTTGTGATAGATTTCCTAATCTAAGGATGCTGACACCTCCACGACTATGTAGCTTTATCCAAGATACCCATCAGGAACAATTTTACAGACTCTCTTCACTTTCCTATATGACCCTCATCCCCCAGCAATCCCTGCCTCTGAGAGCTCATGAGACCTCAGCCCTTCCAAGGTCTAAGGTCCCAGGTCCTGCAGCTGAGGTACCAAAACAGCAGTTTTGGGTACCATGGAGAAGTGCAGATGCCCACTGCAAATATTACAAGTGAAGAAAAAAAAAAAAACCAAAAACAAACAACAAAACCAAAAAACCCCACCAAAAAACCCAACACCAAAAAAGCAAACTCAAAAGTGTTTCTGGAGATGTCAAAAATGTGGAGGCTTGCAGAAATCTCTTGACTTAAATATGTAGGGATGCTTCTTTCAACACTGAGATGAGACACAAACTTGAGTTATTTATTCCCGTTTCTTTGGCAATGATTTTAAGGCATCATCTGATAAACAGTTTGAAAACAGCCATGTTTTGGTAAGTTTGATGCTTAGCCACCTGTCCACATTTGGGCTATGGAAGTATAACCTTGATCTTAACAGTCCTTGTGAAACTGGAGAAACGTGGTGGCCTATAGTAGGTCAAAATATAAGCCCTCTGAAGAATGGACTGTAAAGAAAGGGGGAGACATATTTACCATCTCGTTCATAATGTTCAACACAGAAAGAACCAACCTCATTATGTTTTCAGAGATATTTAAAATAAACACTAAGAAAAATAGCTAAAGTAACACAGAGGGAAACTTACCTGACTCCTTTTGAATATGAACGTGGTACTGGTGGTGTATCTGTCAGACATGCCTTGTGTAGTGATGTCAGCCTTTTCAAACTTCCTTTCCAACCAGCAGAATTATCTCCTACATAGAAATTTGGATTGCCTTAGCTAGACAACTCTTCAGGAACATCCTTTGGAGTAGCCTCTAAGTTTGCAACAGGAAGCTTCTTCCCTGTAGACATCTGTTCAGGATATGTCTCAATGTGTTGCTGTTGCAGAAAAGCAGCAAATTCAGAGGTATAAATTATGTTCCAGTCTGCAAAATCAGACAAGGAGGGTCTGAGGTGTAGCATGAAGTATGTATTTGTAGACTGCAGTTTGGAAAGAATCTGGAGAAGAACAAGGACAGTGCTCTCCAAAACATGACACGACAGAGAGGGTTGTAAAAACAGGGGTAGCTTAGCCTGAGGCAGCCTTAGGGTGGAAGAGAGGAACGTGCAATATGCAAGTCTTCAAATATACAGAGGCCTGTTGCAAGAAGTGTAAGTTTTTCTGTGTCCTTGGCAGGTAGGACAAGCAATGAGCAGCTACAGCTGCACCAAGGAAGACTTGGGTTACTGTTTATAGTAAGTGAATAACTGGGAAGAGCTGTCCTGGACAGCTGTGGGGCCCCTGCACTGAGTGGGACAAGAATCTGCTGTAGGGAGACATGGTTCTGCTCTGGAGAAGGAGAATGGCCTTGATGACCTTTTAAGGTCCTTCCTAGACCTATATATTTATGTTTGATTTTTTTTTAATCAATGATTGCTTTTATTTTATTTTGGTTCTGAAGTGGTTATGTGTGCTGGGATACTTTATTGCAACCTGCATCTCTCTCCTTGTCATTTCTGAATGATTATAAATGAACTTTCAGCATCTGCAGAACTCAGTGCTTCAATTTTGGATGCTAAACAAGTCTCACGCATTATTTTATGTGCTGAAGCAAGAATCTAGCATGGGGTAGGGCAGCAGTTTGCATAATTGAATTATTTCTGAAGCTGGATTGAGAAATACAGTTAATTTCTGTTCCTTTCCTCTATTCTTAAGGGGTCCAACGAGATGGTCTTTGATGATTTCCACAGGGATATGCCTAGTATTTCCTAAAGATTTTCTGTAAGGAGAAAAGAAGGTCTTTTGTATGGAGGTCTATTGGACCTTCAGTGTAACACTGTCCACAGTATACTGCCTTCTGCTGAGGGAAAACAATCTGTTGAACTAAGTGCGGTTTTTCCGAGAGGGATACTTTAATGAGTGTCACTGGTGGGCATGCAAATGCACCAACTCCTTCTGGCTGTAGGTGCTGCACTGCTTTTACTGACAACTTGCTCTGCTTCCCATGTCTACCACATTCAGACCTGGTTTGTAACCATCACTCTGTGGTAATACATAGGAGCGTTTCTATGGAAAACGGGAGCTTAGCATCATCAAACTCCCCTGAAGAATCCCAGTCTTAATCGTTAAGGTTGGAAGAAACGAGAAGCCTGTGAATGAGTTATTGTGCTTTCTGAATCAGCTGTAGGATTGTTCTTGGTAATGGTCCAGTGAAGTTTAATATTGTGGTAAGAGCCATGGGGGCTGGTGACAAAATTACGTGTTTCCCAATTTATAGAGAATCAATTAACATTTATTTCTCTTCTTTGAGAGTTGGCATGTGCGTTTCTATTCAGGATCATCACCCACACCACAGTTGAGAAGGTGCACGTCTTTTAATCAAATATCATGAGAATTAATCATTTTGGCTGGCTGTTTTTCATACTGAGCTTTGGGGATCTTTTAGAAGAAATATGCTTTGTAAGCTGAAGGTATCTCCTGACGCATTACCTGCCAGTCCCTGCTGGTTGGTGGTGGTAAGTCATTGCATACCACCACATTTTTAAGCAATCTGTGCTGAGGGAGTCTGAGGCAGCTGTGTAGTTTTAAGGATTAAGGTAGGACCCTGGAACAGTTTCCATTTCCAGATTTCTGACAAGCCCTTCTTTCAACACAAATGAAGTAAATCTCTGACACGAATGTAGTGGGGAGGACTGCTCCAGATGTGCCAGCAAAGAGGGAAGGAGCATGCCTTCTGAAAAAGCCATGTCATTTGTGCTTTCCTAATTACATCATTGAAATCAGAAAGGAAAAACTCAGTCAGCTATGGTGAGATATTCCTCACCCAAGTGTTGCTGCAGGGCAGTCAGGGATGGAGTAGGCCATGGGGAGACTCATTTTCTGTGCACAGTGAAAAATCCTGAGCTTGGCATGCTGAAAATAATAATCTGTCTTTGAAACAAGGTACCAGGTTCTAGGAATGAAAGTCTGAATGCTGTTGTAGACTAGCCAAGAAGGATGCAGAGTGGCCCTTTTGGCAGAGAGAGGGATCCTGACAGCACTGTCCCACACAGGGCATGTCCTTGAAGGTTTTTGCCCTCCTGCCAAACATCTGCTCCTCAGACTTCAGGGGCACCTCAGCCTCTTTGTGCCCCCCCTGTACTTACCCCTTGTCCCCTGTTCTTCTAAGCACTGCCTCAGTGCCGGCTGGGCTCCTGGGTTTGTCAAGTTGCAAACCAGTTGAGAGGACAGTGAGGACAGTTTTTCACACATGGGTGTTTGGTGGTGCCAGTCCCTGTCAGTCAACATGTCCTTAGCCTTCATTACCACATCTCTTTTTCCTGGCACATCACGCCTTGTTCCCTCAGCATGGTGCCAGGACAAAATTTTCTCACTGCAGGGTTTGTGCTCAGATCCACTCATTGCTTTTCACTCTGGTGGCTCACTTCTCATCCTTCTTCCTTGATAGCTTTTTGGACTTCGCTCCATTTTGGCCTGTTTTCACCCCACATTGTTCAACAGCTTAGTACTTCTTCCTGCTGCTTCTTTCTAGCTTCATGTGTAAATATGGGGGAAAATAGTGTGAGTGAGAGGGGTAAAGGCAAGTTCAGGTTTTTGGGGAGAGACCTGAAGAGTATGTTAGGAGGAGTGATCTTGAGCAACTTTGTTGCTGACTGTATGTGAAGAGCAGAGATGTATAGGAATGCCCAGCAGCCCAGGGAAGCAGGTGGGTAGTTATTCTCAGCTCCTCGCCATGTGCACTGCTCTCATATTCATGAGCGACATTCCCTTCTGCTTCTCCCCTCCCTGTCTCCCCTTTACCTTTCTACTGAGTTCCCCTTTTGCTTTAATGGTACAAAAATGTTGCCTAGTGGATGTAAGGTGACTTTGGGCATCTGAGTGCCGTCTTTATTGCAGCAAAGGGGACAGGCAGAGCTGCCAGCAGACAGGCAGAGAAATCCTGCACCAAGCTCCTCAGAGCTCAGTCAAGTGGTACCTCCTGCTGCTGGAAATAGAAGTGTTTCAGTTGGCATTTGCATCATGAATTAGCCAACACTGTTTTAACCTGAGGGTTTCAGGAAGGGCAAAGAGATCTGGTCAAATGAAACCATGCTGGCTGGATGTGGCACAAGGGCAGAGCTGGTGCCAGTGTTCCCCTCTGCCACATCAGCTCTGAAAACAGCAGCTCTCAGAGCCTGAGTCCAGCTTTATTCATGGGAATGTAATTCAAATTAATATTACCTGTATTTATTTAGAAATGCAAGTATCTATGGTTAACAACAGAGATACTAATTAATGCAGATTGTTGTGTCTGATTTCTATCATGCTAATAGCCTTTCAGTTGCTAAGTGTTCAGAGGTTTCCCTTAACTGGGCTCCTAATACCAGCCCTTCTGTTACTCCCATGGTTAGAACAAGATGAATTTAAAATCTGCATTTGGGAGGGAAACAGACATTCTATGCTTTATCAGTCTTCCTGCCAGGATCTCCATGAAAACCTAAAGAGACACACTTAATATCAAGCTGAATATATCTTTAAAGAGATTGACAGAGTTGTGTTTCATTAGGACTGATAAAAACTAGGTTATGATTGAATTGATTGAAAAAGATGTTCATAGATGTACCACTGGGAGCACATGGTACTGCCTACTGGGTGAGAGGTGTGTGGCAAGCAGGGCTGCAGCAGGCATCGGCAGCACAGCGCTACCATGAGCATCAAAGGCAATGAAAATAAGACAAAGCAGTTGGCCAGCATGGTCACACTCTGTGGCAGACTGGTATCTTTGCTGAAAGTCATAATTTAGTCTCTTCGTTGCTTTTGGTACATTGGAGCTTCATCCTCACATCATATCTCACTTTGGCTCTCAGACTGTAAAAGAGCCACTCTCACTACCTCCTTTTTTATACTTTTTTTCTGTCTAAGCAAAGGAAAAATATTCCTCCCTAAACGAGTGACAGTAACAAACACAAAAAGGTGGAAGAGCAGCATGTTGAAGGTATAGCAGAGGAAGAGGATGCCAGCCTGGAGGAGGCAAGCACCAGTTGTGTTCTGCAGTTGCAGAGATGTGAAGCTGGAGTCTGGAGGCAAGGCTTGGTGTTGGCTGCCTGGCAGCTCTGGCTCTGGGGCTCTGGGCAGTGCTCTCCTGCTCCCCACCTCCAGTGTTTTTAAGTCTTATGTTTTACTACTGCTTTGGAAACCTTTACTTGTGAGGAAGACCTCAGTTTAATGTCCTGCTCTGCTATATAATATTCTTCATGACAAAAGATGCTCTGAGAGTAACAAGGACTGCTTTCTTACTCCGGGGCTTCTTAATTTTGCTTTTAGTCCTGTGTAACTCTAATGTCTTGCACTTGTGGTTATGAAAACATAGGGGCCGCGCTTCTTCCCCCTTCCAGGACTATCAGGTCTCCCAGCTCAGCTCCTCTGCCTCCTCACTGATTCAGAGGCCTGGACTGTGAGGAATCTGAATTTCTGTTGCACTTGGTATCACTTTCTGCCAACACTCTGCTTCTCTCCACCCATCCTTTCCTCTGCCTGATTTGCCTTTGATCTCACAGTGCTCCTATAAATGAACCCCCGTGGCATCTCGAGGTGTTACAGGCAATGAGCTGTGCATTCTTCTCCTCTCCCTGAGATTATCCTCTCGGTCAGAGGGTGGCGGGACAGTGCTCAAACCTATTCCTTGGGTGCTTCAGTGCCAGGTTGTGGATGAAGAGGATGGGTGATCCTATCTGCAGAGCCTGCCACAAGGCTGGGAGTCCCTCAAGGAGTGCTGGTAGAAAACTGAAGATATCACTACCTTCACCCTCCTGGGTTAAACCCTCTAGAGGTTTAAGTTTTCAGATGCTGCTCCGCCTGGCATCTGGGGCCTCCAGCTTGTTACATATTTGCCAAAGCTCACTGCAGCTCCTCTTGTCCTGTTGTTTGTCCTTTTTACAGTTTTTCTGACTCACAAGTGTCAGAATTACAAGCTGTCTCTGACATAGTTACTGATTCTGCCATAGAGCAGGGGAGAGAAGTGTCCACTCTCCCTTTTCAGTACAGCATCACATGCTGCTAGAGTTTAAGCAAGTCCACAACCTTTACTGACTCACAGCTCCTTACGTCCCATCTCACAAATACTCTTGTCCCTTCTGCTTTTCATGGCAAAGTGAGAATTATGGTTTTATTATTATTGCACATCTGTGCTTAGATGTTCTGCTGAATTCTATTTCAAACAACAACTTTCTGGGGCTGAATTATTACAGTCTTGCTAAGATACATATCCATTTTCTCTAAGCTGCTGGCCCTTGCTCTGAGATCTAGCTCTGCCTTTGGTCTTTTCTATTGCATTTGCAAATGCTTGTCAGAACTGGAGCTTGGTGTAATCTGGCAGAGTGCTGCCTACTTAAGTAGCTGAGACTCCAGTCTATTACGATGTGTATAGGCTTTCCTGACTTCCATTGACTGCCTCATCTCTGGCATTTGGCTCTGAAATATGCAACTCAGAAAACAGAGCTTGAACAATAAATATTGACTAATACTGAGCACATATCACTGGAGAGTTTCTTTATCTGCATCAAAAGCTTTTAGAGCTGCTGCTGTTGGTGGTGGGGGGGCTGCTGAGAATAGATTTGCAAGAGTGGAGAACAGCTTCATATAGCCCCCAGGCCCTGCCAAGCACCCAGGGTTTGCCTGATGAGTGTAAGCCCTCCAAGCATTAGGTTAAATACTCCAAGGAACTGACATCTGTGTTCAGACTCGTGGACAGTCTGTCTTGAATGTGCAAATATGAGCCTGAGACTCTTGCTTAGGCCACAGGCTCTTATTCAGAAGAGGTTCTGGTTCCACTGGCAAACATGACTGTTTCAATATATGTCCGATACCCTAATTACAGCTGTCTGTAAGAAATATTACTTGAACTGTATGTTCTGTCCTGCTACAGTAATGCTCAGTTTCCAGGGGTTTTTGGCCACGTCATAACTACGGTGCTGGCTCTCCTCTCCTGCACACTATGCTGCGACAGGACATAACTAATGGGTTTTTTATGCTTGGAATCTAAAGCGAATTCCTAATATTTGCCATACCTTATCTCTAGACACCTGATAACTCAGATCTGATAGGTGGTGCTTGACTTTTTAGGTACCGTTTATGAATTCTGACATGTAACACCTTTACATGGATGTTTCAAAAGGCGATGGCTGAATCCTGGATGTTAACAACAGTGTGCGCGATGTGGCTGGGGTTAGGAGCTGAAGTGAGCGCCGGTGTATCACCGGGTCCCGCACCACTCTGGCTCTTCAGGCACTGGGATTACTCATCCGTACACCTGCAGGCAGCCGCATCCTGCTGGTCCAAAGGTTGTACCTCCTCCACCCAGCGCCTTTTCACCCTGCCTTAGCACGGGACAGGTTCCTCAGGGGCTGCAGGAGAGGCTGCTCCTGCTAGGGCTGGCTCTGCCGGCAGAGGGCAAGAGGTGCCCGCGCTGAGCCCCGGCTGCCGCCGGGCTGGGGAGCGCGGCCGGGACCCGCCGGGGCTGCGGTCGCCTCTCCGCCTCTCTGATTCCTCGCTGGCCCCGGCTGCCTTAATCTCAGCGAGGGGTCAAGAAGCCCGTCCCGGTGCCAGAGGCTCACTGACCCCCGGGGCCGAGGCTGCGAGGGGCTCTGTCCCTGAGGAATCCATGGCGAAGGCACAGCTGTGTATCCAGTGCAGACCCCTCGCCTCAAAGCCGGTGTGAGCTCTGCTCCGGGATCAGCGAACGTGCCGGCCGGGCACAGGGCTAGGGACAATGAACCACCTGCACCTTGCCCCGGCGGAGCCGCAGGGCAGGTGGAGCTTCTCGCCAGCATCCCCTCTCTGCTCCCGGGGAGCTGCGGGGAAGGGGGCTGCGGTGGGAGAGAGGGGATCTGCAGGGGAGGGCTGAAGGTTAAGGGGTTGGGGCTGAGCTTGCCCTGCCACGAGGTTTTGTCCCTGGCCGAGGGATTTGGTGCTCAGGGCGTGACTTTCAGTGCACAGTCAGGATAAACACACCGAGAATTCTACAGACACGGGAGTCTCCCATGGAAAGGGAAAGGAGGACTGGGACGCCGGGAGCAGTCAGATCCAGAGTGANGCCGGCCGGGCTCGGCCCGTCTCCTTCATGTGTGTCTCACTTTGTATTGAATGATGTTAAGCAGAGCTGGAGCTGGCGCCTCGGCCTCATTACCTTCAATTACAATAATTGTTGCCTTTCTCCAGTGTTTTGCATTTCTCCCTGGGGGAAATCTCTCTGCTGCTTCTTTTCCAGTCTTGCTCCAGCTTCCCCCTATCGATTGGATCACTCTGGCCCCGGTCCTAGGAGCGATGCCTCCAGGAGGATAAATGCAAATCGTCCTATTGATTGGGGGGAGTAGGAGTGCATCTCGTTTGTGGGAGAGAGGATTAGTTTTAAATGGAAAAAAGTAAAGTGATGAGCATGGCAGGAAATGCTTCACTTTCTGGGCCTCTTAAATAGTGTCCTGTGTCTGAGGGGGATGCAGATTGATGCCATCTGGATGATATATCACACAGGCACGGAGAGGTGGGTCCTGCCACACGAACACTAGCCTGGTTTCTTACTTATGTGAGCAGGTATCACTGATCATCTCTGGAATGCAGCTGCCCTCCTTCAATTGCAGGTAACTGAGTTTCACTGGGGACGTGCTAATTGCTGCCGAAAGTGAGCAGGGAATGGTGTGCAGCCCTCCATCCACCCCTTTGAACTGCCCCAGTTATGGGGATAAAGCTCCCTGGGAGTTATTAACCTTGTGGGAACCTGCTCGGCAGCCTGTCTGTCACAGGGGAGTGGCTGGGGAAGGAGTCAGCCTTGGGCTCTGCATAGCCTTAGATCCTGTAATGGCTACTTGATTCAGTAAATTAGTGGCCAGCTCCAGAAATGGGAAGCCAAAGGGATTGCACAGAGTCATATTATGTTCCCTGCCCCTGGGCTTTGTGCCGAGCTATGCTAGCTTAAGCCTTAATTATTTTTAAAAGGCAATAATCAGCATAAATAAAAGTAATTCAGTAAAATTACCTTGTGTGTATCATATCCAAAATGCTAGCAAAATAATTGGAAAAAGCTAGTTGTTTGTTGGCTAGTGTTGAGCAGTTAACAAAAGACCCAAACTACTCTGATTAATATTGTTCCAAAGATGTTTTAAACAGTCCCAATACTTTTAACTTCATACAATTTCCAAATGAGAAATTCTCATTATAATTTCAAGGTGCAAAAAAGAATGGAAATGGTGTGCAAATGTTGTTTTTGACAACAATTTGAAATTACTCCAATGCAGTAGTATTAACCTTTCCTTGCTAGTGAAATGAGCATCTTATGTGGCAGTACAGGCAAATGCCAGTGTGCACATCCAGCAATATGCGAATACTCAGCTCCCTGAGGAATGTGACTCTCTCCAGGACACTACTGCCATGGTGCCTTGACTGTAGAGGTGAATGGAGGAAGGATTTCCAAATTACAGCTGTTAACCGGTTCTATTTTTCCTTTTTTTTTTTTTTTTTTCTTTGGGGGTAGGGGCAGGAGATGGTTGAAAGATTCCAACAAGCAAAACACAGTTGCTGTTTGTTAGAGATTGATGGAAGGGTTGCATCCAATCACTTGAGGGAAATAGTGATAAGTTGCCAGCATGCCAAGCAAGTTTACAGAAGGGTGAGGAATTCATGGTAATGTTCAAAGCTGCCAGATGAAGGAATTATTTTTCACTCCAAACTGTTTTTCTAGGCTGAGTTACTTAAACTGGGGGCACCTGCAGGCTGAGGTTTTAACTTAATTTAGTCAGTTTTGCAGGCACTGTGCTGCAGTGGTGCATAAACAATAGGCAGTAGCAGCAGGGACAAGCATTAATACCAATTCATGTGTAAAAGAGAAAGGGCATATATGAAAGAAGTAATACAAAGGGAGGGGGTTGAAATTTCTAAAGTTGGGTTCCCATAGCCAGAGTGGAGCTTTTTTCTCTTGTTCAAAGTCATTACTCAGAAAGTGCTGCCAGGCTGACTTCTGTCTTGGCTTGTCTTATTTTCCTTCTTGACACAGAAAAGGCCTAAACCTCTCATGGCATCCATCCTCTCATGCCTGTTCTGAGGCTCTCAGGCACATGGAACTTCTGGAGAAGGTGGTGGATGTGGTTTGACACTTCATTGGAGGCATTTCCCCAGCTGCTATTGGGAAGGAGAGTCTTGCTTAGCTGCACTGCTCACATGCTCCAGACAGAATATAGTGAGTGTTTTCTGGAATATGATTGTAGGGTAGAGAAGGGTCTGTCCTGAGAAGCTGCTTGCCAGAGAGGAGAAATCCTGGTCTGGAATAGTTCAGAATCCCGGATGCTCATCTGAATTCATCTTTTAGAAAGATATCAGTTCTGAAGTCCTGCCAGAATTTTGGCACTGCAAATATTGGCTTGTGAAATGAAGTAAAAGAACCAAACCAGCATTTGTGTGACCTGCAAAGACAGATCTCTTCTTTTAGTTGGCAATTTCATTTTCCTAAAGACAAGATTTTTTATCTGTGACAGAGTTCTGAGCTGATGCAGAGGAGAACGTGCTCCTGCGAGATGCTTCCCAAAGTCATCCCTTTCTCTGAGGTGCCCAGAGGCTGATTTTGCAACCAGGTCCTTCTGTACATGTTGGCTTCAAAAGGCTTTGCTGTATCTGGTGGGAGGGAGCTGCCCTGTGCTCTGCAGGCTCTGACTACAGGCTGCTCTCCCATGGCTGCTGGAGACACGTAATGCGGCCTCAGGCTTCTGACGCTTTCCTTGATGGTTCCTTGTAGTCATTATCCCACATTCCTTCTGGTTGCAGAACATGTTGTTATTATTGCTTTGTGCTGGGTCTGTCTCCTGTCCCTTTTTTAGAGACCAATCTGGCCCTGTTGGCTCTTGCTTCTAAAACAAAAGCAAATTATCACTGCAGAAGCTAAATTATCTTGTTTATGTTATGGTCTGTCAGAGGACCCCACACAACTCTTGTAGGGCTCTCTGAGCAGAGTATCAGCGATTGATGAGACACAGTATGTCAGTCAAACCCTCCTGACACCCTGACTTGATCCACAGGTTCCAAAAGGGCCTTTAGCTTCTTTGGGGGAAACTAAGTCTGGACAGTGGTCTCTGCTGTTCATCCCTCACTTGTGGTATTTCATGCAGGCTTGTAGCATACAGAATTAGCTTTTTTTTTTTTTTTTTTTTTACAGTAAATTATACCTCACAATTCAAACTTGACAGCTGTCAATGAAATTTGCTGTTCAAACCTGATCTCGAGCACATTGCCCTCTGGTTAGTCTGTCTGTGCTCGTTTGGCCAGGATGTTTATAATACTCAGGGAGTCTCTCATGTTACTTAGTGCAGTAATGTGGCTCCACGAATAAAAGCCATTTCCAGTCTGTTGGTATGGCATGTAACAAATGAGATCTGCTAAATGCACTTGTCACCAGTGGCAGGAACAGGAGAAACAGAATTGCACATGTTTATGTAATGATTCTAAGTTATAATGAATGATACTTTCGTATGTTTGCAAATGAGTGTCTGATAGGTGGTGCCAGAGTGGGAGATACGGCTTGGCTGTTCTTGCTGTTTTTGTAATTTCTAAACAGAAACAAGAATTAGGAAATTACTTTGTGGTGGAGTGCAAATATGTATAACATAAGTGTAAAGACTGTGGTGCAGCACACGTGTATCTATCTTATACATATGCAAATCACAAGACTCACAGTAAAACCATTATAACATGTGATGGCATCAGCACTAATTAGCTGGAGATCCAGTCTGTTCCTCTCTGCCAAAGTAAACTGGAGTTATCTCAATCTCAGATTTCATATTTCCTCCTTTCTCTTTCAGGGAGGAATGTCTCTGTCACAAGGTATTATGTCCTCTAGTGAAAATGTCTTTAAAGACTCAAAACATTTCAAATTAAAATTCTAAAGTTATGTTTTGCTATTAACTTATTATCTACACATCACCCAATGGTTTTAATTCTAGCAGTGGACCCAAACATTTAAAGCATTTTGCCCATAAATGGGAAACAGTACTGTAGAAATCAAGGCTTATAAAATGTAATGAGAATAGAAGGAAGAAAACTAAGTTAGCAAAGAAATTTTAATTAAGGCACACATTTTTTTCAGCACTAACACGTGAAGGAAAACTGTCCAAGCTAAAGACCTGAAAGAGCTGTGTCAGAGCTCGGTAGTAGAACATCACCTTGTGCTTCCATCCCGACGGCTGTTTTTGGACAGGAAATACTGGAAGGAGAATAGAGTTACTGCGGATTATATTTGCCATTGGCTCTGTCCCAGGGGTCTGCCCTTGCTGCGTGGATGTCACAGCAGCAGGTAAGACCCTGCAGGGCTGAGCGGGGGGCACAGAAGCCCCTCGAGCCACAGAGTGTATCCCGGTCCCTGAGAGCGGCGTGCGGCCAGGGATGGAGATCCCGCTGCACCCCGGTTCGGGACGGTGGCTGTCAGCTCCGCGCTGCACCGAGCCCAGACGCAGGATTCCATAACCCTGCAAGAAAAAGCCCCGGCTGCAGCGACACTGCCGGCGGACCCGCTGTGGCGACACCCCTGCACCCCGTACAGCCCCGGGCGTCGGGGGCGGCCAGGCGGGGCCGGGCTGGCGGCAG